>CM057809.1:93491977-93826977 GCA_030067965.1 Latrodectus elegans
AGCATATCCTTATTTGTTTATCAATTATAATGCATAAGTCTCTATGTCTGTAAGACACTTTCAAATTTACTTATCTTCTCAGTCCTCGTCTCAGAATATTAATTAAGTAACTTATGCGTTCAATTGCTGTTTTTTATTTTTATCCAGCAAAATATTTTATTTTTTAAATCTTACTCAAAATTCTATGACTATATTTGGTTGCATCGCAGAATGCACCCCCGTACAAGAGTCGTAATTTTTCATTTATATCTAGTCTGAGGAAAATATACAAACAAGTTCAAAAATATATTAAAACATTTTGTTTTATCTCAATTCCTTAATGAGTGAGAGAATGCTAATAATAATAATAATAATAATAATTCTAAATAGAACTTAAAACAAATGAACAGAAAAATTCCAAATATACAAATTTTATATATTTATTACACATATTAATTAATAATTTTATATTATAATTAAACTTTTTTTACAGGTAAAAAAATGATAAAAATAAATTGAAAATATATTTTAATTCTAAATAGTGTCTTTGCAATTTAAAAGCGTCGGTTAATATTATATATCAATGTCTGGAATGAGCATCTTATAAATATACTATACAGCACAACACTTGATAATTTAAACTTTGTATTATTTAAAACGAAAATCTTTTTTTTTACGTTTAATTGAATATTTGTAGTACCATTTGGAAAGAAATATATGTTATTAACATCAAACTTTTGCTCTTTCATAATTAATGAAATATTTTGCATATATAATCAGATGTATAAACGATATTTAAAAAATAACAAGTGTATATGTAGCACTTAAAATTAACTAAATTTGATTAAGTATGGGTTTTTAATTTAAAACATAATTCTATAAATATCTAAGCAATACTTGATAGAATAGAAATTATAAACATGTTAATTTTATTCACCTAAAATGCCAGAGTTTTAAACATTTTTAATCTCATATATGTTTTTCAATTAAATTAAAAATTGTTACTTTAACTGAAATACGAAAAAAAAAAATTAAGTGTATCCTAGTATTCTTTAGTGGTAACATGAAAGTTATCTTCAAATATATCTTTCAGTACCTATAAACTTTCTAAATATTTGTACGAATTTGTCGCTCTTTCAGGGCATACACCTTTATTTCGAACAAGAAAATTGACTCAAATCTTCATTTGCGTGAGATTTTTTGTGGGGTTAAAAAATTGGAGTACCTTTCTTATAAACAAATATTATTTATTAAGCAGACAAAAACTAATCTAACACTATAGTTCTTCCACACTACACACAATTCAGTGTTTGTTACAATCATATGTTCTACTTTTTAAGAACAATTATATTTTTTCACGTATAACTGATTCAGTTATTTTACCATACAATGAACTCTGACTGGCAATTTTTCAAAAAACATCGCTGAGTTGCTTCTTACTCATAAAATTGTTATTCCTGATTGAAGTAGTTCTCATGTACTCAATGTAAACATATAGACTAATAAACAAACTACACAAAACTTCTAATACATAAAAACTGCTATAAATTCCTCTTAAAAAATCCCTTAACTGCTTAGTATTAAAGTTGTTCATTACATAAAAATACATAACAATAAAGCTTTAATACATAAAAATTGCTATAAATTCCTCTTATAAAATTGCTTAACGGCTTATATTTAAAGTTGCTCATTGATTTATCCAATCTTAAAAGAAAGAAAGCACATTAAAGATAAAATCACCCATTTTCTTGATGTATCTTGGAAATTTTTTACTATCTAGAAATTTTGCCTGCTTCAAAATAGAAAAAAAAAATTTAATAAGACAAGGATTTAGAATTTTTCTGTTTATGAAAATGTTTCTTTTTTTCCGCCAATGATAAATCACTTTCAGATGATGTTTCTCATTTCAGAATATACTTGTGGATTATTAGCAGTAGAACTGTCTCTTCGAAACGGAAAGTCTCTGGTTCAATCATTGACACTTCTGAACAATGGACAGTATATAGGCTTATATTTTGAGGAATAACATCTGTTGAATTGTTTTTCCTAAATTTTCTAGGTATTTTCGTTTCAAACACATATATCCTACAAACCATGAAAAATGCTTTAGAATGAAAATGTTGTTTATTATTGTGTCTATTAAGAATATGTTTTTATTATATGAAAATTTTCTTTCATCATTAGTTAAGAAATCATTTACATCAATTGAATTAATTTAAATACAATTAATTTACACTTAGAGACACTTTATCAATTGCATTTTTAAATTATGGTAATTTGTAATATTGAAATTACTTTTAAAATATAGCTGCATTTTTTTTATCTGATGACAATTGAAATAAAATATTTGATGCATCTAAAACAAATATATCTGAGTTTCTAAGAATTAAAAAAAATTATATGTAGTTGGCTGCAGGCTTATCAAAGAAATAAAAATCGCAAATATTTTTAGAAAGAGAGAAAAGCTCTTTCATATACACGGTGAAAGATATAAAAATGAAAAAAATCGTCTTTTGTTTTCAAGGTAAAAATTTGTTTGGTCCCAAAAACATTTTCTTGAAAATATTGTATAAAAATTCAGTTTCTTTAAATGTGATACTAAGTTAAATTTTAAGTTGATTTTATTTCGCATAAAAAATAAATTTAAATATAAAAAAAAGAAATACCTAAATTTATTTTTAAAAATGTAAAGAAAATGCACAAAAACTCTTTACTCGAAATAATAAAATATTTCGTTAATATTGCTTATTTTCAATGATTAAACTCAATATTGATAACTTTTGGTAATATTTTTTTTCATAATTTTTCGTTATTTTAAAAATTAAAAAAACTTGATTTAAAAAAAAAAAAATTGTGTATGAAACTTGAGTAGGCTGTAACCCGTAGCTCTCTGGTAAAAACAAATTTATATATCTTTATTACTACATGTCTCATATATCTTTCCGTGGAATGCAAAATCTGTGGATTTTGCATTCCACTGAAAGATATTATCTCTCAAGCTGTTTAAAAAATGCAATCAATTTTAAAGCATGCCAGTTTTGGCAGAACTATCAGTATGTTGCCAATGTAGAAACACGCAATAGAAGAAAATTGCAGCACAAATTAAAACAAATGGGAATTCAGAAAGAAATTTCCTCAGGTACTCAAATTATGTACTATGACAGTGTCCATTACATTAACTTATGATGAATTCGAACGTTACATTTCATCTAACATATTCATTGATTATGAGCACTGAGGGAAATGTAACTATTATCACTAAAGGAGTTATTCCCGTTAATAACATCCTACCCAAATAACCTGTAAAAGCACTAATTTAGAAGATAATAATTATTTTCTGTGATTATATAAAGTGAATTTTCTTAATGAATGTGTTAATATATAAAGCAGTTTCTCTAAAAGATCTTTTAATAATATGCTTTGATATAACTGCTTAATGCCCATAAGCAAATGAAGTATCATCAGAGAAATGGTATATGTTGATGATTTTCAATTTTTTTAACTGCTATTTACAAAGAAGAAGGAAATTTAAAATCATCCTATTGAAAAAGTAAGTAATTTAGGTTACAGGTATAGAATGGTTCTTCGGTTATAATAAGTAAAAATATATAATTTAGGTGGGTATACAAACTAAATTTGTTAGATTTAGGTTAATATTTATATATCTTTGAAAATAATTGTTTTTAATATTAGACTATGATCTTAATGCAAAACTATTTATTCTTAGTTCAAAAATTGAAAAATGGAACAGCAAAAAAATAAAAGAATGTGGTATCAGTTTAACAATCATGTATGCAAGTGTAAGGATAGTACTTGTTGCCTCAAAGTTAGCCTGTAAAAATTCGGATAAATTCTTTTGGTGAAAAGAAAGTCCGAAATTCCCTCGCTTTATGATTTGAATCTATTAATGTTTTTAGAATTATATAAATCAAATCATTTAAATCTCACATGACAAAGTAGGAGGAAGGAAAATCAAATAACACATTTTTCGACGATATTCACTGTTTTTTATAAAGGCAACTTTTGATATTTTGAAGATAGAATTATGTCGGGTAATATCCTAATTTGCATTTTTAAGAAAAGTTTCAAATATTATGTAAAGATGATTTCATAAGCAACTGAGACGTGTACGTTTGGCGCGAGCCAGTGAGTGGAAAAAAGCAGTTGGATTCTCCATCGTTTTTTTCTTTCGCATTTTCCCTCATAACCATGATCCTTAACGTCATTGTAAATTTTCTTTACTGCAAAAATAACGTTTTAATGATTCATGCAAATGGTAGAGGAGATTTTTTGTATCTAAATATTGTCTATGAGACATGCAGTGCGCAAAAATTATATTAACTGCTTATTTCTTCAAAAGGAAAAGTATTTTATGATATATATATATATATATATATATATATTTGAAAATTTGCGTATGATGGCAACAGTCATAATTTTTATAAAATTAAACTTTTTTCTGTTTAAAAAATGTTTGACATAATAAAAATAAGATTCACATTTAATAGCTGAAACAAAACTTGGTGAAAAATCATTTTTAAATAGTTTAATTATCAACATAAAGCGAATATTTAAGGTATCAGGCCTACGTTAAAAAGTGAATTTTCAACCACATATGTCAATTACTTTATTTGTGATTGTGGTTCTCAGAGCTTTCCAGTATCAGTTTTTGTTTTATTGTATATGAAATAAAAATTAAACTCATAGGAATTCTAAAATGCATCGCATTTTTTGAAAAATGAAACCAGAAGTAGTAAAGAAAAGGTGTTTATTTATTACAATTTTTTAATATATGAGTGTCTCTATAATAAGTTGATTGATACCCATAAATATGAAGTCGTTATTTGTTCGGAAAGAATTTGCAACATCACCACTATCACAAGCGAGACAATTACTTTAAAGGCATTTTTCTCAAAATCTCGTTTTGCACAAAACCTCCAAATCCTCCTTAGCACGATATCTAAAGTAATAGTGAAGATATAGCTGTATGAAATTTGTTTAAGTCTTACTATCTATGAAATGAAGTAAAATTTTAAAACTTTTAATTCATTGTATTGAATACACACAAAACATTTTACGAAGTTTTACTCAACATCCGCTTTAAAAATAGCAGTAAATACAAAACATTTTTTTTTCATTTACTACTATTTTTAAAGTGAATGTTCAGTATACTTTCATAAATAATCTATATTGATATATAAAATTAAAATTTTTTTTGTCACTGAATGTATTAGATTTTGCTTCATTTCAAAGAAAAATGCCATATGAACTTTGCACTCAAATAAAATTAAGATTGATGCATTAACATTTTCTGTAGAATGTTAGCCGTTTCGCTGCAATTTCTATAAAATTCGCCACAAAATAACCGATTTCAAAAGAAGTATACCTATAGAATTAAAAATTTGGCTTATTTCATATTTTTGATTTTTACATAATAATTTATTCAAAAATAAGCAAGGAAATTGAAATTGAAAATTAAAGAAAACGTTGCTTAGAACATAGGCAGTTATCTTAATCTAAATTAGAACTTGAAAATAATGATAAAGAAATTGAACATATTCCATTCTTTCTTCTACTTGCTGTCTCATTGTATCACTGCTTAAAGAAATCACATTACCAGGATGAAAATAGGATGTATAATTATTTTGAGAATTTCCTTGATTATATTAGCAGTACCAATTTTTCGTCAATGGTATGCACTTTATCAAATTTAGTAACTATTTTCAAGAATTTTTCAACAAACCTTCATTACATTTTATGAGGTTATTAGTAAGTGTGGAGCAGATGTATTGTGCTTGTAAAAACAGATGTAACAGAAAGCGGGAAGTAGAAATTGTCTATTTTTCTTTAAAATCACAAATTTTTATTTTGTTTGTTAGAATCATCTTTTCACTGATATTCCTCAAAATCCCACAATTTCGAAGCCTTATTAGACAACACTTTGATAAAAAATAAACGCAAGGATATTTGAAAGTTTGGTTGTAAAGAAGAAAGTAGAATTTCAAATACTGGAACAGAATTGATTATACTTATGAATTGATATCATTTATGCCATTAAAATATAATGAGAAAACACGGCTATAGCAAAGAGCATATCGAAACATTGACCTGGTCAACTATTCAAAGGAGCGATAAATTTAAATCGTAGTTTACAGTAAAATTGAATTGAAGTGAGCAAAAACGTGTACAAGTAAAATGTATTATCAGTCATTCGTAAATCTGAAGGTGTTTTCTACGCGTGTAATGAGATTAATTTCTCGTAAAAGGTGCAACAAATTCAATGACTGACATCAGCAAATCATCGGGTGATGACTATTCTTCAATGAAATGCAACTTTTTAAGAATACTCATTCATGTCACATATTTAGAATTGTGTGAAGGGAACTTCATTTTAATTTTGGAATAAATGTGTATTTTTTTGGAACAAATTTTGGAACGAATGAAGAAACACATTGCTCTTATTACTGAAAGCATGCCAATTTCCCACTAAAACATGTTCATCATTTCTCAGAAACATCCTACTGGTTCTAAAAGGACACTAGAAACCAGCTGTATAGGTGATGATATCAGCCTGATGGCCGAACCATTTGAAAGAGAAATATGCATAACATCTTTTTCTTACAAACTCTTCAAAACATTCCAGATTTGTCTTTTCTAATTCTGCCAAGATCTCTCAATTATCATATAGCTAACACAAATTTTGCTGATAGATATCATTGTTCGTCAAAATTCCTTTTTTGCCCTTATAATAAAATTATATTTAAAGAAAGGTAAATATTTGCAACACCAACAATGGAATGTTTTCAAATCCACATATATAGAAATGTTTCCTTAACAATGCCATCAGTTGGAAAATCATATGTAACAGCATAATCATATTGGAAATGGTAAATGCTATATAGAGTAACATATGGAATATTATATTCTGTTCTGAAATAAAATTATAGTAAAAACTTTAAAATTTTGAAAATAAAATAACATTAATAAAATGTTATTGATTACTATTTAAGAGTTTTATTTCTTTAAAGTAATTCAATTATCGCTTTTAATATTTAAAAGATTTAAGTTGAAACACTTTTCTTGAGATATAACAAATTTATTAATATAAAATAAATATTTTTCTTATTAATAGAGTTAAAAATATCAAGCGTATATTGTAATATCAAAAAAATATCAAAAACTCTCACACTGAACAACTCTTGTAAATTATATCATATATTTCTAGAAATTATTTTTCAAAACATGTTAAAAGAATATTCATAAAGAAATAAATTAGTGAATCAATAGATATTCAAGATAATATATTAAAAACTTCATCGTCAAATTTAACGTGGGATTTATTAATATGAATGTTACATGATTATTTTATTTTAACACCGAAAAATGCAAGTTAGGTGTCAGAAAATAAATTTGCTCAGAAAAATAGTTTTTAACATTGTTTCCTTACCAAATTATCATAAAATGTGTGACTGATTATACATCATTTTAAATTATCATTCAGTAATCATGTCTCTTGATCATAAATGTAATCTAAAACATACAAATATTTGAAGGCTTACATTTATTTTCCTTTTATATTTATGCAAGAAATGACATTATAACATTTAATATAATGAAAAAAGAGTAATCAAATGTATTTTTGTAATTAGTTTTATCAGTAACAATTATTGATGATAAATTATTATAGTGATTTAAAATAAAATTCAAACTATTACTGTTCATAATTAAATTTGTATCATAGGCTCTAAATCTGTGATTTAATCATTTGCAAAAGAAATATTGAAATTGGCATCATAATATATTGTAAGATTAGTAAATGAAAAAAATACTTTAATTGTTGAAATTGCATTAAATTTCAATAAAGATACATTTTTTACTCATTTATGCAATTTCTTATGATTTATGTATGAGATAAGACACATAAAAAGCTAATTGTCTTGTTTTAATTACATTAAGTGAAACCCCTTTTATACATATATGTTCCATTTTCAATAAAAATAAATATGTTAAAATAGCTATGTAATGATTATGAAACGATAATTAAATTTAAAAAATATTATGAAGCTTAGTTCTTCCTAAAACCAAAATATGGTTCTCTAATCATTGATATTTTGATTTATGAGAGTGATGTTCGCCGCATTCCTTCGGCTGGGTCGGCTTACACCTTATATCTTATGAAAGTGGTGTCATTGAAAAGAATATTCGAAGTTTTTTAAAACTTGAAAATAGAAAAACTTCAAAGCATGCAACACTTTTAGATACTGTATTCTAAATAAATAACACGAATAAACATGATGTAAAATACTACGATTTGGAAACAGAGTACAATGAAATAATTTTGCTTGGAAGGAGTATATATTACTTCTCATTTGAACAGCTATATGGTAAAAGCTAATTATATATATACTTGTCTCTGTGACAGTTGATTTAAACATTAACAGTTAAGAAAAAATAGGGAATTTTACTTCCTGTGCTTTTATTTCTGAAGTCGTTGTTTTTTCCAAGGTTCAAATGATATGTCAATCAAAATGTCTAAAACTGAATTCATCTAAGTGATCTCAATTTTATATGAGTGTTTCTACTGAAGAAAAATGTAAGTATAACTTCAGATATACCAATGAAATAACATAATAGAAAAACAAACTATGATATATTACGCTTTTTATTAGGATCAAAATCATAATTTAGTTATAACTATACTGAATGGTGCCCTTGTATTAATAAAAAAGTATGATCCTTATATGTATACTTGTATTCCGTCAATTGTTAATGATGCTAATTTGTAATAAACTTAAATTAATTTCCCGTATATAGAATAACATTCAACATTTTATACTTCATGTATACACCATCAAATGTTTTTAATATTAAATTATACTTAATTGAGCACTTTTAGTTATAAATGTATTTCTTAAAATGATAATACTCAGTAGAATTGGCAAATCAAACATGTATGTGTAGCACTCTTGATGAATTGAAGCAAAATGAAAGGTTTTTTGGAATACATTATTTATTGAAAAGGGCAGAGAAATCATAAAGTAGAAATTACAATCATTAATATATGTATAGATTGCATGATTGTCATCATGAATCATAGATTTTGAAGAAAGAACGCACACCATGATTACTCCATATACTGATACACCATCATGTCTTTTTTGATGACTGCATTTAAATAGAAATACAGTAAAGATTATAAGGTATTCAATACAATGATTGATGAATCAATGGTACAGAATTTTTCTGTTCATAAAAGTATTGAATAAAGACTGAAAAAATTACGGTTTATGATCAGGTATTTTTAGCAATGTATGAGAGAAAGCACCATCAGCATCTGTAGTGCTCAGGACATATCGGGACACCAAACATACGGACAAAGTAATTAAAAGAAAATATTCTTTCTATGAATAATGTTTCTATCATTAATTCAAGGTCATTTGATCACACATTGATCATTCTATTGGTTTTCAGATACACTTTATGTTGATTGCTTTGAATCTAAAAGCTAAGTTCTTTCTATCCATTAGAATTCCTCCAAAATAAATAGGGTTTCTCTCTTGTTTGGTATCATCTTGTTAGAAATATGTGATATGCCGCAATAAAACTCAATTATGCTTACAATCGTGTGATGATTGTCACAACATGCGTTTGAAGAATTAAAAAGGTAAACTGACAAATCCTTTAATTTTTTTTTGTTATCGTTTACTGGCATATTTACTCTTATTACAATCAAGTGAAAGATTTGTTGTGATAGTTGATTAACTTTAATACTGTTTTAGATACCTTGACAGGTTATGACATTACGCTGATATTATTTTAATATTCTAATTTATATTATGATATCAAAATTTATTCTAGAAAATATAGATGAAGCATTGTTATGAGATCAATAATTATAAGAAGGTCAGAAAAAAATAATTCTTTACATTAGCATTGTTATGAGATCAATAATTATAAGAAGGTCAGAAAACAATAATTCTTTACATTGCCTTAAATTTTAGTATAAAAAATGCATCGAACAAATTTTTAAAAAAATATCAAGATATTGGAATACCTGGTCACAAGTGATAAAGCTAGATAAACTTCCTATCACCTAATTCGATAAATGTGAGTACATTATATAAGCCAATTTACGTTAATTTATAAAGCAGAAAATATATTTAGCGTAATGTACTTCATACAGCATCATAAATCAGTTTCTATAAATGGTAAATATGATCTCACAGTTTATAGGAATAAAGTTTTTGTAAGGGTATTAAATCAACAAGTGACTGATGTAAATTATTTGTTTATTTTTGTTTATCTGCTGAATCACCATGTAAATGCTGATACTGATGGTTTATATTTTTCTGAGTAAATTTAGATCTAGTATATGCCAGTATCAGACGTATATGAAAAGTTTGCTTTGAAAGAAAATCCGCGTACATACTATCTCTCAAACCTACTAAACTATTGCGAGAATCATATGAAATGTAAAATTAATGTCTTTAATGTATGTATTATAAAGTTTGCCTCTTATATCTCTCATATCCTTTTCAATTACCAAGTTTTGCTTACATTTCGTTCTTTTTTAAAAATAAGTTTCATAACCAGTTAATTAAAATGATTTAATTATGGTTATGATTTATCACAGTACTCCTTTTCCAGTATTTTAAATAAAATTGTCGGCAGTCTGTCAAGCAAGTATTAACTGTGGAAAATTTCATGACGACCAGAGAAAGCAGTTCCACCAGAAGCAATATTGTTTCAGTGAATTGTGATTAAATTTTCAAACTGTGACACAACAACAATGAATCCGTCTTATGGTACTTGTAATTTTTTTCTTTCGATCATGTCCCAAAAAATATGAGAACAATTATCCAATTGTATCTGCAAGAAAACAGTTTTTCTTCCGCAACTTGTTTTAGGAATCGTTTTGCATATTTCATCTAATTTCTTCGAGATTTTACACAAATTTGAATCATTTTCATGCTTGAAGTTGAAAAAAATCACTAGGTAAGCACAGGGATATTTCTTACATCAACTCAAATGCAGTAGTACTTATGTCTTTCTTGATTACGCAAAAAGTAAACTGAGGAAACAAAATGAAGCAGAAGAGTCTAGCTTCAAGTGGCATGTGTGATTAATGCGGGTTTTAGCGAGCATTATGTTCCCTTTACTATAAAATTTGAACTAGAATGATAAAGTGTTGAATGCATCTTTAGAATATAGAAGCACACAGCTAGTACTTTGAAGAAGTATGACTCAAATTGGCGTCCCTGATCTATAGTCAAAAGTCTAGAAAGACCAAATCTTGTTATCCGTTCTCATGCGAGTGTAATAATAATTATTTCAGTAGTTATCTTTGTGATTAGATTTACCTCAAGTCATTGAATAAAATGTTCAGTGATAGTAGGAATATCCTTGCGAAGGAAAGAATTGTCCTTCGATACACAGACGGATATGCTGAAAGCGAGCATCAAGAAATCTGTACGATCTGGGTTAACTGAATATATGTCTTTGAAATTTCACTCTTTCTCAAAGGGCACAGCCATGTGTTTATCCCTTACAATCTCTTAGCATAGATTTCTAAGCAAATCTTTGTGTGGTTAGCTTTGTAGTCACACTTATTCCAGGGTATGAAATATTATGTATGCGCACTTGTCGCGGGAGAGTTCTGATACAAATGAACGCATCTTAATTGAAGAAATATCACATTAAAGCTTTGTTGATGAACCAGACATCTGTAATTTCTGCTGTTTTAAAGACATATCTCAGATTATTGTAGTGGATTCATTACTATCTTATTGAGGTTGTGCAAATTCCTCTTAATTATTAGAATTGAGATTAACTATCGTAGATCTGCGGGAAAATTATTAGCGTTTATATCGTCAAGGCCTGAAAGATATTTAATATCTGAAGTGATTTGCAAGCTGAAGCTTAAAAGACGCAACTGACTCGAGCTAGTTTTACTTATTCTATGTTTAAAATCGAAAGATTCAGCGTACAGTGTCAGAATTTATCCCTCAATCATTTGCGGAAGCATTTAATAGAGGCATAAGCTGCAAATAGTTTCCTGTCTAAGGCACTATATTTAGTTCCAGACAGATTTAATTTCTTTAATCCTTAAGATTTGAAACCAATTTTGATGATTTCATTTAATAAGGAATACAGCCCTCAAAATTACTGGCACCGACCATTAAGACAATCTCAGCAAATTAAGCAAATTTTCTCTCATGAAACGGATAAAAGAGCTTGAATTTCATACAGTAAAAGTTGTAATCGTAAGTTTCTATGAAACTCATCCTGAAACTGACCACCCGAAAATTTATATTTTGTGCTATAAATGACTTGGTTTTCCGTTTCCTACTTATAATTCAGTTATTAACATATTTCCTCGTCAAAACTCAAGCAATCAAGCAAGTGTAACACGATTATGTTTATAATTTTTATGTATTTAACAAGACAAACTCTTAACAGGTAGCCGAGTCATAATTTAAAATTAATCAATGAGAAGGAAACGTGAGAACTGAAAATATTTAACGCTTAATAAATATAGAAGTTCCTCTTCAAGGGAAGCTACCTAAAATGGAAATGAAGGATTAAATAATCTAATATTTAACATAAAACTTATTCAAAATTGTTATTGGGAATACTATCATTATATGGAAGAATTAGATTAATGATCTCAAAAAGCATATTCACCAGCAACAACCAAGTTATAAAAGAAAGAGGCATATATCTTCAATGACAATATAATTCAATTTTTTTTATAAACCTTACACAACATTTCAGAGAAGGTGATATATTTTCATCTAGATATATTAGTATCTTTGGTCACTAGATTATCGTTTTGTAGTTATAAATAATATATTTTAATGTGAACATATTACGCAATAATAAATTTCAACAGAATAGAGCAAGGTTAAGACACATCATAAGTACAGTTGTTGCAATTTTTTGCAAAATTATATCATCTCATTTTCAAGTTCCAAGTTGTTGCCATTTCATTTCTTATAAAAATTATTTACCGATAATGAGAAGTTTCTATTCACACGCATATGTAAAGCAAAAGTTTAATACGTACAAATATATATATACTTGAAAATGTATCAATGTTAATTTTTTTATTGTAATAATATTACATAACATATTTATTCCAAAAATCTTAGAATTCTTGTTTACCTTTCCTGCATAATTTGTCATTTTATGACTCGTGATATTTCTTGACATTTCTTAATCTATTTGAATACCTAAAATATTTTAATTTAAATGCATGTGATTTATTATCAAATACAATAAAAGTACTTAATTACACTTATGATTGAAAGTTATGTATTTCACTCTCATCGCTGGACATGAAGATTTTTTATTCCATTGTAATTCAAATTTATAGAAACATTTAAATTTTTTTTTAGCTAACATTAGGATTTCCTATATATATTTTCTGTGACAATATCAATGCTTATCGTTTCTCCGATAGTTATTTGAAACGAAATGGCTTCCATTCTTATCAAAATTTATTTGAAAGTATTTCATGCTTTAAATGACAAAGAAAGCTATTACGGTATTTTGAAGAAGTGTTTCATCGTATTTTTTCTGTCTTATTTTCTTTTGTTTCGGAAATGCAATCTAACTCACATTTCAACGAAAGATTTTAATTTTTTTCCAGGTGTGAAAATGTAGAACTGACTATTGTGAGTATTAAGTATCCTAAAATATGCATGGTTTATTGTAAAAATATGAAACAATTCTCATAAAAATATATTGATCTTTCTGATTAAGTATTTTTTTATATGTTGGCTTTTTTATTTTCTAACTTCATTTTTGGATTCTTACTTTTGAAATTGTAGTAACAAATTTTAATTTAAAAATAAATTATTATTTTAATCTAGTTGTACATGAAATGTAATCTTTATGCTATGTATAAACTGCTTGTGTTTTTCAGCAAAATAATCCTTTTCTATAAAAGTATTAAGGTAAATTCTTAATTTTTTGAGAATGAAGTAAATAAGTAAAACTTATTCTTTAAAACACGAATTTTATATTTTCTATACCAATCAATTTCAGCTTTCTGAAATTTAAAACTTTTTATTTTTATAATCTTATGAGTTTCCAGATTTAAAAGTGGTCAAAAATTTTTACATTACACACGAATTTTTTTTTTTTCATTCCTTGAAAATTTGATGAAATGAAAATGTTTGCTTTCACTGTGATTATTTGATTATTGAGACTGAAAACTAGGTGTGAAACCAACATTTGCTTAAAGTATACCTAAAAACTAAATTATTTGCTAATCTTGTATATTTCAGCTTCGGAAACTCAAAAATTTCAAAGGCAAAAAATCAGGAAAAAAATTCATCTGAAACTCATCTTTTTTTATTTTTTAAAAAGCATATCATCAGTTTACCGTAGCTTTTTGACAAAACGAATAACTCTTCGTATTGGAAATATTATTTGTTACAAAATAATCTTTATGTCATTGACAACATAAAAAGTGCTATTAAGAAGTTTCAAACAGTATATGCCTAGTATGATTTAACTATTAAATGAAATTATGATTCGATAAAAATTATCTATATACAAAAGTGGTATCATCAAGTAGTTTCCAGAGCATTTCATTTTTTATTAAAATATGACTTAGCATGAAACACTAAAGTTTGAAATTAACATTAACAAAACAATTGTGCATGACTAAATTAAGTTTAAAAATTTTGAATTTAAAATATATTTAGTAATTACCAATTTTATTCCTCATTATCAAATTAGATTAGTATTATATTTCAAAAGGATATTTTTTGTGAAACGTTCTCTCAGTGATATACAACTCCAACATATTTTTTTTTATTTAACTTAAACTCCTATAGATATATTTAAATATCGAAGAGTTAAAAAAAATTGTCTTAACAGTAGTAATATTTACTTGGATTATTTTACACTAGTTTTTATTTTCTTATTATACGAAAGTTATTGTAAGTATAACACATTGTAGTTTAAATTATTTTGTGTTAGTAATAAATATAATAAATATGATGAATAATATAAGTAATAAAAATATAATAATTATCTAATAAAAAAGAAAAATATCAAATGTGGTAAAATTTTCTGACTTAGAAACCAGTCTCAAGCAAATCTATTGATGCAATTTCTTTGCATCGAAATTCCTCTTTTGGGACTTTTGAGCTTTGTACTCAAATAATTTTAGTATGCTCTTGGAATTTTAGTAATTTACTAAATTTGATGTTATTCCAATTCTTTTGATAAGGTGCTATGTCACTTATAGTTTTAGAAATACAGTTGTACTATGTGAATCATGGTCAAAAATGGTGAATTCAGACAGTATGTAAAAATAATAGGAATAAAATTCATGCATTTTAAAATTAAAACTAATTACATATATAAGACAGAAATATTATAATTGGTAATAATTTAAATCAATTATGAATTTTGCTATTATATATTCATTAACTAATATTGATTAATTCGAAGATTTGTTAATTCTACAAGTTTCCACCTCTACGAATTTCAACTCATTGCTTATAGCTATGCATATAAGTAAATAATCCACAATTCATATTGATAAAACAATATAAAATAAAAAGAAACTTGAATCATAATTGTTTGTTTGCCACTCAACGGTCATTTTTTGCTCACGAGGGCTAATTATACCGGGATCTACGGTTTAAAATGGATTCCGAACCCCTACAAACATCCATGCCCAAGGTGGGATTCGAAACCACGAACTGTTGAACCGAAGGGAAGAGTTCTAACCATTCGGGTGCCAGCTCGGCACTTGAATCATAAGGAAATTTTATGTAATAAAATAATAATTACGAACACTGAACAAATTTTCTTAGTAAAAAAAATTAATATTCTTATGAAATATTATTAAAACACAATTTATTGTAAATTTTAGAAAATCTATTGAAATGTTTTTAATGAGAATGCTTACAATTTTAACCTATCCGTGTAAGGGACTACTAAAAATCTTATTCTCTCTAATATAAAGGAAATTTATCGATTGCTATTTTGCATGTTATGTAAAGGAAAATAAAAATAGGAAGGAATATTACATATAAAAACTAGAACCACTTTAAGGATTAAAGATTACTTACTTACAGATTTTTCCTTCAGGATATTTTAACTTTTGATACTAAAGTAGGAATATTGAATTAGCTTAAAGAAATTGTTTTTCAATAGACTGCATTTAGCAATTTACACAAACCAAATTATAAACAAATTAAAACATTTCATCATAATAAGCTCTAAATTATATATCATGTTATCGTAATGCATCATAAAGAAAACATTAGGAATTTAATAAATTAGTTATGGCAAATCACTATAAATTGTTTCTAAAACAACCGTGTGAAAGTACTCCACATTATTTCTGCATAAATGTAGAAAGAACATTTGCTATTTGGTGTGGCATGTAGAATTTTATTATTAAAAAAATCTTCATAATTTAAAAGTTAAAACTGATACACATAATTTGTAAATTTTTATAAAAGATGTACATTTCCACTAAAAATATTTCAAAGTTTAGATACTTAAATTTTTATTAGAAGCCAAATATCAAATACACATAAATTAGCCATTAAATTTTGTATTACAACAAACGATTTTAAATAACAAAATTAATTTTGTTATTTTTTTTACGCATGTGACAATATCATATATTTAAATGCTATAAATAGTTTTAAATTTTTAATAGCAAAGTTAACGTTTTATTAAAATTATCATAAGATGCAAAAAAGAAGGATTTCTTAAAAAAACTAATCATTGTAAATCATACAGATTTATTAGTGTAGGAAAAAGAGGAATGCCTTTTAAGTCTAGTCAGTGGACAATAAACTCTGAGAATGGAAGTTTTATAACACAGATTATAGTTTAAAAGGTTTTTCTTTTTAAACTAAATATTTCTTTCACTAGAAAAAAATGCATTCCCCTGCAAAGGCTTCTATATGGAAATGTTGATATATTTGTGTATAAATAACTACTAATAGGGAGTTTGAAAAATAGAATGATATTTCTGAAGAAAATAAATACAAGGAAGAAAATGCATTATTTCTTTTTATAGTAACAATCCATTGTTTAATTAAACGGTTTCACATTATTCATATTTTCAGAAAATATATAGTATATTTATAAAGCAATTAAGAATTATATGTTTCGTTGATAAATAATGAAGAAATATAATAACAATAAATGAGAGAAACGCTAAAACCTTATAGAGGAAATTTTTTAAAGTCCAAAATTTAAATTTTCATATTAAAATAATTTTAATCTAAATCATATTTTAATAATTCTAATGGGTATTACATATGATTCAGTTAACGATTTGTATTATCTAAATATGATTTAAGACATATAAATACATATGATTATGACTAAAAGTACATATTATGGTTGTCTCTTACCAACATTGTTTCCAAAATATTTATAAAAATAACAGTGTACAATGTATTAAAAATGTCAAGACAAATATTGTAAGTATTGTGACATTTTCACCAGAAATTAAAAATTAGCTTTTTACCTATCACAAAATATGCCAAGAAATTCAGAATGCTAACAAAAATAAATTAAAATTCTAAAATAGGTGATAGAAATTTAGTAATAAGCTAGATTTGTAAGAATTGATTTTTATCGAAGAAATCCATGCAAGAAGCTCCTCGCGTAAAACCAAGTATGCTACAAGGCTCACAAAAATAAATGTATTCAACCACAAAAATATTTAAGAAAGTAAAAATAACAAAAATATTGAAAGTTTAAATGACGTTTCTCATTAAAGGAAAAATTATTTAAATGCAACAACACAAAAAGAATAGAAAAAAATCCAGGACCAAGAAATGGAGGGATGTAATTCGGTTTTAAAATGCGTTCTTGTACTTTCACACAACTTGCAGTGCAGCAAAACGTGTGAAACAACGTTCACGGCGCCACAACAAACATGTAGTTCACTAAACATGGTATTAATTGATAACTTCTGAAATTATCATGGCCAATTAATACAATAATCTTATAATTCGGTGAGATCGCAATGATCAATGACTTTGCAATATGAAATAAGTCAACACAAGTTTTCTAGGTCGTTTAATCTCCAGACAAATTTACCCCAAACTACAATTGATAGTTATGTTATGTTCAACATGTACTACATTAATGATATGGTTTTTTGTCTGAAGACTAGAGGGTAAAATATTGATGGTGAATGGCTTGATCATATGGAAGCATACACCAAACGAGAATGTAAACTTCCAAAAAGAACATAGGTTAAATTAGGCATTAGAAATCCTTTCGTCTTTGTTCAGATAATAATGTGATCTTTATCCTTTATTAAACTCTTATACAGTACCTTTCGTTAATCCTCTAGTTTTTTTTCTTTTGCACTAACCTAATTTATCGATTTACCACAATGAAAGTTATAAATGAATTTAAATCCTTGGGTGTAACTGTTGACCATAAATTAAACTGGAAACTCCATATTGACGCATTGTCAAAGCGAGTACTCAATATAATCAGCATTCTGAAGTGTTTGATAGGATCCCTCTGGGGATATGAAAAATTGACTCTTAATCTAATCTATAAAACTTCCATCTTGCCCTCACTTACCTAATGCTGTAGACCTATAGCTATAGCTAGAGTGATTTAAAAAAATTAGAAACAATGCAAAATAAGGCACTGGGATTCTTCACTGCTGCGGTCAAGACAACCATAATTGATCCCATGTTATTATTACCAATAATAAAACTGTTCAAGCCATCATAGAAGAAAATGTTTTGCTCTCGTTTAAGAAATTTATAGGAAGTGAACATTATTTTTGGATCAACTGTCAACCAAAACCAAATAGCTTAAAAACACAACTTGGTTTTATCCAAAAAAGTTCTGCATATAAGGAAAAATATAGAATTTTGCAATGTGGTTCAGAAAAGTTTAAAACCACAAAACCCTATTCAGTCGAGAAAGATTGATACACATTTTAATCTTAAAATGACATCATAAAGAGTCATACACATCCTGAAATACTGAAATCCCTGGCATTGTAAACGATTGAAACTGAGTACACAAAAGATAATTAGCTACATGTTTATACAGATGTTTCCGATTCTGAATCACACATAACAGCAGTTTTTGGAGTCTTTGATGGTGAAACATGTACTATTTACCTTTGATGGTAACATCTACGTTTAACCTACCTTGAACATATACCTTTGATGGCGAACAGGTACTATTTATTGCATTGAAACAATTACTGGTTCCCAGGCTAAAACTCAAGCTATTAGTTCTCAAGAAAACACCATATCGAATAGTGTACTTCAGTACCGGGATTTCATCAGACTTCTAATACAGAAAAATAAAACTATTACCATTAAGTGGATTCCCAGACAATGTGGCATTTTCAGCAACAAGAAAACTGGCTTCCTTGCTAGTAAGAATACTCATATTATTCAGCCAAATTGATCTGGGCTGTCCTACCACTCCGTGAAAGTATGTATAAAGCAAATAATGAAAATTATATCTCTTGGTTATGAGAAAGAATAAGTAGTATAAACTGCAGTGAGGCAAATATGAAGGCAACAGCAGACAAGACTCGCCGAGATTATGTAATCCTCTTTCATTTCACTTTCATTTATGTGGTTGGTTCTGAAGAACCCATGAATCGTAACCATCTCCGTATGTGTAGTTCCGTTACTTTACATACGTATGTATAGTTCCGTATGTGTACTCCATGGACTTGACTCTAAAACTGCTAAATATTGGCATGAAATAGAGATTCTGGGGAAATGACATCGGTTTTACTTTGACTTTTTGCGTCCTTTTTTGATGTTTATCTTTTATTCTTCTAGGTTGTTTTTATTTGCTTTCCCCGGCATTGGAAATAAAAAATAATCTGCTTAAAATTATTAACATTTCATATGATGGGAAATTGTTGAGAATTTCTTAGTCCACTGATTCAAATAATTACTTTCATTTACTAAAACTTATGAATGTCAACTAAATGGAAAAAAAACATTTCATTAGAATTATTGATATTACTTTTCATTTTCAAAAGAACGTTTGTATTTTAGTTGCACAAATACAAATATAAGAATTAAAAATTCCCACATCACACATATATCTTACAAACACTTAGTAGAAATTTCCTAACTTATTTTGAATGTGGAAAGTTCAATATTATTTGAATTATCAGACATTTATGTACACTGTAATAGTACCTGGAGAAGTTTAAAATGCGTTACTAGTGTGCAAAGTTTCTATTCGTTCTATTTTTACACATAATCGGCTTATTTAGACTTCTATTCTATCTAGTCGTTCTATTTTTACATATAATCAGGCTTATTTAGACTTAATTCTTTAATTCCATGCTATAAAAATTTCATTTATTTTATGCATATATCTGATATTTTCCAACTTACAAATCTTTTACAACTCTTTTAGTTTGTTGTTATTACTAATGACGCTTGGACAAGCCAAGCTCAATATGCTTAGATATGTGAATTTAATTCAGTAGGTTACGTCTTTAACATAGAATATACTAAACATAGAATATACTGGCTATCTTAATTGCAAATACTTATGGATTTCGTCAAATGAGATCAGTGGCTGATGATCTTATAACACTCATAAACAAGATTCACTTTTGCAGAGATGCAAAATTACACACTGCCGTAATCACGATTGATATCAAAAGAGCCTTTGATAAAGATTTACATTACAAGCTGAAACAAATTTTAAAAACCACAAAATGTCCTTAAAACATTAAAAAAAATACTTAACACCAATCTTGAGGATAGAAGAATCATTATGCCAACTAACGATTTTTTTAGCCAGATTGGAAGCAACTATTGGTTAACACTACAAGAGCCTTGCGGGCACGTAGCTCTTGTACTGTCCCCATTTTATGGAATGTAATTGTAGATATAGCCTTATAAAAAGTACTAAAGTGATGTAGGCAAACAACATGATGCAGAAAGCACGATAAATCTTTAAGTTTATTTGTTAATGATTTCACTTTCGTGGTAGCAACAAAGAGTGAGAAAAAATTAATCAAAGTAGCAACAGAGGCACTGATTCAATTTAAAAAAAATGTTAAATTTTTATTTTCTTGAAATTTCGCTTCAAAAAAACCAAATATATTCTAATTTAAAAGCTTAAATGTGGTCCACATACATTTTTAGGAAGCAACAGGGTGGTTCCTAAAAATGTATGTGGAGAAAAAGCACAAATGATTTTCTGAGAATAATATGTGACAAAACATTAAACTTCATAACACATAAAATAGCTGGCTAAGATATTATGACATTACAGACAGCTATGACATTACAGGAGAAGCTCTTAAGGATAACAGGAAACAACTGGGGAATTTCCTAAAAACACCGACTCTTACTTAATCAAACTGTAACAGTGAGAATGTTGGCTCATGGGGCAGAAATCGGGGAACACCATTAACATCAAGAGCAAAACAATCACTGACGACAATTCAAAGAAAATTTTTGCTAAACATCATTGGTGTTTAGAACGACTCCTACGGCAGCTCTTCAAGTTAAAACTGGCATACCTCCTTTCTATCTAAAAATAGATGCCGAAGTAAAGTTTATAAGCCATGCAAGCACTCATATTCCTCGTGAAGTTGATTCTATCTTTCCTGCATCAAATTTGTTTGAGAAAGTTATTAAAGGAGAAATATGCCATCCTGGTGTCTTCAATATAGTGAATAAACTAATAATGCAAGAGCAAAAACATATACCCTGTTACACTGAAATCTACGTGACAATTTTCACAAATGGTTCAAAAATAGAAGAAAACGTTGGATCAGGAATGGTAGTATACTCTAAACTCGGTTTACCAAACACTTGGAATACTGTGCTACAACCTGAGGACACAATATCCTGAAGTGTATGATCTGTGTAAAGCCATGCAAGTAGCTGCATCACAAACATCTCCAACAAACATCTGGCCATCAGTAGCAGCTTCCATCTGGTCAGATAGTCAAGGATGCCTTACATTTTTATTCAATCATCTTAACAAATGTCCAATGGTACGAGATATACAAGATCTCCTAACAACAGTAGATAACATCAGAATTGGATGGGTAAGGACCCATCAAGGTACAAAAGGATTTGAAGCAGTGGACAGACTTGTAAAAGCGGCTGCACGATCAAGTAAATCTTCTCAGGTCCTACCATTACCATGTTATCATACTAAATCCCTACTTGACATTTGGATGATGGATCACTGTCAGAAAGAATGGGCAATGGAATAACTGGAAGAAATGCTCGCTAGATGATACGTTAGCAGAAAAATCCTTTGCTGGACTAGGAATGTGATACTTTTCTTTACAGGCCATGACCCAAGTCCATCTTACTCTTCCACAGGTTCCACATTTTTCATTCCAAAGATTGCACTTGTAAAAAGGAAAATAACCCACTCAATTTTTTGAATACCTGCTCCTTAACATTATGTTGGCATTTAGTCATACTTAGCAAAAATTGGAAGATTGTTTGGAAGAAGAGAATTTTCAGGAATTGTACAACGAGAGCAAAATTAAATAAAACGGTTGAATTCCTAATAAACCATGAAAACTTGTTTGTATGATTGGGAACTCTTCTACAGCTAACTAAGAGTATGTTTATGACCGATTTAAGACAGAATATTTATGACCAATTAAGTCTTTGTACATATCAGAAAACCTTTTTGAATATGATTTATAAATTTTAATTTAATTAAAATAAATATATTTACAAAATTGCAAATTATTATATGTTAACTATATATATAATTCCTCATTAACTCCATTACACTATCATCTTGTTTTCATCCTTACAAAATTAACCAAAAACTGGTTGCACATTTTATGAGATGTTGTAAAATATAATCATGTGTTTAACTGTTGTAAATAATTTATAATGACATTTTTTAATTATTTTTAAATCAAAGTCCAAGAAGCTTCCCATTAAACTGGTAAAGATCCTTGGAGTTAGGTACAGGAGAGTTTGCTGGTGTCAACTGCCAACAGACCATAAATAATTAAGTACTATTTTATAATAAAATAATGAAGAATACTTAAAATAACATTTTTGGTTTTGTCAATAATTTATTGTAAATTAGCAAATCCTGAAAAAAATTTCTACGAATCATAATAACATTACATTATAATACATACTGAAATTTAATATTTCAAAACATTGAAATTTATCCTTCTATGTTAACTTAATGGAAGAATCAAGGTTTATATGCATTTGAGGTATGTACGTAATATTGTGACAGAGATTCTCTCTAAAATAAGAGTCTCTTTTTGATTTAACTGATTATAATAATAAATGAGATTTAGACTGTACAATTAATTTCAGTTACAAAAGAACACATTACTTTCACATCGCCAATTCCTACCTAAATAGTGCAGGAAATAAAAAAAAAAGTATTTCCTCACAGAACATTTTATTAGCAGATCTGTCTTCCTTAGTCTGACGTTTTTCGGGTAATTATCTCTCAGGAGGTTTCTAATAAACCCTTTTTATGAAGATTGTAGCTTATATTTTTTTTGATTAAACTTCATTATTATTTAAAGCAAGAACATTGCACTCATTAGTATTACAAAAGACTGAGAGAATCAAATAAATTTAGAAGATTGCATATAACTATATATAAAAGGATTCAAAATATCAAAAAATGAAAGGTTTTATAACAGATGAAAAAATTAAGTACTCACAAGATTATTGTTTAAGTGTTATAGGAGAATTCAGTATTATTTGTAAAACAATAAAAATCAATAAAGAAAAATATAGCTAATAAGTTAATTTTTTTTCTAAAATAAGTTTTCTTTATATACGTTATGTTTACGTACACAAATATATTAATATATATTTTGTCAGGCAAAGGGATTTTTATAAAAAATAATATTTAACTTGAAATTATATATAAAATTTGATAAAATCTACCTAGATGCAAGCAAACAGCCCATTTGATTCAGATAGACATAAATTTTTTTTATGGGTTCACTGCTCGTTTTCACAGAAACTTGCAGTATTTAACCGCTTTTCTTTATTTTTGTTTAAACATCAATTTTTACTCTCATACTTAAATTCAATCAAACCAACTAGTGAAATACAAATTCAATTTCTTCAAATATTAACATGTTTCTAAGGATTGTTTTTATACAAAGAGAAGTAAAACGCTTTGGTCTACATTACTTACTACATAGTAAATTTTGGTATCCAAATAATTTATGCAGATATAGTGAGCTCAATTTAATAAAAAACTTTATTTTACAAAGGCAGCTATTCTCAGAGGATAAATAATTATTTTCTATAAACTGTTACTTATCTTACTCTTCTTAAACTTATATAACTGTTTCGTTTGAAATTAAGTGCATCATTTACTATCAAATATCAAGTTTTATTCCCCTGCTAATGATAGAGATTGTTGAGTTTTTCTTTTTTTTTTACAATAGAAAGTTTCCCGTCCGTATTAATGAACATTAAAAATGTTTAAAGGCTAATTTATTAAAATTCACCTTTATCATGGTTGGTCAAACATACCTTTGTGCTAACATCAGCCAGTTTGTGATTCTGTAAGACCTATGATCGAATATAACGAAATTACAACTGATCAGAATTATATCGAAATACATATCGATATGTGTCTAAATGCCAAGAATATCAAAGACAAAAATTCCCAAACCAACTTCCACCAGGGCAACTTCATTAAATAAATTACCTTAAAGACCCATTCACTAAAATTAGAATATATTTCTTTTGACGATTTTTAGGTACTCGAAGTGGTAATAAGTGATTTATTGTTTGGACAAATTATTTGACTAGATGCACAGTGAAAAACTATTGACAACTACTATGGTCACAGCTATCTCTAAATTTTTGGTGGAAGAATTCATACTGAAGCACAGTACTCGCAATGGGATAATAAATGATCAAAGTCATTTTTATACATCATTGTAAAAGTTGTCGGTAAACTTTGCCAAAGGTCTCATCTGATGATGACCGCCTACCATCCTCAAACCAATACCCTGCCAGAGAGGAAGAAAAAAACATTGAAAGGCACTCTCCGTAGAAGTTAAAATGAACGAAAAATTCGGGCACCATTCTACCTTTGGTAAATTTAATCTACAATTCAGTAAAGCAAAGTACCAGTATTTAATCCATTCTTAATTGTCCATAGCAGAAGTATCCAGAATCCATTTGATGTCATTTTTTCCACACAGTAGAGACATGCACGATGATAGTCACATATCACTCGGTCATCACAGCTGCAGAAGCAGGCAGCTTAGGAAAATTCAAATACTCAATTCTCAAACAGATGACAAATGACGATACGAAAAGAGACACTGACCCTTTAGATACAATAATAGAGACAAGGAATGGGTCTTTACTACGGTTTAAAAGGTTAGACAGACAGAGTAGCTTTTGAGACGTGATTTCTTACCATGTAGTATAAAACTATGACTGTCAGATGAAATGGATTAAATACGAAGTAGAAAGTACGTAGGATTCGACAATATACGAAGAAGATAGTAAGTAGGATATGACTGATTTTGCCGTAACAGGCATGCTACGAGTAACCAAACTATATTTAAGAAGGATGCTGCTTTCTGTTAATGAAAGGGAAATGAGCTGTTCTGAATTTGGTTGTTATGGCATACAGGTAAATCGCAACATTACTGTGTGTGAACTGAAGTTCTCTAATTCAAACCCTACGGAGAGAAAAATTTAAAATTTGTTTTAACATAATATTTCCTAATCATCATTCTTTGTTTTTTTAAATCTTTCTCTATATATGTTCTACTTAATCCTATTTATAGAAATCTCCTAGGTTAGAATATTCAAAAATACTGTTCGAGAATATTCGGCAACGGTAGCTGAGCGAAGGCTCAAATAATAAAGTGTTTGAGTGAAAATCGATGTTTTTCAGTCTCTGTATATTCCACTCAGATAATAATATCATATACGTGAGATCCTCTGTTTACTATTTACTTTAACTTCAAAAAGACCTCTTCCACTGAATTAGATCATCCGAGACCTGGTTATACATGTTTCCTCAATATTAGAGTTTCTATATTGCAGTGCATTTTAATAATACTATTTTCTTAGATTTTAGTCATTAATTTGCTTCATTTTATTTCATAAAAAGATATGATTTTTTGAGAAAGGTGGGTTAAACCTGGACCTCAACCTCCGATTTGGAGAACCGGAATGTTTACCATGCGCTGATAGCTCACTAGTTGTCGGTTCTGTTCAGTCTCAATAAATAATATTAATATCAATATAGCTCAATACAAATTTGACGACTTTTTATTTTCTTGAGTAATATATACTTATTTTATTTTCTTGAAGAAAAATGATTATAGGAAGAGTTGACTTTATATCACTGAAATTTTAAATTTAAAGCTTACGAAATTGAGTTGAAATTCTTTACAGCCTATGAACTGAAAAACCAACTAGAAATTCATTAAAGTTAAAGATCTATCAGTAAAAGTCATCATTATTGGCTCAAGTCTAGCCTTATCACGATGAAATATTCCACCTGTTAACGAATGCAATTTTTAGAATTTTTCCTCTACTTTGAAGCTCTTCTCATTGACTGATTATGTATCTCTGGTCTATGAATTTACGAACTTAATAGTTACATATTATCTGAAACGAAAGTAATATGAATTTAATGTTAGTTCAATTATTCAAAACAGGTACATCTTATTGTAATTTTAACCATGAATGATTTTTTCTCTTGTAAGCTTTGTATTCATTTGATAATTATTTGTGTATAGAAAAGTCAGTTTAAAGTTTAAGACATCCTTAAGAAGTCAGTGCATATTTCATTTCATATTCATATATTTTCATCGCTAAAATATCATTGATAAAATATTTATATTATTATGGAATTTTGGCTTCCAAGAAAAATATTTAATAGTAACTAAATAATTTAGAAAATTCAAACGATATTCACTAATACACATTTTCACGCATAACGCCTGTAAACTACTTTAAAAAGACAAAGCTCAAGCTATTTACATAGGTTATGAAATTTATATAAATAAATATGATTTTTCCCGAAATTTTAAGAGGTCAATTTTTTAAGAGAAAATATATCCTATTTTAAATAAAAGATATGTTAAAATTCAGTTGTTTGAGCAACTCAAGTGTTTAATATAATTGTTTATAAAAATGGATGTTCAAAAATTAAAAATTCGCCTATCATGTTCAACGCTTCCTTCAAGTATCTGAATTTTAATCATTACTTAAGCATTTATTTCAATATTGAAGCAGTGAAAGCAGTTAAAACTAATTTCACTTTTCTATTGTTAAATGCAAGGCATTAAGAACTATTTAAAATAATTTAGTATACTTAGAAGAGATTCTGGTTCTCGACAGCTGAGGACGAGTAAATAATTACGATGAACTCAGACAAAATGGATTATGCAAATTTTCTATTACGTGCAAGATAGTAATGACATTAATTCACTTGAAAATGGAATATTTAATTGGGTCACAGTTATTTGATAGATTGTTGATCTGTTCATGAAAGACGTCTTATTTTATCTAACTAATATACATACATATATATATATATATATATATATATATATATATATATATATATATATATATATATATATATATATATATATATATATATATATATATATATATATATATATATATATATATATATATATATATATATATATATATATATATATATATATCAACAATGAAACTCTACTCCTTCTAAAATTTTAATCGCATTAAATTTCCCGGTTGCTATTTGTATTATAAATTAGTCGACGAACCGATTTACCATAAATTTGTTTGAAGAAAAGTCTAAAACACATTTTAATTGATTTCACACTCTTTTAGTATTTTCTATTGTTGTCTAGTTAGTTGAACTGATTTTGCTGATTAGGTAAGTTGAAATGGGGCATAAGGAAAACATATTTCAGAAGCAAAACTTGAAAAATTTCAATCAAACAAACTATTTAAAATCGTACTTACTATTTCAGAAAATCATGTTGGCTTTGAGAAGAAAAGACTTGCCAACGTTATTCTTGCACTCCATATTGATTATTTAAATATTAATTTTCTTAATTATCTTCATTTTGGTCAGTAAAACTTTTAAATGTGTACGTGTGTTTCACTGTAGAAATGCATAAATATACATAAAATTGCTTATACGTATGACATATAACAATATTATTAACCTATGACAGTATTGTTAATACGTATGACGTATGAAAAATAAATAAGACTCTAGACCAAAACCTAAGTCATTTAAATCAATTTCAAATCTAAGACAGTGTGTGAATGATGTTTCAGTATGGTGATTCCGTTAAGTCAAATTTAACTTTAAGTTGGTATAAAAAGAGCTATGTGAACAAGATATATTTAAAAGAAAGGCTGTTGAAATTGTTGAATAAAATCAGAGTTTATAAAAGATATGTTTTCCAAGTTGTTCCTATTGAAGATACGAGCAAAACGAAATAATTTTCCAAAAATATTAATGTAATTTAAAATGTTTTCAAGATGCTTCTGATATCTTTTTATGTTCTTAAATCCTTATGAGAACTGCTATTTTTTAAAAGCTAAAAATTATGTAAAATAGAATGAAATCTTCAATCTATATCTTGATCATTTACTCCTTGCTAAAATTAAAATTAATTTAGACCAGAGTTCAAATTTACAATATTAAGTTTAATCGACTTCAATTTAAAGTAAGACATTTTATAACTATCAGATATTTCAAAACAAACAGCATAAGTATAGTTAGCAGTAAAAATTATCCATCATTTAAAAAATGGAAACCGATAAGTATGTGCCGAAATT
This sequence comes from Latrodectus elegans, assembly GCA_030067965.1. Taxonomy (NCBI): domain Eukaryota; kingdom Metazoa; phylum Arthropoda; class Arachnida; order Araneae; family Theridiidae; genus Latrodectus; species Latrodectus elegans. Next base: position 93,520,768 of record CM057809.1, read on the forward strand.
ATTTAGACCACATTCAATTTTGTAAAGTCCTCTGAGGTATTTTTCCCTTGCGTCTTAGACATTTATTTATTCATTAGGACCATTAATATTTAAATAAAAAATTTCAAACGTTAATATATATTAACATAGTTATTTTCAAGCAAACCATACACAAAAAGAGGTTTTTGCTTAAACCAGAAAGAAGAAAATGCCACGAAAAGTTTTATTAGAAATCATAAACTTTAAAATTTTGGAAATGATAATGAGAAAAATAATCAAATAATCTATGGGTTTGGTACTTTTAATTTCAACACTTTAGAAATATATATGCATACACACATACACACACACACACACACACACACACATATATATATATATATATATATATATATATATATATATATATATATATATATATATATATATATATATATATATATATATATATATATATATATATATATATATATATATATATATATATATATATATATATATATATATAGCTTTTGAGGATGTTATATGTTTCATTAGTTGACGGAGAGAAAAAATATTTTTAAACCGCTGTTATAAAATGTTATGGTATGATTAATAATAAAAAATCGCAATCGTGGTCATAGAATTTTCAGTTATATAAGTTGCTCATTTTAAATTTTACGTTCTGAATTTTTTTTTGTCATGGGTTAGTTTATCAGTATCCGTTTTCTCTCTATGTTAATTTTGTAGCAAATTTCATACAAAAAATTCATGTTCGAAATAAAATTTAACTATCTCTACCATAAAAAAGAAATTAATAAAAAATATTTTTTATAAAGATAGACATTTTGATTTAGTTGTTAAGTTTTATTCATAAAATTCCATATATTTTTTATTGTATTTAAAATTTACTGAACTAAAATATTACATGATTCCTTAAAATATTTAAAATTTTTATTGGCGCAGATTAGTATCTTCAAGCCAATTAATATAATGAGTATATTTTTTCTCCAATAAGTGACAGAATATTTTACTTTTTCGAAATAAAATGATTAAGGATAAATCGATTAAATAAAGTAGCGAGAGAGAAAGGCGGAAAGAAAATGTTCACTTTCTAAAAATACATTATTATTTATGAAAGACAGCTTATGATATCTGCCTTCAATTTGCTGTTTCAAGTTTACTCGTTATGTCAGTTGCTTTCCGAATCCGCAGTCATTTTTGGAAATAAACTGTTCAATAGTTTTTATAAATTTTAGTTTTATTTATAGCAAACATTACAGTTAAATAAATGTCCTTGCATTATTTAAACCCTACCATTGTTATGATTTAATAAACAAGATTTTATTTCAACGTGAGATGGTGACAAAGAACAAAAAAAGATGTATATTTTTAATTATCTATAATTAAACGTCTTTCTCTTCATTAAAGCTGACACGATTTCTATCGATGTGATTTATTTAATCGTTTTAGTAGAAAATGAATTGTGTCAAAAATATTATTTCAATGTATAGATGTAATATTTCAGTCAAACATTTTTTGAGGACTAAAGATTTGTAAAATAATTACAAGTATTTTTTGCTCTTCATTTATCGCATTATGTGATTTTACGTTTGAAATGAGCACCAAATTTTTATCACATAATTTCATAAATTATGCATGAAAACGGTTGATAATCTGCTTACTTTAATACATTATTATTTATTTCAAAAATCTTAAGTGAAATTATAGTAATAAATAAAATTATTATTAATATATAAAATTTAATATCAATACATTAAATATATCTATATCTCATAGTATTAAAGTGTCGTTTTATAAATATATCTCAAAAATTATCTACTTTTTTATGGTAATTACAAAGATATCTGTGTTCTACGAAGTAGAAAATTTTAGAAATTAACTTTAAAATTAAATCAACAATAAAACTTTAAAATCTCAAAAGGGAAGATAATTATTTTAATGAAGATTAAATGTTTTTATAAATTAACTATAGCATTTATGTAAGATTTTTATAGCAAAATATTTAAACTAATATATTTCAAAATCATTATTCATGTTATATGTATCCATTTGTTGATATTTATTATGTTCCAGGAAAGGAGAAATGTAATTCACATATTAATGAAATACATAATGAAATGATAATTTTATTAAAATTCAATTTTTTATGGCATTGACTTTTATAAAAAATGTATCAAACTATATTTTAATTTCCAATATACATTTATTAAGCTGATATATATAAATAAGCCTTTTATTTTATTATTTTTATTCTAGCTGAATTTTACCACCCTATCAGTTTTACATTTTATTTAATGCTTATTTTTTTTCGTATTAACTTGCATTCTATGCCGAAACAGAAAGTATTCGTTGAACGCTTAGAAGTCCAAGAGGCCCATCACACATTTGTATTTAAAAACTATTTTTAGATGAATATATAACTCTTCAGAAAATACCATGAGCAAAATATGCCGTCTGTTTCGACCCTTTGAGATTTTTATTTTTAACTCCCGCTCACCGAGAATCAAATACCAGTCAGATATTTGAAGTGAAATATTACCACTCATTATTAATGGATATACTGGAATACATACATGGGTACTGTGTAGATAGAACTTTTCTAAAACATTTTTCATCTCACTTCTCTAAAATGTGAAAATAAAAATATGCAGGACTACCATAAAAATTTTAATCATAGACTGTGAATTTCTTATAGAGGTATAAAATGCATAGGATTTCACCAGACATATATTTGAAAGCTTAGATTACTTTTGATAGAGAGATGACAAAGTGCTCTTACTTTTAAATATCAATTCTGAAATGTGAATTTTCAGACAGTTTATTTTACTATTACTTTCAAAAGAACACTTTGAGCATTAATATACTGATTTCAAGCTCTAGTTATAGTAAAATATCAAATTAAATTCTTAAAGTTTCTGACTATTTTAAGAACGTTTAAAGTGTGTACTAATTGGCAATTATTTGTTTAACTTTTCTAAAATTTACGGAAGATATTGATACCGCACTAATGATGATTACAATTGCTTATACATAAGATTACAATATTTTATATTATCTTCAATTTTTAAATTAAATCACTTCTTTAAATTTCTGTTGAATACAGGAACGGAAATGCTAAAACATACCATATGAAAAATGATACAAAAACTTTCTTTGAAGTACTGTTCATCAAATTTTGAAAATGGTTGAAAATTATGTAGATGCGTTGGAAAATTCTCTTTGAGATCAGTTTGAAAATTTTTGATAGACCTTTTTTCTCCTGTATATTAATGCCTCTATTCGTGGGAAAAGATTGATGAAAGGTTTTCTAAAATAAAAAAAAACAAGTACTGAAATGACGGGTGAGATCGCATAACTTAAATCTAGTAGAAAATCTTTAAACTAGCGCTGCAAGAGAAATCAATAGATGTGGGAGGCACAATATGATGTTATTGAAGATCTCAAAATTAGTCTTTGTAGATTGTGTTCACGATACCAATTAAAAAAAAAGAATGTCTGATTAAAAATATGCAAATCTATTTATCGGTAATATCATAAATATAAACTACATAGTGTTAATGATACTAATTTGAATATATTCTAATTTTCATGTTATATCTCAAAAACCGTTAATGATATCAAATGTTATGAAAAGAGCCAATTTAGTTAAGTAATGTTAACTTCACATAATTACCATATATTGTACTCAGTTTTAATATGTTTGTTATGCATCTATATTTATTAATTAAGCTTTTTCTCTTCTTTCTACTGATTTGTGAGCCCTAAAAGTTTTAGCCCCTTTAGTTGTATTTTTTTTATATTTGTAGAAATAATTAATAAATTTATAGAATAGTTGATAATAATTCTAAGTTCATTAATTTCAAAACATGTTGTAAAATGTTTCTTCAATAATTAAAAATGCAGGTTCAGCCTTAAACATTGATATTTCCCATTTAAAATATAAATACAGCAAATTCCTGTAAATTTTCGGTCACATTAATTAATTACTTATATCAGCTTCTACACTTACCTATACTGAATAATTAATTAAAATCATAACTTAGGCAAATAAATTGAAAGTATTTTACATTTATTATCACTGATGGTATTAGCTAATTATTTGAAAAAAGCATGATTTTTTGACTTTTAAATTAAAAAAAAATATATTTAGTAAACCGAAAAAATTTCCAAAGTAAATGCTTTTTAAACTTATTTGTCAATTTGTTATACAGCTAGAAACATTTTATTAATATACACTGCCCGACACTGAAAATACAACACTTAGAAGGATTGTGCAGAAAGTTCTGCAAATTTCAAGGTAGGCGCACCTTACCGAGTTCTGCAAATGATGGGAAATCCGCAGGTGTCCAACGTAAGTTGAAGGAGTGAATAAGGTGAGAAACCGGCAGACTGTATACTAGCCGTTATTGTAATTTGGAAAATAATCATTGAAAGTTTGTTCTTGTCGCAAAACATGATTATAATTCCAAAGAATGCCAAGTCATCGCCAACGAAGTCAGTTCCAGCAGACAGAAGAGCTTACGAGAGGCATGGTGATGAGACCGAAAAGGGTATGATGGTTCTTACGGCAATTACAGTTGTCAGACACCTGGACACAGTGCACTAGCTATGGTAAAGATGATTGGAACAAGAAATTGTGGAACGCTTACGGATAGCCAGTGCAGAATGATGTCAGTAAGCTTGGATAGACACGTCCTACTGGAGGCAATGGCGGCCCCACATAGCATGTCTACCTAAATTCTCCAGCATGTGGAAGACACCCGGTGCTTCCAAATGTAGCAGAACCATTTGCCAGTGACTGGTTGGTAGCGGTCAGTACTCATTGGTGCTCACATTCAATGTTACGCGCTTAAAAAATAAACTATTCTTTAAAAAAATGTAATTATTGCATGGAAATTTGGTGTAACAATATTTTCTGTTGTGAGGAAAAATGGTGAAACAAAAATTGAGATTCATGTATGAGGATTTGGAAATGGAAATCATGATTGGTCAAAATAAGGTCCATCATATGAGAACATTTTTATTGCTTTGTTCTTTACTTAATATTTTGAATTGAAATAATGTAATATTTTTTTTTAACATTGCATTGTGTATTTATTATTTTTCTTCTCAGATTCAAACCTGAAATTAGATGCAGGAACTGGTTTTGTGTGTGTGTGTGTGTGTTTGTTATTAATAATTGCTTTTAATTACATCATAAAATTACCAATCCATTTACATACAAAAATTTATTTTACATATTATTCTAAGCATTTAAGCATTACTAACAGCATGGTTAAGTACCTACCTAGTATTCATAATTTACAATAATTAAAGTAATAAAATAATAGGTACCACAAGTAAAAAAAAACTTTCTGGTTGGAAAAATATTTACAACATGTGATTAAATGAGGATGTTTCCTTATTTTTTAAAAATAGTAATAATTTATTGACGTTTTGCATAGTTTTCCTGTTGAATTTTGATTTGGTGTCTCATTGATGGATCAGAATCACTATTGGAAGTAATTACTTCTACTAGCTTTTCTTAGTTTGTAAACAATTGTATAATCATGTTGTTGCAGAGTCATTAGACATGCAACTATTCTAGAAGTTGTATCTCACACTTTTAATGCAAAGAAAGATTCAATTGTTTGCAATATATGAAAAATTTCTTTCCGTATTTCGTTTGAAATGGGTAACTCCGAATATCTCATTTTCTACCTCTACAATACTCAATTTCTGCATTATTTAGATTTTTACTGCCATATGCATCATGATGAGGGAAGCCATTTTCATCATTTTCACAAAGAATAATTTATTAACCTGTCTGTTTAATTCCCATTTTAAGTGATGAGATGGCCTGTAAAATTTTTGCCTAAGAGGAATATCATCTCTCAAATTAACCTAATGATGTATAGTATTACAAGCCTCCAAATCTTGAATGGAATGGGCAAAAACGTGTTTAAATTCTTCAAGTAGTGGGAGTAATTTACGTTTCTTAGTTTCAAATAGATAAGATAAATATAATTTTCATCCCCATGCTTCGAAATCTTTACCAGCTTCCAGGGAGGAAAAATAATTACATTCTTCAGTATTGACTTTTTTTATTTGTCAGGGTTCAACAGAAACCAATTTTGAGCCCATTTTTATGTTTAAAATATTTTTTATGTATTTTCAACTCTTATTTACAATTTCATTCTTTAAAGATTATATTTACAGAGCAAGCAATTCATAATCTGTCATCCACATGATCATTATTAGGCTCTATTAAAAGTGAATCTAACTTTTAATTTAGCTTTTCCATAGTTTTGATTTCTATAATTTTTTTTCGGTTCCTGGTAAAACATTTATTTTGAAAACGGGGAATCAGAAAATGCAACTATTATTAGTTTTTATGTTTACAACATTAGCTTTTAATTCGTTGGTTTTAGGATTCTGCTAATTCCATTTAACAGAAGTATACTTTATGAGAGCATTATACTACTTTGGTTAGCTATTCATTGAAAAAAAATTTCTCTCGATTAAATTACTATAGTTGCACTTGAACTTAAAAGAGTATTTACTTTATTTTATTTATTACTATTTGTATAGCTGGAAACTTATCATTTATTATCCACGTAACAAATTAAAGCAGACCTGTGAGTTTATTAACAGAGAAGCGAGGTACACTCATCTCCCCCCTCCACTGCTGGGTTAGGGAGATTTCTTCAATCTCTTTTACGTTTTTGGGAATTTTTTGCTGGTTGGAATACCAGCATCTTTCCGTTTCGTGTCCTATTTTCCGGCAAAAAGATTAGAAGGGTATTCTGCATATGGCTTCTACATGTTTTTCACATCTGATGCAAAAGTAATTAAGTATTCTTTGATTTAAATTGTGTGTTGTTATTTAAGTTATTTTTTAATACAGCTATTTAAGCTTGTCAGTCACTTATTTATTTTATAAACATGCTCCGCATTTCTGAATTTTTTTCGTATCATGTTTAAAAATGATTTAATTTATCTCATTTATCTGGGTACCAGCGTGAATAATTTTACACTATGCAGCATATGGTCCATTTAAAGGAATGTATTCCTCTAAGAGAATGACTTATTTCTTAATTTCATTATAGTTTGAGAGAGATAACGGGTTTATTCCTTTGAAAAGTTCCGGCTTAAGGCCATTTTTTGCAGTGTTTGATAATATATTCAATCTATATTGTTCGAATTGAGTACTATACACGTTAGGAACGCATTTGTACGATGCACTTTCTAATTTAGAAAAATTTATTTGCCATTTGGAAATGAGTACAGATATTTGTCTTCTGTTGACATGAAAAAAAATAATTAATAAGTGTGTGGAAGTGAAAGTCGTCAAGGATTACTATCTGAATATTTAATGAGACGGTGCATTAATTTCAAGATTGTGGTCTGTATGTGATTTCTTCCTATGTTTTACCGCCTACATTATAATTTCTAATGGTTTAATTGAGTGTACCAAAATAAATTAAATCTCTCTTACCAGTTTTCTCGGCACACTTATAAATTCCATGACTGAAAAATCTTACATGTTTGTCATTTAGTGTATTTAATTTTAAAGTGAAAATGTGTATGCGTTCTAAGATGTTAATAAATTCACGTTCATTTCTGTTTGTGACCTAAAAACATAGCTTAATTTCTATTTATATATAATTTAATTCTCAACAAATAATAAAAAATAAATATGGTTTTATTTAAAAAATATAATATTCAGTTTATATTAATTCATTCAAAATTATTAGTTTTAACAATGATTAACTAAAATTTGATTATAATGTAATTATGGAAGTGATTTTAAATTCTTAGATCATGTGAAAATATATTCTAGTCAACATCATGCAAAAAAGAAACTAAATAAACCATTCAAAATTAATTTTATTGATGAAGAACATTTATTATTTGTTAATGTAAATATTCGTGAAATTATTTTATAATAACGCGTTGATATGTTTAAATATATGAAAAGAAAAGAAATCAGAGTAAATCAATTTAATTTTTATTTTAATTAAAAAGTTTAAAAATTAATTTCAAAAATTTCGTCTCCAAGCTAGAGGGGAAAATATAAAGAAAAAGTCATTTAATTTTACAAATTTTATTTTCAAATATACTGATTTTATTAAATGAAAATTGCATACATTCTGTTAAATAATTTATTAATGAGTGTTCTATAAGTTTACAGATTTCATTATATTAATTTTAAATTTGTGATGGAAATGATCCAATCATATTTTTCAAAATATAATTTGAACATTTCTTCAAAGGATTTCATTGAAAAATGTATACCATTTATTTACAAATTCAAATATTTTTGGAATAAAAATCAAAATTAAGCGAAATTATTTTAAAATTGTAAATGTTTTTTCTAACTTAAGGAACTGCTGAATATGCAAAGACAACTTAACTAAGATCTTTCTTCCGGAAAACGTTTTCTTTTCTGGGAGAAATTTATGTTTCATCATTAAATAGATTATACCTCAGAAGACTACGCTTGACATTTGAATCTATTTAGCATTTGTTTCCGAAATCTAAAGTAAACCTTTAGAGAAATTGCAGGAATACTTTTATTTATTATTGGTCTATATACTCTTAATTTCCTTAATAAAATAAAGGAAAAAGCTATATGTATTTCTTATTTCGGTTATAAAAGTTAGAATAGAAGTACTTCACCACTTGATCGTTTAAGTTATGAATGTGTATTAAATATATTGTCTCTTCAATTATTTTGTGTAAATAATATGCATTTAGTGTTTATTTTTGATATATTTACATTTGAAATATATATATATATATATATATATATATATATATATATATATTCACAAGAAAACAAATTGTTTAATAATTAACTACATTCTTTCTAAATAGTGGGGCCGATGAATTAATGGTGTCATTTACTAGAAAAATTAAGGGCGTATTTGAGACTCAAATATTCAAAGTCATTGATGAAAATAATTGACATTCTATCGCAGATTTCAAAAATATTATATTTCAGAATTATTTTTAAGAATAAAAAAATAAATGTATATAAAAAGATTCAACTATTGTTTCGCATTTACAAGAAAATAAAGCTTTTATACTATTACAATATTTTCATTTTTAGTTAGTAAGTAAAACGCTTACTCGAGAAATTCTGATATTAATATTTATATATATCTTCTATCTGTCTATCCATATCTTGAGCTATCTATACATCTACCTTCTTATCTATCTATTCTTCGTAGATATCGATTCCTGATCTAAAAATTACTTTTCTAAAGTTCAAATTTTCGCAGTACAGTTTTTCTTAAAATAGATTGTTGCTAAAAATAAAGTTATGGCCTTGGGACAAATTGACGAAAATTATTCAAGTTTAAAATAGTTTAAATAATGAGTTAATTTATTTCGATAATCATCTGGAATCCTTAAAGTATGCAAATATGAGCAATTTTTCTTATTCATTTATAAATAGTATTTTAAAATTTAATTAGTCTGTGTTTTTGATTTTGGAGAAAAATTTTCCTCGAGTACAGTAGTTCTAAGTTTTAGCGGGTATGTAGTTTTCCATGTCTTTTATTCTTACAAATATTTAAGCACTCATACATTAATAATGAAAACTTTTAAAATAAACATAACTTTATCTGAAATCATTCGGTTCACCAGCTTAATAAATATGAATTTTATGAATATATCATCTAATCTATCAATGAATGTAGAAGCTTGAAAACATTTAGCTGTAGAAGTAAATATATTAAAAAAACTTTTATAAATTATATTGGAAATAATAAATTTTTTAACTTTCTTAGCATAAAATTGAACTTTTTGATATAGATATATATATATATAAGCATACTTATTATTTTATCACCCTATGATCACTTGGACTGACGCAATGGAATCCTGCATTTAAAGTAGATTACCTAATAATAGAAATGTCCACATATGTGATGTGGGAATCAAGACCCCTAAATGTTAAATTTATTCAAGAAAATCAGCAATCAAATTAATATAGTCAAAAAGGACAAGGTGTGACGTAAAAAATAACATAACCCAGGCAAATAAAATAACTAATCTGTTCCTGAATCTCTAAAAATTTTCCTGATTACCTATCTAGTTACTCGGGGCGTATAGCGTAACTATTCCTATTTCTATGACCAATACCAGCATATAACCGATGATTTATACATAAACACATATATGTTTAAAAGGAATAAAACAATTCCAATAAATTTTAATTTAATATTTTTTTTATAAATAAGTCTTAAAATTTATGTATAATTTGAATATGTAACTTAAGAAATATGGAAATCACAAAAAAGCAAGAAAATTATATTTTGCCTATCATTCTGAATAAAGTGTTATTGATTCGAATTCCAGTTTCATTTGAACAATGTAATATAATATAATTTGACTTTGTTTAATCATTATTACAAATTGAGTTAAAGCGATAAACATTTAAATTAATTTTTCAAATCTTAAGAAAAATTTTAAATAACGCCTCAAGAAAAATAAACCAATAATTTTTAATAATAAATGTTATTACATATATAATATATATAACTTTGATTTTATACATATTATGAAAACATATTTGAAAATAATCTTCAGATTTCATATAAATAAAATTATAAATATACAATATTTATGATATAATATCTATATGCGAATAATATTAACAATATAAATGCTATATTAAGCTTGGCATTGGTAAAAATAATATTAAATAATGATTTTAATAATGTGTAATAAAATAATTCACAAAATAATGTAACATATTTGTTTCATGTAGTAATAATTATTGTATACCACTACCAGGTGTATGCAAAAGAAATGAGACGATTGTCTTAAAAAAGAAGACACAATTAATTTGCGAAAGCTGTTAATATTTATTTATTTTAAATAATATCCATTGCTAGCTACACATTTTCCCCATCTTTCGGGCAATTTGAAAATGCAACACTAAAAAAATGATCGGTCTTTTGAGGCCAGCCAGAGTCATCAAGGCAAGAGTTGACGTTTTCGTGAGAAGTGAAGCGCTGGTCAGCCAATGCGAGCCCTAATTATATAAATTGATGATAATTGGAAGGAGCCAAGTTTGGCGAATAAGCCACATGTGCTAAGGGCTCCAGACCGAGTGCCTTAACGATATCCTTGGTAGGTTTAGCACGGTGGCTAGGTGCGTTATTACCAAGGAAAATCAGTTTGTTCTGCCGTTTCTAGTATTGCTCACGTTTTTCGAGTGTAGCATCATTCAAATCAAGTAATTGTTGCTTGTAGCGATCAGTATTAAAGGTTTTGCCGGATTTGAGAACCTCATAACAGACTGGCCCCTCCTGGTTACAGAAAATACACATTATTGTTTTGCGACCGAAGCGATTCGACCATGTAGTCGATTTGAACGGATGTCCGGAGTCAACATGTGATCGATTACGCTTGGGATTCTGAAAATAAATGCATTTTTCATCTCCAGTATATACAATACTATTCTATTCAATACTATACAATACTATGGATATATCACTTGCGTTTGTAGTGGGCAAGCAACATTTGGCACACAATTTTTTTGATTTTCCTGCTGACGGTCTGTTAGCTCGTGTGTTACCTATCTACCGACATTTATTATCTTGCCCATTGTATTGAGACAACGAGAAACAGTGCTCTGGTCAACATTCAATTATTCAGCAAGATGTTCTTGCGCTCGGCCATCATCTTCATCGAGTAATGCTTACAAATCAGCAACTTCAATTTTTTTTTGCTGGTCTGAAACGCCCTCGTTTTTCACATTGAAATCACCATTTTGAAACTTTTCACACCACCTGTAGCGCTGCGCACGGCTCAGATCATTGCCATTATATACTTTTACAAGCATTTGATGCGATTCGGCAGCATTTTTCTTCAGAGTGTAACAAAAATTAATGCTGTCGACAAATCGTTATTGGAAGATATAAAATTTAATATTTTCAACACAGTAAAAAATGCACGTTAAAACTCCAAATGTAAACTGAACACAAGTATCTCTTAAAGGTCAAACTATAAAAAAAAAATTAAGTCTCATGGTTTCGTAATGTTTGCATACATGCATGGAGACATCTCTTAGCAATCGTCTCATTTGATATGCATACACCTAGTAAATAACTAAATAAGTTGTTTTTAATTGGAATTATACTTTGAAATGAGTGTTTTAATATTGCTTTTACTTAATATTTACATTTTAGTTGATATACAGTGAGATTATTTCAGCATTGTTGCCTTAAATTATTGGTGTTTTAAGGTTACTCGAAAAATTGTTAACTTTATTATAGGTATTATTTTCAAGGTTTAAATTTTATGCAATAATTATAAAATAGTTTAAGATACAATCATAATATTTTAAGTATCAATTATTAAGAGCAATATATCAAAGTGTACAAAAATTAGGCTTATATTTCTATCTATCAATTTCATATAAATTCCTTATAAGCATGAGAAGAAAATCATTTATGTAACTAGGGGAAATTAATAAATTGATTCAAAACTCAGTTGGCATGAATCAATTGAATTAAATTATTCTGTCAAAATTTCAATGTTTACTTGAACAAGGCGGTGACGCTGCTGCGGCCAGAGATCAATATGTGTAATTTCTAACAATTATAGAACTGTGTGTTCTCTACACTCGAACATGAATTGATCTGAGATTATAAGACTATCTCAAACATGTTTATATATTCTTATCACTATTCAGCTGAATATCTGAATGACATCAGACCTTTCGGAAGAGAATGATTACTTTGATTGACCTTGAATACCTAATACAATTTACTGGATCATAATGGAATTCAAAATTACATTGACTGTTGTTATTTTTTGTTATTGTTTTTCTTTCTTTTTTTTAGTTTTGAAAAGTGTAAATCATGATTTTAGAAAAATTACAATATTTTTCACTGGCACAATGTTTAATACGTATTTAATTTTTTACAGACTATATATATATATATATATATATATATATATATATATATATATATATATATATATATATATATATATATATATATATATATATATATATATATATATCTATATATATTTAGACATATATTTTAATTCGCTCTCTTACTAAAATATTTGCATAAATATTTAATAATCAAATTGGCCTTAATGTATTATTAATCAAAACAATTTTTATTAGTATTTAATTATTGTAATACTGCACTACTTCACAATGTTTACATAATGATGTTAAGAAATGATTCCGTTTGAAAATCAATGTGTTATTTCTTAATTCGTTTACGTCTGCTCTTAGTTCATGTCTTCTTTATTATGTGTATGAAACTTTAATTTTCTTAGGAAAAGGAAACCTTCATCTACTATATAGTTTGATTTAATTTTAATATTATCACTGTTTTATACTGAAATAGAGGCATAACCATTCTCAATTAATTTTATTCTTTTTGATTATCGTCATCACATAATAATTTGCTGATAATTGTGTTCAAACTTGATCCGCTCTGAGGCATGTAATTTGGCAAAATATTCCATTGAATTCTCTCTTCATCCATCTTTAGACTTATTTTTTTGTAAATACAATCACTTAAATTTTTGAAACAATAAAATTTTTTGAAAAAAAAAAAAAACCCATTAAATATGGGTAGTGGGTCCTCATAGAGATCTTAAACTTTCTATATAGCGATCATACATTAAGAAAACTTCAAAATTTCTGTATTCTTAATATCACCTCAAATCAATGATAATGAGATTCTTTGAAATAGGAAAGTAAACACAATATAAATAATTTAAATTTACATACTTTTGCTGTTAGGAATGTATATGTAATGTTGAAAAAATATCTAATACTTACTCCTACGACAAGTATTTTACTTTAATTTGGCATTCTAATAAAAAAAGTAAATCAAAAACTTAAGATTTTAAATAATATATGCTCAATAATGAGAGATTCACAGTTTCATTTGACAATAATAACAAATGAAACATATTTTATGATTTGTAATATTATATATATATATATATATATATATATATATATATATATATATATATATATATATATATATATATATATATATATATATATATTAAAACAATTCTCTCTCTCTCTCTATAATTGATAAGTAAATTAAAAATAATATTTTAAGTTGCAGATAAATTTAAAAGTATAAAATGTTAATTTTGAATTTAGGTAAATATTTTATTTCTCTAGGAACAAAGTCGTCAGGAACAGTTCTTTCAAAAGAAAAGTAAAGAAAAGTATTTGTTATCAGGCTGATCACTTATCAAAAGATATACTGCGACAGATTGAAATTATATTATTCTCTACAGATCTATTTTATCATTTTATTGAAGTACTAAGTTCAAAATATTTCCTTCTTTAAAGTACTGGAAGCTTATTTTCCCTATTTATGACTGATTATACAACATAACTGCAACATATGATGTGCCGATCTGGTAGCCGAATGGTTAGCGCTCTTGCCTTCAGTTCAGCATTTCGTGGGTTCCAACCCCACCTTGGCCATGGATGTTTGTAGTGGTTCAGAATCCACTTTAAGCCGTAGGTCCAGATCTAATTAGCCCTCGTGTGCAAAAAGTGACCGATGAGCGACAAACACAAGCAACATAACATATGCACCTGTGTTTCTTGAATATATATTAAGGTTAGAGATGTTATAAAATTTATCATTTCATTTAAGAAACATTCCCCAAAATATTTGTTTTAAATTTTGTTGTAATAATTTATATTATTATTAAACTTATGAATTTTCAATGTGAATAAAATTTTTTGGAATTCAACTTCTTTAATAACTTAAGCTTTCTTTAACAATTGCAAATGGTTTAACGATGTTAAAGCATTAGTAATTCAAATAATATGATAAAAAGTCTAATAAATGCCTTCTAAATAAAAAAATATTATCTAGTTTTTGCATTCAGTTACATACTGCATGCTTAAATAAACCTTGTAATTAATCGGAAAACCTCGGATCAAATCACAGAATTTAATAATATTAATTAGTATCAAATATAAATCAAATATCTCTCATTACGGTTAAGCAATATATTTTAAGTAGATTGTTAAAGATGTTTCTTAATTTAAATTCCTTTTGAAATACAGTGTATCACCATATAGATTAGTAAACGAAAGTCATTGAAGGTAGCATTGATTGTATTCATTTTTAAACCATTATACTACTAGAATATAGTTCATATATTCACTCAGTGGTTGTTTCAAGTTCAGAGAAATGAGTTAGGGTTTTTTACGGAACTGGGTTGTTTATTTAAGTTTTGCAACAGTATACGAAAATTCATTCTTAACTATAGCAAATATAATAGGGATGTTTTCTAATGCTAATTCATTTGATTACTATCTACGAAACTTATATAAATTTATAACTTACGTTCAAAATCTAGCGTTCTTAAAAATATCATCACAGATTTTTAAGTATTCTTATAAATATTTTGAATTGTTTTCTATCTTCCACAAAACGAACACATTCTATAAATATCAGCTGGTCTTTTGATAATTTAACTCAGTCGTAAAAGGTGTTTTTTGAAATGGAGGTCAGTGCTTAGTCCTATACAGTGTAGAAAAACAAAATAATTTCTTGTCATTGAACTTTGGTTATTATTAAAAACAGCAGAGATTATATACTGTTTTATCATTAACATCTTTTTAGTTTAGAGGTCACCATTTTTCAACTTTTAAATTTTGACAGAATCATTTATTTGTAAAAGGAGTGTATAAAATTTGCTCTTGTAATGTCATACCTAGTAAGTATTTAGAAGTAGTCATTGTCTGTTATCTTTTTTTTTTAAGTAGAATCAAAGAAAATATATCGGAAATTCTAAGCATTGCGTATTTGGATAAAATGGTTAAAATTAGATTCTTCTAATTATTAAGTGTTGTGAAGATTGCTCATAAGACATCAATATTTTAATGTACAGAACAATCTTCTTCACTACACTGAAAAGTTCTTATTTCATTAGAAAATTTCAAGGGACCCACCAACAAACTACACAATATAAATTGTGTACACAATGTACAGAATAATCTCCTTCACTATACTGAAAAGTTCTTATTTCATTAGAAAATTTCAAGGGACCCACCAACAAACTACACAATATAAATTGAGATTAGTACATTTTATTACAGTCAGTTGGGATTTGTGTAGGTGTAAATAAATATCTTACAGGGATTTTTTATTTGCGAATTGAAATGGATAATCGTGAGGTTTTAACTGGTAAAAAAAACATAAAATTAGTTATTTCTTATTCAGTAATAGATAACAATAATCAATATATTTTAGACTAAAATATATTAATTTATATTTTAGACTAAAATATAGCCAATAATTTTCAGTTACTTGTAGTTCCTTAAGTCGATGCCACCTCAAAATTATTTATTGCGTTTTTTAAAAGTGGATACTAAACTTTTAGTATAATACGCTTCTCATTATTAGAAAAATTGTCATGGTTTACAGTATCTATTAATCCATCTGATTAATATACTGAGAGATTCTGAGAGCAATTTATTCTTCAACCGTAAGCCAAGGAGAAAAAACTGATTCAGTGTGACATTCCAAAGTTGCATTTAGCTTTTTCCAGATTTCTTCAAAAATGTCAATCTTCTATTAAAATTATTTCTTACAAATGAAGTGCGAATAAAAAATATTATTTGTTCAACGCATTCATTGCTGCTAAGAGAAAATTATGCATTTTCTAGATAATTGAAGTCATATATCCTAAGAAATCTTTTGCCAGAGAAATTTTCACAGCAAAAATAACATCATTTTTCCACTTCAGCAAAAAATCTAAATGAGATTGAATGGCATGTATGATGATTTATGTGTCCTGTAGTATGATTCCCTATATTTAGCATATCTCAGCTTATCTACTATAATTATTGATATATATATATATGAATATGTATGTATATATATGTATATATATATGAATATGTATATATATATATATAAAAATATGTATATATATATATATATATATATATATATATATATATATATATATATATATATATATATATATATATATATGTATGTATGTATGTATATATTCGGTGAATTTTGCTATAAAAAAAGAAACCAGAGTAACAAGCAAATAGCTTTACTGGCCTTCAAAGTATACACTTTTGACATCGACACAACAATACACTTTTGACATCGAGTGTACAATTGTTGGAAACCGTCTACAAACACTTCTTTCGGTATGGATCAAAGCACGGTTGTCACTCGTTGTTGTCTCTCACTAATGTCGGAAAAACTTTGGCCTTTCAGAATTCCTTTAAGGCCGGGAAACAGGAAGACCACATTGTCGTTCCACATACTCTGGAGTTGTGCTTGTTGTAGGGCAACTCAACCGCGGTTCATCTACGACACACTCCTTTTCGTCTGTAAAGCGCTTAAGCCACTCATAAACACATTTTACTCACTGCTTCCTGACCGTAAACTTTCACTAACATGTCATGTGTTTCCGTAGCCGTTTTGCCTAACTTGAAGCAAAACTTTATATTTATGCGTTGTTGGATGCCACACTGACAGCGTTAAACTGCTCATAGCGTGCGCTTTCTATTATCTGTCATGAAATGACCGTTAGATGGCACTAGATGACATTGCTCTAATGACATTTCTTATCATCTATGTCTGCGTGAGTGCAAGAAATCCTAGCCGGCGTGGTGTTTTAATTATGAGCCCAATCACTGAACTTTTCTAACACACCTTGTATATATATATAATATATATATATATATATATATATATATATATATATATATATATATATATATATATATATATATATATATATATATATATATATATATATATATATGTATGTACATAAAATATTTAGATATTTGATGTAAAAAATTATAAAAGCATATTTTATTTCAATAAAGAAAATACCATTTTGTTTATTTTTAAATACATAAATTTATAAAACTAGTGTATAACGTCATGTGACGGGAAACAAAATTTATCCCCTGTGTCCAAAATGCAATGTGACTCAAGCTGTTCCTGCTCCCATTTTGGCCTGCATTAATTCAAATAAATGCCAGATACTCTTGCGCCCTAAAGCTGTGCTAAACTGTTTGAAGGCGTTCGGGCTCATAGACCTGGTTTAATGCTGCTATCAACCAGGAGAGATGGTCACAATACACATATAAATTTAAAACTTTACTGAATACACAATAACATTATATTTTTTTTACAAAATAGAGCAAATATATCAGTACTGTCTTTACACATTTTTCAAAATTTTTGTAAGTTTATTTCAAAGATAATAATGCATTTCTCTTACTGTGTTCAATTTTATAACAATATTCCTATTATGTGAGTAATAGAAACAATTGCTTTGTAAGCATTGTGTGTAATCTGATTCCCTTAAACCTTATTATTTATCCTTTATAATTTTTGGAAATTCGAAATGTAGAGCCAGGCTATTAACACACTTTATAAAATATATAAAGAAGTAAGCTGTTGTGATTGGGAAGTAAATATATTTTGAAAATGAGCTTAAAAGAAGACATTTACAAAATGAAAATGTTTTTTTTTTTTTTTTTTTTTTTTTTTGCTACAAATTATTAAGGTCTAAGAAATATATATTCACTTTAAGAAGCACAAATTTTCATTACTTTTAATATTTGTTTGATTTATCTATTTCTTTTATTATAAAACAGTTTATTCTTTTACTTCCAGTAACTTAATATAAAATGTCTTTTTTGTTTAAAAATGTTTAATAAAACAGTTTTACAGATAATTGAATAGTTAAAATTCCAAATAAATTATATATTTTATTTGCTCTGCTGTGAATATTTTCTAACTAAAATTTATTCTCAAACTATAGATTAAACAAACACATTTCCTCCCTTACAATTAATAAGAAATCTTAAAATATATAAATTTTCAACACAGCAGAGTCGGCATAATTTTTTAAAATGAATACAATTCTCTCTTACCTGATTCCAGAATAAATGAAAATAAAACCTTAAAATATATTGTCTGGAGAATCTAACTCTTAAAGAATCACGTAGAATATATTTATGAAAAAACCCCATTTTTTTCAAATAATTTCTTATTTTTATTAATAATATGACTTGGTACTCTAGGGAACACTAGCAGTATTATTTACAGTACTCTAATACTTCAGGCGAAAGAAATGGTTTGTTCTCGAATGGATAGTATTGATTAGAAAAGAAACGTTTTTATTCCTTCTGGAAAATCTTTTAGACGATAACTTGGCGTGACAATGTCTTTTCAAAAGATAACATCATCGCTTTTACCATTCTTCCTTGTGCATTCATGCTTTGCGATGATTTCAGTATGAGCTCTTTGTTTTTAACAAAAATATTACGATCAACATAATTTCTTAACAAATCTTCCTCTTGAAAATATTTCCTTAGTTGATGTTAAATCCCAATGAGTTTGTTTGTCATAAATTGTGTGAAGCATAAAAACATATTTCAAAAATTTGATTATTTTGAAATTTTCTTTGAAAAGATTTTGCATATATTCACATATTTTAGAAGTATTTAATTCTTAAATTCAGCTTCACTTTTTCATATATTTTTTATTATCGTTCACTAGGCAGGAAAATGATGTGGAGGAAGTATGAAATTACAAATCTTATATATAAACATGTGAGACAATATATAATTTTTGCCTACGTGTGTAATGCCATAAAGCGTATTCATTACATTTTAAATTTCAGATACTAAAATGTTCAAATTTAAAGAATATTTTACATTAACTTAGATGTTCTTAAAGCTTTAAGTGCTTCTTATTTAAAAAATATGTTTATTAATTTTTTTAAAAAAAATCAAAACTATAGATTATTTTAAGGAACGCAGCTTTAATTTTCTTCATATTACTTTCTTTCGAATGAACATAAACGTTCTTTAGGTTTCAAGGATTTTAAATTTAATTGTAGATATAATTTAGAGATATAAAATGCTAAAGATAAACATCTAAATTATTTATAATAACTTATTAAATATTTCAATGGTAAAATATGTAAATATTATATTGTTCGAAGTATAATTTGTAAGTGGAGTTTTTTTAACTATAGATTTCAAGCAAATATTTATCGCAGAAGTCATTATAAATAGATATTGAGTTCTTAAAAGAAGTATAAAAGTAACTTTTATATTTATAAGCTTTGGAAAGAGCATCAGATTGGAAGTTTAAAATATTTCGACTCTTTCACCTGGTTATACTACCGTAACTTCTGAACTATAATGAAACATGAAATTCCTTTTTCTCGAATAAGTCGTTTTAGAAGATAACAAATATTTTGAGTATTTACTACAAAGAGCAAGCAAAATCATTTTATAAGAAAGCCTGCATGCGTTATTTTTATAATTCGTAATTTTATATAATTGTTTCTCACAACAGAGGAATGTGACACATGTGAATGCTAAAAGTTTTTTGACTTCAATCCAAATCCACTTGACTATTTCTCCAAATCCACTTGATATTTTAAAAATGTAAATACAGAATCATATTCTTTAACATTCAGCAAATAAAATAATGAAGTTGAGATTAGTTGGTGATATTACGTATTTTGAGGTAAATCTGATTTGATATATAGATACAAACTATACTATTTCTGCAGTAAAATAAACATTAGAAAGGAAAAATTAAAGAAAAAGAAGAAATTTATAAGATGCCAAATTAGATAGAAGAATGACTTTGTACTAATTTTTTATCATAGAATAAATTCTCTAATTTTTTTTTGCTTATATTTTAATCAAATATTTAAAAATGAACTTTAAAACTTACTCTTTTCCAAATTTGAAAAAAATCTCATGCCTTTGCAATAAAAGATGGACAAAAAATACAATTTATTGCAGTTCTAATGTCATTTATAGGATAATTTAAAAACTATAATGTTAAATTTAAAATGGTATTATATATATATTATATATATATATATATATATATATATATATATATATATATATATATATATATATATATATATATATATATATATATATATATATATATATATATATATATATATATATTCTATCTTCTAAAATAATAATTTCTGAATGGTAGTGTTTACTTTGTTATGATTTTCGAGGCTTAGTTGTTAAATCATTTTATCAATGTAGTTTTCAGATCACTCATAAATTTTAAAATTGAGTTTATAATATATACATATTTATGTGAAACATTTAAAAACAACAAAAATTTAAAAATTAGTATAACACATCTTTGCAAATAATGGTAAATTATAAGAGCTTATTATAAAGTCGTTGCAATGTTATTTAAAACAAACTCAAAACCATATACTTGACTTAAATGAATATGACAACATTTGCATGAAAAAGATTTTATGTAGGTGACATTTTCTCTCTGAAATACATCCGATACTTATCATTACTTCTAATGGATGACATTTAAAAATAAATCAAAAATACTTGGCATTTTTAAAAATCGCATTTTCCATGGATCATTAATAACAGAAATTCTTGTATTGATGGATAGTAAATGATATTTTGCAAAAAATTCTATACTCAGTAAATTTATTTTCAAAACAAATTTCATTCAGCGTATTTCAATACTTTGCATCCATCATTGGAGTAAAGGGAAAAGATCAGAAAATGTGAGCATTAAATTATTCCATAATAACAATGGAAAAACAATCACTTTATTCCTATTGTACATTTTAATTTATTTGCTTTATGTGAGAGTGTGAGTAACTTTTTTTATTAAATGTAAATGTTTGTTATTAATTCTCAGTTATATATCATATAAATGCTTATAAGTTTACATTTAAATTTTACATAATTTCCTGGACACGTAACAAATGAAATTTTATAAAATCAAGACTGGGGCTATTTTTTTAAAAATTAATATTTTGTAATAAAAAAAAAATTAATGAAAATTTTCAGAAAATGGAACTTTTTTGAAATAGCGCTATGAAACTACAAAGATATGATTTTTGAAGAAAGCTACTTTTAAAGTGAAATATAAAATTTTGTAGTAAATTACAAGAATTTTTCCGTATATAAAGCACCATATAAAAAATGAAATTTGGTTTTCTTTGTTATATTTAAAAATGCTCACTGTATATTTGATTGCTTGTGGGTGGTTAAAAAATTATTGACGTTGGAATTTGTGATTGATATGAAAAATGTGATATTTAAAAGCATTAAATACTGGTAATACCAAAGTTAGCTAACAGTGATCCAGAATGGATTTTAAATAAATGCATTTGCTTCAATCTTTACGTATCCTCGCTATTAATTGGTTAAAGTTTCCATTATTAAATATTTCAACCAAAAAAGGTATCAGAATTTTGCAATAAATATCTAAAAATTTTCTGTTCTGATTGGGCTCTTTGAAAATAAAGATAAGATGAAATCGGTATATAATTAAAACATTTATCATTAACAAGAATATTTAAAAGTCACTTAACAGCTTAAACCAAGACTAACACAAATTAAACGCACTCACCCGTAATAAATTTCGAGAATTTTAATAATGTATTCAAATGATTAGCAACAAAAGCATTTAAGTTTAAACTCGAATTGTTGCTCTTATACAATATCTTAAAGAAGTAAATAAACTAAATATTCGGTGGCAGGATATCTCATTGGGGCCAAATCCTAAAGTGACCAAATTTCTTTTCTTGCCCAAGGTCCCTGGGGTGCGAAGCATTTGTCCTGGTTAGGTGATTTGCCTAATGGGAAATCCACAGTATATAGACCCCAAAGTGTTCATTACTCTTTTTTCTCGACTGAGGGATGAAAGGCTGAATCGAACTTTAGTAGTTCTAGGATAGAACCTCCAACCTATGCCTTGCTTGCATGAAGCGCTACCACTACAGCATAAAGCTTCAGAAAAAAATTACCAAACTAATCCACTAAAAACCATCTGTGAGACATGAAATTCAAAAATAAAGGACAGCATTTTAGACTTAAGCAATAATGAAAACACAACTGTGCAGGAAGAAATACAGTGCTTATAGTACGGAATCAAACAAAACATGGCATTACTGAACTCAATCAACTCAAAATTATCGTTAAACATGATATCTGTACAATATAAGTAACAAAAACCAGATTTTCCTTTCATGTTATATGACTTCCCTTTAATGCAATGGTTTCAGATGATGAAAAGATATTAACACACCCTCTCTTAATACTCAGCATTACAATGACCAACAATTCTTAGGGTAAAATTACCCATTCCTCAATCAGCACCTGTTTCAGTTAATGGTGTTTCCCGGAGAATGTAATCATGATGCAAAGCGTCTTTCCAAAGTATTACACGTTTTTCTTTTATTTAAGTCAAGGGAGTACGCTGACCAATATATTTAAATGTTATCTCCAATTTCTAATGAATGCATAAGAGCAAGATCCCTTATAGTAAACAGAGGTGATTCATAACAGATTCACATGGGGAAGTGTCGCATTTTTACAATAGTCATATCTGGTTACAGAGTCTCTGTCCAAAACGTAGATCTCAGTTCGGTCGTTTAAAATAAAGCCTCATTAGACAACAACTCCAGGACAACGGTAACGATATCTTTCCCTTACTGAGATGAAACCACATCCCAATTGTTTTAAAAATCAATTGGTATTCAAAAACGCTTCTATCATTGAAATGAATCTTATACATAAAAAGAAAACAACATCATTGAAGAGATGTCCTGTTTTTGTTTTCCTATGTTTACACCAAATGGTGGTCTCGACTATTCCCACACATTAAATGAATTTAACGTCCAGGGCAGTAAATGAATAGTCCTCCTTTGTGAAGATGTTTGGGCAAAGTAAGCCACGACACTTGTCACGCCGTTAATATGCCAAATTGCTGAAACTGGAGCTTGCTCCAAGCACTCAAAATGGCATTTTTTATTTCGAACATTTCATCTACAATGATCCCAATAAGGTTTTTCTTCAGCTTTCTGATCATATTTCCAAGCAGGAAATCAATTAGATGATTTTTCTACAAATTTTACAAAATAACTCACACTTGGAACTAATGTCTTTAATTGCGTCTCCATCCTTCCTTTTATTCTAGTCTTAAGTTTCAGGCGCCGACCACACGCTTTTTGCATACGCTCATGTCACCTATGGCATTTTGTTTCCGATATCTTCCTATGCATTAGTTTTCAACATAATCGAATGTTCAATGCACTGATCTCTCAAGGACCCTTACTATCTACTTAAAATCTATCCATCTACTCAAAATATATATTGTATAAAATATTTCTGGAGGCTATCTACTTAAAATATGCATTGTTCCTTATGTTTTGCATATCAGCATATTTCTATTTTGGTCATAAAAAAGATTTCTTTTAGATAGATAAGGGAAAGTTTGTATTTATTCCTTTAAAAGAGCATTGATGAATAAATTATCTTGGAGTAGTATCGTGAAAAAACAACACTGACTCACTTATTTTAAATTAATAATTTTTTATACGCGTGAGAAATTTTGAAATGTTAGACATTTCTGTTTAAGATTTTTATACATAAATGTATTAACATCAAGGTAGTGTGAAACTAGTCTATTTATAAATAAAGTCTTTCTTTGAAACTGTTAAAGCAATAAGAAACATATTATATTATTTAAGTTAGTAAAAAACATTGTTGTTTGATATATTTGACAGCATAGTATTTTGTTATAACATGAGAAAAGATAATTTTCTATTATTTAAACTTATGCATAGTTTAGAATAACGCAAATCTGTTATTATAAAGGATATATTAGCAGTTAACATCATCTAAAGTATATGATACTTTTTGTAATTACATATTTTGAAACTCCAAATGGATAAAATATAACTGACCAGAGACAAATGATTATTTACATAAAAAAACATTACGTATTTGAAACAACATTTCTACTTTAAATTCTATTTATAAATTATTCTTCAACATTTCCACTTATAAATTAAAAAAAATATTTACACATATATACAACATAAAATAGACTATATTGTGCAAAAAAGTTTGATAACTATTATCTGGCTAGTCTAATGAAGCCTTCAGTTGTATAAAATAAAGTATTTTTAAAGATTTACAAGCACAGAAATTGCAAATAATTTTAATTTTCGAGCAAATTTGTTGTGCGTCCTGTAAGAAAAAGAGATGTTTAAGTAACTCTTATCTATTTGTAATTTGAACTAATTTTACACATAGGTAGTTTGCATCTCCCTTTGATAGATTACCCCATTACTATTTCTAAAAAATAATAGTTTATTGTGTATTCAGAAAGTAATGTAGTCTATAGGCTCAAAATACTCAAGTGGAAAAATATGCAATATCAAAATGCCTACTAAGCAAATGAAAAGATAAACCTGTTATCTAAATGCATTATATACATTAAGGGATCATTCGGAGACATCTTCAACCTGTGACAAGGAATTGAGATAATTGGTTAGAAAAAATGGCATCCAAAACAAAAAGCAATATTGTGTAGCCTGCCGCGAAGCTGAGCCGCAGACAAAATGGTGTGATCAGTGTTAAACATAGATGCTTGAGTGAAATGACAACTTTTTTTAGAAGGATATCTGTTTTGTATACTATATCATGATAGCCGGCTCCATATTTGGTAACATCACAAAGATTATTCTCAGCATCATGAATTCTAACATTGTCATAACAGCCAATTAACTACAGTAAATGTAAGGGACGCTGATGGAGACTTATGTCACGTAAAATGTCTGAAAAATGACAAGGAGGACAATTGTATATACTTCAAAAGCCAACTATAGGAAAAATAATGATGTCACTTTCTTTCAGAATTAAATAAACAGAGAAATTCTTCATTCGGGAAGAGTAAATTTGTTTTATTCAGATTTTCTATTAAACTTCAAATCTAAACTGAAAAGCTTTCGCTACGGCATTGCATTTAACTGTTAATATTTTACTGGGAATTAAAATTGGTTTTAATTATTACTGAAGGATAATTTAGGAAATAAATCATGCATCTGAAATATGATTTTTAATTGTAACTATTAATTTTATAGTCAAGTTTTGAACTCTTTCGTAAAACTGAATTGAATTTTTATATCTTTAATTAAGAGATATACATAAACATCAGTGTGCTGTACTTACCAAAGATGTCGACATTTTATCGTTTTGTGTGTTGCAAACGAAATGTTTGCCTAAAAACTAAAATTCTTTGGAATGTCACAGATTCATATGAAAAATATTAAGAATATTATTAATCACCAAGTTTTTAGCAATCGTGTTATATTTTTCCTTGTTATATCAAACTAGTTTTCTATCCTCGAAAAAATACAATTATTTAAGTCACTATCAATTGGATTTTCACTATGGTGTTATGAAAATTATGGAGATCCAATGAAATTCTTCATTCCATAATTTTACGTGAAACTGAAATATTTCAGTTGATTAGCAATAAAATTACTCAAATATACTCAAATATAATTGTTACAATAACATGCATCTGTGTTACTGTCTGACATTTATTCATTTTCAGTTAATATGTATATAAATTTATGTAACTGTAATTTTAAATACTTGAATTTAAAATAAAAATCATTAATTACTGGAAAAACAAGAAATATATTCTCCACCAGAATAATTTATTACGAAGTAACACTTCCCACACTATATAATCTCATAACTAAATAATGAACATTTAACTGGAAATAACAATATTTAAAGAAATCAATTTACTATGTTTAATTATTTCGTTACAAATTAGCACATCTTTTGATTTCATACTTTTTATTCTTGATATATTATATGATGAAAAAGAAAAGTAACATAAAATTTCTTTAAAACTTTTTGCGTCTTTTTGTCACCAAATATTATAATGCTTATCTTAGCTCAAATTAACAAAATCATTTAAGAATATAGTAACATGAATTTTACAGCAACTACTAGTAAAAAATGAACAGATAGAAAATGAAATAAATTTTCACCAAAATAAATATTTTTTTATTACGATAAAGTCTAAAAACTTGTATTTTCTACATTCGTCATATATAGGTACTTTAACATCTTTCCATGTTCAAAGAATTTTTGCATTCATACCAATTAACTTCATTCATATTAAATATCTTTGTCTTTTTGTCCTTCAGAAAATGTGAATAAAATAATTCATATCTGCTGCTTCCCTTAAAAATATGATTTTTATAGTCACATGCGCACACACACATTGAAAAAATCTAAAATACATTCAATTTATCAAGATACTTACAAAGATTTGTGGTTTAATTCACAATCTAATATTTTCGGTAACTTTATAATCTAATTTATTCATGAACTTATCTAATTTATGCAATAATTTAACTTAAAAATGAACTAGAATATATTAAATTATTTCATTATTATTGCTTCATAAGCCTTAAAATATTTATGGACTAATAAATAGTGAGAATAATGATAGTTTTTTTTTTAATATACACTTCATAAAGCTTTGCACAAGAAAGCAGTTTATAGTTGAGTAACCGTATAATAGAGAATGTGCCACGCTGCACAGTGAAGTCTTTGCTTAGATAAAATGTTACTGACTGACTTCTTTTGTTGAAAGTAAATGGGATATTTTAACTCACATAAATGTTCATAGGACGTAAAATGATACAAGATGCAAGCAACGAGTCAAGATCAAAGAGCTAGTTTTGCTTAAAAAAATGTTGTTGTAAAGAAAGATTTTACGCGAAGAAACAAATGGTAGAAACCTTAATATATTTCTATGAGCATTTTTTATGGTTGCTTAAAGTACATTGAGCAAGAAATCTGAAAGAACGGCTAATGACATAATAAAATAACTAATGATACGATAAAATATACGAATGCTCTATAAAATTGTGCTTCTATATAATTACAAGATTTCATTTAAAAATTACTTTTTGAATGTATATGTGTATTAAATGTTATTAACTATATACAATATTCATTATTCTACGTCTTTATTTTGAATATTATTAAATAAATATAAAACTATTAAAAATTTTATAGAACTTTCTAATTAAAAAAATTACAATCCAAAATGTTGAATATGTTTAAATAATAATAGAGAGAGTATATCGAAAAACAATTTTATGACCTCTAAAATAAATTAATAAATATAAAAAATTAAATTTAGATACAAATATGAATGAGATTAAAATCAATACGTAAAACATTAAAGTATGAATACATAAAAATATCATAAAATAAGGTTTTTCATTTATAAGAAAATCATTTTTAATTAATATTTTAAAAGGAGGGGGAAGAAAGTAAACAATTCATAAATTTCCTGTGGAAATAAACGAGTTTTTAAAGAGAAATAAAAAAGTAAACAAAAGAATATGAATCACACAGTGCTTTTAAAAGCAAGTAAATGTAAATTAAGAAATAAAATAAAAGACCTTTGTTGAATGCCAAAAGTAACTAAATCCAAAGTGTATTCTGACAAATCTCAATTTTTACTTATTACGATCTAATACGAAATATAGTAAACAGAAGGAAAATACGTTCAATAAAATGTTTAAGAATTTAAAAGAAAATATAAAAGGAAAATGTAATGAATTATTATCCATTATTATTTAATTATTATTCTCCACTTGGTATTTGATTAAATTTATAAAAAAATACCATTAATTATATTTTAGTAATTCTATTTAAACTGCATTCGTGCTGAATGTAATGCTAAATATGTGATTTTTGTATTTATTCTTGTATTTTTTAAATTTTTGCATATGATATCTCTAACTATGCTAATATTGTATTTTACTATAAGATAAATAAGGAAAACAAATTTTATTTAATCATTTTTTTTAAAAGTTTTTTAACGATGTAATCATTCTAAATAAATGTTTGTTTTGAGATATTAAACTATTTTATTTTTAAAATCCAGAAATAATAGAATAATTATTCATTCTAATAATTAACTTTTGATCAGTTTACATTATCTATGAAAAATCTTTTGAGTTTTACTGAGCATAACAGAACTTAGTTTGTAGTAAATCATTACAACTTGCTTAAATGAAACTTTTTCCTTGCAATGTGTAGAAAAATTATTTTAAAAAAAATAATATTGCATTTTTAAAACCTATATATTTCCCACTGAAACGGTAATGTGAACATTTTAACATGGTGCAAGAATACACATATGAATTTAAAATACTTTTAACTTGCAAGAATTTTTTTAAAAAAAATACTTAAAATAATCTGTATTTACTTCATTACAAATTAAGGAAATATTATTACATTCCTATTAATGTTAAGACATATTTATTTCATGATTTGACTATTACGGCAGCATTAAATATGTAAAATATTAATTGAAATCAATCATGTTTTTCTTCTTATCATAGCATATTTCCAGATGAACATTTAGTATATCTAAATGTACATTTAGTACACATGTAAAAAATATCTAATTTTAAAGTTTTAATCTATTTTGGGAAAGATAGAGAAATGGAAAATTATCATATTTCTATTATCTCTTCTTTTCTAAATTAATTGTGGTTTTATTAACATTATATTTATTTGCATTAAACTCTAAAAATTGCTGATCATTATATTAAAGAAATGTGAGTATTGGTAATTAAAAATGTGAATGCTACAAGGCTTTTATATTAATTGGAAACTTATTAGTAACATTATAAAAGTGATTTAGTTGTTGAGAAGTTCTGAAGTACTAAACTCATATTTGCAAATGAAACAAATATTTTTAAAAGAAATATGAACAAAAATATTTTAAGGGAAAAACCTAAATTAGTAATCCATTTAACTAAGTTTGAACATTGTAAACTAATTTTCACTCTTTTTAACACTGTTGTATTACTTTTCTCATAAATTACATTTACCTCTAAAATAATATAAATGTCATGTGTAACGTACATTGGAATTGAAATAAAAGAAGGATTACCGAAGACGTTTACTTCCTACATTCAAATTCAATGAACACATTTCCAAAATCAAATATTTCATTTTTACTATCCATATTTATAATCTTGGAAATTCTGGCATTATTTTAGTTATATGACATATCGTTTAATATTTTATACTCTCTACAAAATACTTCTTTTAAGAGAATTTAACTGTAAAAATATTACTCTCTCAAGGATTCTATATTTTCTATTATAAATACCTAAAAGAAATTTGTGTTGTATAAGAAGTTATACATTTTCCAATGTGTTTTCCGAACACCTTACTTTACGAAATGTTACTTCTAGAAAAAACAACCTAAATTGAAGAAGCATTTTCATCATAAATGGTGGACGATGGGAGAGCGATTTTATTCCATATGATCACAATCATTGTTTGTTCAAGACAGAGTTAAAAATTTTTTTGAAGTTATCTAAATAATTCAAGCCTGATATTTAATTCAAATTTTAATCAAAAATAAAACTATTTACGTACTCACAATAAATTCCGCAAATGTGGCCAAGAAAGTTTTAATATCCTGCTTCCGTTCTAATCGCCGCTATGATATAACTCATCCACAAGTATATTCTTTTTCTACTTATTAAGTTTCTTTTTTGAGAAAGACAAGGGGCGTAGCAGCGTCACCTAACATGACGTTCGTACAAATGGTATGCATATATATCAGCAATCATTATTTCATTTTTAGAAGGATGGACATTATAACTGTCGTATATGAATATTGCAACAGCCAGGGATACAGAAATTTTATATTTGATTATCATGATAAATGATCTTTAAACTTTAACACGATTTGTCTTAAAGCGAAAAAGCTTTTTCAGGTTTCAGAAAATGAGAGAAAAAACATTGAAATCTGGAACTTGCAGAGCACATTGATGTTGAATATCCAAATACAGATGTCATTCCGAAGTGATTAAATCAGTAATTATAAGTTTTTCACAATTTACATTTGTATATCAGTTAATTCAAAATTAACGTGTCAGTCGATGATTTATTTCTTTTTCTTTGAATTTAAATAATTCTAGCATTAGATTTTCTAAATATTCACAAGTTAAACTGACAGATTTTGTGAGGAAGAGTAAATATTATTTTTTAAAGAAATCTTAAGTACAATATTTCTCCACAATGTAAAATTATGAATTTGTATGTCATCATTTGTACCAGTGAAACAAAAGAATAATATTTCTTTTATGACATTATAAATCAACAAATAGTTCAATAGGAAAATTGAGTAAAAATCAAAATCACTTGTGTACAAGATTTTAAACATGAAAAATGTACAAATTAAGAAAATTTTGAAAATATCATTT
Source organism: Latrodectus elegans (assembly GCA_030067965.1). Classification (NCBI taxonomy): domain Eukaryota; kingdom Metazoa; phylum Arthropoda; class Arachnida; order Araneae; family Theridiidae; genus Latrodectus; species Latrodectus elegans. Next base: position 93,551,896 of record CM057809.1, read on the forward strand.
AATGCATGAGCATATCATTTCATTTTTGAATATTTATAAATTAAATGTAAAAATACTACTCAAAAATATGAAAAAAAAATTTTGTTTTGAATGTGGAATCTCAATAGTTTGATGTTATATTATTTTTATACGTTAATTAAAAAAATAAGGTAATATTTAAAAAAAAAATTGGAACTTGGAAACAAATGAAAAGTTTATATAATTCTTAACTAAAATGTTTATAAAATAGCATCTCTGCTTTTATTAGCTTATAAAAGCTGATAAACCGTTTTTTATAGAATACTTAATCCAATAAATCATTTATTGATATATTTTACCTCAGTCTTATATATCAATTTATTTTTATTATCAGGACTCTGCTGATAAAATTGTCTGCTCTCTCTTATATTTCTTCAAAGAAACCATTCTTATCCTTTCCGTTTTTATGTCAAGTATTTTTTTTTTATCTGAAATAGAATTTTTTTGAATTATCAAATATTTCTATAAAATCTTGTTTTGGTTTTTAGTTCTAAATGAAGTAAATATTGCTAATATCAAGATAGTTATCAGATTATTTTTGTGTTGGTATTATATTAAAATAAAACGATCTATTTTTATTTGTGAATTGTAAATATTTTAATGTGATTGTAGTAAAAATTATATATTGATACAAAAAAATTATATATTGTAGTAAAAATTAAACATTGATATTTTTATAATATAATTTTTATAATATAATTTTATAATATAATATTTTAATAATATAAATATATATTAATGTATTAATTTATAATAATATATATAATAAACAATGAAACATATTTACATTGATATTTTTACATATTTAAATTATTAAAATAAATTAAAATAGTTATTGGCAAATTAAGTAAAACATTTTTAAATGTGAACAATTTAAAAAAAAAAAGTGTAAAATGTTCCAAATGTTCAAATGAAATCCATTGAAGTAATTGGAATTAAATAATTGTAAATGATCAACTATTAATTTCAAATCATTTACTAAAATTTAATTTTAATATGTAATTAGTGCTTTTAAAGTTTACATGAAATACCTTTATAAACGGAAAACATAATATATGTGTAGTTTGTTATATATCACACAACATCATAAATTTGAATATTTCTGTACAAGTACTTTGATATGCACACATACATATTTCGTGAAAATAAATTTATAATGTTATTTGGAAAAAAAATAGATATGTTACTATTACTTTATACTAGGATGATTCACAGACTGCTTTGGAAAATCAGTTATTAAAATTTTAGTTTTATCATTTTATTATGTTTTCTGCAATTTTTATTCTTAAATATAATTACTAACGTTTTTAACATATTTTGTTAACCAATAAAATTATCATTTAGGTGTGACAATATATATATATATATATATATGTGTGTGTGTATATGTGTGTGTGTATATATATATATATATATATACATATATATGTGTATATATATATATATATATATATATATATATATATATATATATATATATATATATATATATATATATATATATATATATATATATATGTATATATATATATATATATATATATATATATATATATATATATATATATATATATATATATATATATATATATATATATATATATATGTATATATATATATATATATATATATATATATATATATATATATATATACATATATATGTGTATATATATATATATATATATATATTGTCACGCCTAAATGATAATTTTATTGGTTGGAAATTAATAATTATTAATTGTTAATAAATAAATAATAATTAACTGAAACTCTCAAATTTTGGCACTCTCAAATTTTGGCTTTTAAATAAATTTATCACCCTTGTATTCTAAATTAATAATTATAAAGATGATTAATATTTTTGATTACTTAAATTAGTTATTAAATCTTGCTTCATTGTTAAAATAGATTGGATTTTACACATTTTACTAAGAATATCTCTGTTAAACTATATGAACTTTTATATTTGTTGGTAATGTTTTGCTACATAATTGTAATAATTTCAAAAATAAGCTTAATTTGAGGTTATCATATATTTTTATCATATTAAATTAAAGAACAAATAATTTTAGCTAAATGAATGAAATGACGTCTATTTTATAAACGCTACTTTTATGAAGAAAATTAGAAATGATTTGTGAGAAATACTGATTTCAATAACATATAATAAAAGTCATGATCAATTTTTGAGCTGATCAAAATATAATGAGAATTAATCTAAGGGACACATTATTCTTATTTTCATGCTATGGAATTAATAGAAAACATTAAAATTATCTTGTATCTATCACAGCAAATTTATCTTGAAATCTTAAATTGATTTTATAGATATTAATTTTATAGATAAAAATGTTACTTTATTATGTAGAATGGTAAATGAATGGAATAAAAATGTTACATAAGAAATTATTCTTAGTGCACTTAACACAGGAAGTTTCGATTTCAGAAGTAAGAGAGAAAATTGAGGCAAAAAATAAATGATAAGGAAGCTATTTTACACTGGAAACATAAAGTTGTTTCCTTTTTTTAAATAAGGAAATTTTCCTCAGCTAAAATTTTATTTAAATGTAAAATGAGGACATATTAAGAGCAACGTATTAGGTATACTTGAAAGCAATTCACAGGATTATTCACAAATAGTAAAAAAAAATGCAGCAAAATAAATCTACTTTTCTCAGTAAATGTTTCTTATTTATGAAAGTGAAAGAGAAGTCTCAATAAAAGTGTCTATACCACTAATAATTAGCCTTGAGCTTTGAAGGGAATTTTTCTCAGTGATATATTAAAATTATTAAGATAATATTATATTGTTTGCTTACATCATATTAAAATAATAGTTTAAACTTTTCAAAAATTTTTATTAAAATCAACTTAAATCTGACTTTTCTAACCTTCAATCAAATATTGAAACGCTGTATTATGGTAAAGTAACACACACTAGCAAGTATTATAAAGCATGCTTTATTTTACAAAATTTGCACTATTTTAATCAACTTATAACAGTGGATTCCTTTAAATAGTGACAGAGAAGATCATATTTGGTGCATAAGGCAATATCTCAATTAAAACATATTTTTAATAGTAAAATATACATCTTCATTAGCTTTAATTTTGCATTCTGTATAAATTACAGTAAACCATTTTAATCTACACTTGATAATAAGGAAGACATAAAGAGATTTTTGAAGTGCAATCAATTGGTGACCTACAGCAGTACTTCAAATTTGAAGTCTTGGGGCTTTTCACAAAATATGCATGTTTTGTATTAAAAAATTGATGTTAATAGAAGTATATTGTTTTTAATTACTAAATGAAACCAATCGTTTCTTTATAGACAAGGAATTTCGTAACATATCGATGAATGCTTAATTTCATGATCGTTTGTGACATGTCCTGTCGAAAGATGCTGTAAGAATAAACACATTATCCTCCTAATTTTTTTGTAATAAAATTAGTGCTAAAATTAGCTATAAAATGTTATTCAACAGTAAATGATTCCATTCCCTTTCATGTAAAATAGGAATTTCTAAATATATTGGGGAATTTTGAAATTAAAGTTCTCGGAATTCAGAATTTACTTGTGTCTCTATCAAGCAAAATTTAAAAATATCTTTTTCTCCTAAAATATAATTTAAGTAAAAATGTATGCAGCTGCGTTAGCTTTAATTTTTAATTCTGTATACAGCAAACCATTTTAATATAGACTGGACAATAATTCAGTTATTTAGAGATTTTTTGAAATGTAATCAATTGATCACTTAAAGCAGTTCTTAAAATTTGCAGTCTTGGGGTTTCTTCAAAATATGTATTTTTCGCAATAAAATAAATGATGTTAGTAGCTGTAAATTGTTATTATTAAATAACTCCAACCAATCGTTGTGCTATAGACAACTAATTTTGAAAGATATTTAGGAATTTTGTATTTCATGATCGCTTGTCACATGTCCTTTCAAAAGGTGACAAAAGAATAAACACAGTTTTAACCTAAAAAATATTTTTATAATTAAATATATACATTAGCTTTATAAATGTTATTCAACATTAAATGATTCCATTCGCTTTTATATAAAATAGGAATTTACAAATATATTGGGGAATTTTGAAATTAATGTTCACCGGAGTCATAAGACACCTATGTGTCTTGGGCGCAATATATAATAACACATATTTCTCCTAAAATATATTTTTTATAATAAAATAAACAGCTGCTTTAGCTTTAAATTTGCATTCGGTTCTAAATGCAGTAAACCATTTTAATATACACTTGACAATAATGAACTTAATCAGAGGTTTTTGAAATGCAATACACTACTCAGCTAAAGCAGTATTGAAACCAGAAGTTTCGGGATTTATCTCAAAATATATATTTTTCATAATGAAATAAATTATTTTACTAGCAATAAATTGTTATTACTAAATTTTTCCACCAATCGTTTCCCTATAGACAAGTAATTTCGTAAGATATAGAGGAATTTTGAATTTTATGATCGCGTGTCACATGTCCTGTCACAAGGTGAAATAATAATAAATCTATTTTCCTCGTAAAACATTTTTTCATATAAAATAAGTACTATATTAGCTTTAGAATTTCATTTAATAACAAATGAGCTCATTCGTTTCTGTATAAACTGAAATTTTTAAAAAAAATTTAAAAATTTTGAAATTAATGTTTACGAGATTCAGGATTTACTTATGCCTCTAAAGACCAACATTTAAGAAGACCTTTATCTCCTGAAATATATATGTTTAGTAATAACACAAACAGCTGCGTTAGCTTTAATTTTGTATTCAGTATAGAATAGAGAAAACCATTTTAATATACAGTTGACAATAACGAAGATATTCAGAGATTTTTGAAAAGTATTCAATTGATCAACTAAAGCAGTACTTGAAATTTGCGGTTTTGGGGTTTTTCTCAAACTATATATTTTTCGTAATATAAATAATTTTAATAGCAGTATATTGTTATTAGTTACTAAATCCAAGTAATCATTTCTTTATAGAATAGGAATATCGTAGGATATGGAGGAATTTTTGATTTCATGATCGCGTGTCAAATGTACTATCAAAATATGAAATAACTATAAACACATTTTCTTTCTAAAAATATTTTTATTGTAAGATAAGTACTCAAAACAGGTTTAGAATGTTATTCAACAGTAAATGCACCCGTTCCTTTTTATATAATGTCAGAAATTCTAAAGATATTGGGGGATTTTGAAATTAATGTTCATAGGAATCAGAAGTCACTTATGTCACGAGGTGTAATATACAAAACACATTTTTCTTCTAAAATTCATTTTTTATTTTAAAACAAATACTTGGAATACCTTTAAATGTTTATTTTATAACATGTACAGGAAACATTTTAAATATCTAGAAATTATTATTTAAGATATATAAAAATATATGAAATTCATTGAATCCACTTGTGCAAAGTAAAATAGGTTTTGAAAATTTATAGTACATGGGACTTTGATTATTTACTTTTTCTACACTATGCTTTCATAAAAACGCTTGTTTGTAAAATTCTTATTATCTCAGGCATACCCTATTAACAACCGATGTTGACGACCGATTAAGAATTTATGTCGATGAGATTTCTTGAAATACTTTAGATTTAAAACAAAATAAATGAAATCATTAGCTTTAGAATAAGATTAAATAATAAATTAGCCCATTCGTTTCTGTTGAGAATGGGAATTTCTAAAGATATAGGCAAATTTTTAATTAATGTTTATGGGAATCAGAAGTCACTTGTGCCACTAGGACGACATACATAAAAACAAATTTTCCTGATAAAACTTAGTTTTTATAATAAAATAAACAAATACGTTAGTTCTAAATTTGCATTATATACTAAACACAGCAAACCATTTTATTACATACTTAGCAATACTGAATATATACAGAGATTCTTGAAATGATCCTTTTAAAACAAATCACGTAAATCACTTATTGAAGTTTGCAGTCTTGGGGTTTTTCTCAAAATATATAATCTTTGTAACGAAATAAATGAGGTTGCTATCAGTAAATTGTCAGTAATTATTAAAGGCAACCAACCCTGTTACCAAATAGAAAAATAATTATTTATTATATTATAATTATCGAGGAATTTTGAATGTCATGCACACGCCTCGAATGACCTTTCACAAGCTTCAATATGGAAAAAGAAGTCCTCCAAAATTGTATTTTTAGTAATAAAATGTGTACTATCCTTACTTTTAAATTAAATTTAATACTAAATAAGCCCATTCGATTTTGTATATGCCGTTAATTCTTAAAGATATTGTAGAATTTTGAAATTAATGTTCACGGGAATCAGTGGTCACTTGTGTCACGAGAAGTAATATACAAAAACACACTTTTCTTCTAAACTCTATTTTTTTCTTTTGAAGCAAATACTTGAAATAGCCTTAAAAGTTCATTTTATAATATGTACAAGAAATTGCTTTAAGACCTAGAAAATATTATTTAAGTATTAGACATATCACATTTCAAAGTTAAATAGTCAAAATACTAAATAATTTCACGAAAATTTTAGAATACATTTTAATTCAGAATAAAATATTTTTTAAATTATAAATAAATCAGTTATATGTATGAATATATTATAACATTTTACACAAATAATCAAGGTGACATGCAATAAAAATAAATACCATTAAAATATGCCTGCTTCTTCAAAAAATGTATAAATTCCAAATGGCTGCTTGTATTTCTTTTTTATTCCATTTTTCATTGATATACAAGCGTTACCATTCCCAGATTTCAAATTTCTTCCTTAAAATGCTCCAGATTATGTATGATAACAGAAATGCCATCTATATCAGGGCCATTGATTTTAGTTAGTTAAAATGATTATATTCATAATCGAAAGTTATTAAAACCTTTTTAAAACATAATTTAGAGCATATTTCACTATAATAAAATATGCGATAGTAAAAAGTTTCGATTTTGAAAAGTTATTCAGCAAAAGACATTTTGAATTTTATGATTCGGACAGCCGTACTTTTCTTTCCTCTCAAATCATTTCTTATCACAAAAGGTAAAAAAACATCAAACGGTATTTTTTTTAATTTTATTGTTTATCTAATGGAATCCATGTGTAAAAAGTATGGTAAAAAGAAATATCATTTTATGTTTCATAAATCTTATCAAAAATATGTTGCAAGTGTGCAGAAAATGGGACAGAATTTTGAAAATGATCCACTAATTATATTGCTTAGGCTAATTTATTATATATTTAAAATACATTAATTTTTATCTTTTAGTATTTCAAGTTATATGGAGTACTGTATTTGTATAATATAAAAAAAACATTGATTAAGGTTAAGACGGCTAACTTTTAATTATCATAAAGAAAAATAGATTTTAAAAGTTATTTTAGCATGAAGGAAAACGAATTTTCCACATAGTTGTTCTGAAAAAGAACTGTAACCGAATGATGCTTTTTACGTATTTTAGCCTATTAAAGTGTTTTTTATGGCTTTGTTCATAATTGAAAATAGAACATAGATCCAAAATATAATTTACTTCTCTTCACTTAAAATAGTTTGTCTTATTTATGAAAAACATTTTGAAATTAGTTTTGTCTTTAAAATATCAGAATATTAGAAATGAACTTAATTTTAGAAATAAACAAAATGATAATTTTTAATATTAAGTAAAAAATGTTAGCGTCTCTATATTTTTATTAATACTAGACTTGATTAACATAACTCCGTGATTAAAATATAAAATACATTAAAAGGAAAGGGCTTGCTTTTACTTTAAAACAAAACTACATAATGTTAAAATCTAATTTAGGAATAGAAATCTTAAAGCTTCATTTCATAATAAAGGATTATCTGAAGAGAATATGCTTTCTTTTTTTTATTTATTTAAGATTACAATAAACAAATGTATACATACCGTACTTTCTTAACTTAAATAAAGCTTTCAAAAATAATTTAAGCTAACGAAATTAAATTCTTCAGTCATTTTACATTTAAATTCTCTTGTACGGTCAAAGAAACATAATATACTAAAACATATTTTAAGAAATTAAGAAGAACTTCTTGAAATTGAGTTATCTAACATTTTTGAATAATTTATCATTTTTATGCAACTTAGCACAAATAAGTCTACATACATATTTATCATTATACTTTTTCATAATACGAATTAAACATAATGTAAATTCATGTAAAAAGAAATTGTAATTATAATAATATATATTAAAGTGAGCCAACATGAGCTTAAGGAATAAAATTCATTCCACGTGTTAGGAAATATTAGCTAAGTAATTTAAGTATATTTTCTAAGAAGTAAAAAAATCTATTTCATAATATTGAGAAATTGGAACACACATTTTATTATATTTTAACTGTTTGGTATGTAAAGATGTTGAAACGTTTTTCAATAAAAATAATTTAATTTTTTCTTTTATCTAACTTTATATTTTGATATTTATTTCCCATTACGAAATCTTCAATTTTAAAAACAAAATGCATCTAGATCTTCTACGTATGATGCGCAGAAGAATAAAAGCATAATAAATTACAATCGATTAAAAATGTTTTATTTAAATTCATGTTAAATATGTTACTAAATGTTATTGAATATTTTAATTTAAAAAAATTTAAAAATTATTAATGTATTTAAGATCAATAGAAAAATATGCAAAGGAAAACAATTTAATATATATACCATCTAAAGTGTTTTCTTAAAAGTTAAAAATATATATTTCACAATAACGTGAATAAAATATTTGAACAAACAGACACATTAAAATGTATATGTAATTCTGTGAAGTGATTATCTATATGGTTTTGATAAGCAAATTTGTTATAAAATATAGTCAGAAAATATAAGTCTTAAAGGAAAACAATTATTTGACAAATTTACAAATTAAAAAAATATATTAAACATTTTCTTTGGATCAATAATCTGACATGCTATATTTTAGAAAATGTTTTAACAAAAAATAATGAAGTGTTGTTAAATATTTATATTAATTTTGCACAACTTTTAAATTTTATATAACCAATACAGTAAGGAATAATTGTTAGATTGTTTAGAAAAATAGTAATTTTAATTGGATGGTACACTAAATTTTGTATAAAGAATAAAAAAATAATTTTAATTAAAAATATAATTAATTTTTAAAAATATGTTAAACTAAATTGCAAAATGAAATTAACAACTAATTTATTTACGTTCAGTAAATTTATTTTTTATGGGGGAGCAAAATTGAAAATATGTTTTTAAGGAAAACAAATCGAATTGTTTTGCCAAAAAACACAAAAAAGAATATTAAATATAAATAAACTCTTATAAAATAAATGAAAAAAATTCATAAAGCATGGATTATTAAATATACCATTAATACTTTTATGTAAACACACACAACATAAATAAGTTAATTTTAAATGTATAAGGAATATATATATATATATATATATATATATATATATATATATATATATATATATATATATATATATATATATATATATATATATATATATATATATATATATATATATATATATATATATATATATATATATATATATATATATATATATATAAATGTGTCTTTTTATTTTTCTTACTGGCATTCATGTCATAGGAATCGTTGCTTGGGATTTCTGGGTTATTTCCCTTAAGAAAAGAAAATACAATCTAATGTTTATGAATATTTCTTTTAAAAGAAAGTATACGGCAGATAGATAAATTGCTTCACAACTCATTTCATTTCTATAGCTGTTTGCTAAAGGCTGTCAAATACTCCCCTTTCATATTGTTTTAAAGCCTCGTAAATTTTTCTTATCGTACCTTTCATAGAGCTCTGCTGAAACCTGTTACAAAACGGAAGTCCACAAAAGGAAATTTCCCATTGCGTCATATATAATCTGATGAACCCTTTCAAATTTGGTTACTTGCAGCTTTTTCACATGAAGCTTAAATTTGAGTAATCCTGCACTGTTAAGTACTAAAACTCATTATTTGAAATTAAAATATACCCATTTATGTAGGAATAAATCATTTATGAAACTATTTCCTTTTAAAATAATTATTGTAAATTTGGTTTAATTTTAAATTTATTTTGGGTATGTTCTTTGACATTGAAAGAATAATTTGAATTTTAAAATTTTTCTTTCATTGATAAAAAGTGGATTTTACTAATAATTTGGAAAATCAAAAATTCGTGAAATAACATCAGCTATTCACATTTTTAAAGCTATAAAATTATATATATATATATATATATATATATATATATATATATATATATATATATATATATATATATATATATATATATATATATATATATATATATATATATATATATATATATATTTATATATATATATATATATATATATATATATATATATATATATATATATCTGTGTGTGTGTGTTGTTATATACACTACTGGCCAGTAAAATTTCTACACACAGAGAAAAGAAATGCAGATAACAAAATGATATTTATTGGACAAATATATTATACTAGAAATAACAAGTGATTAAATTTTCAATAAAATTTGGCTGGATAGATCCTGAGAAATCAGTACCCAGAACAACCACCTCTGGCAGTAATAACAGCAGTTATACGCCTGGGCATTGAGTCAAACAAAGATTGGATTGCATGTACAGGTACAGATGCCCATGCAGCTCCAACACGATGCCACAGTTCATCAACCGTAGTGACTGGCGTTTGGTGACGAGCCAGTCGCTCGGCAACCATTGATCAGACGTTTTCTATTGGTAAAGATCTGGTGAACGTGCTGGCCAGGGCAACAGGCGAACATGTTCCGTATCAAGGAAGGTCCGTACAATACCGACAACATGCGGTCGGTCATTATCCTGCTGAACGGTATGGTTTCGTAGGGTTCGAATAAAGGGTAGAGCCACGGGTCGTAACACACCAACAATGTAACGTGCACTGTTCAAAGCACCGTCAATGCGAAGAAGAGGTGACCAAGACATGTATCCAATGGCACCACATACCATCACGCCAGGTGATGGGCCAGTATGACGATGACGAATGCATGCTGCCAGTGTGCGTTCACCACGATGCCGCCAAACACGGATGCGACAATCATGATGCTGTACACAGAACCTGGATTCATCTGAAAATATGACGTCTCGCCACTCATGCGCCCAGGTTCATCGTTGATCACACCATTGAAGGCGCTCTTGTCTATGACGCAGCGTCAAGGGAAGCCGCAGCCATGGTCTCTGAGCTGAGAGTCCATGCTGCTGCAAAGGTCGTCGAACTGTTCGCGCAGACAATTGTTGTCTTCCTAACGACCCCGTTCCTTGACTCACGGCTTGTGACGTGGTTGCACGATCCATTACGACCATGCGGATAATATGTCTGTCTTCTCAGCTGCTAGTGATAGGTGGCCGTTGAGATCCCGCATGGCGTTCCGTATTACCGTCCTGAACCCATCGATTCCATATTCTGCTAACAGTCAGTGGATCTCGACCGACGTGAGCAGAAATACTGCAATCCCGGTATGCTACAATTCTACCTTTATCAAAGTCAGAAACCTGCTGGTACGCATTTCTCCTACTTACACGAGGCATTACAGCAACTTTTCACCAGGTAACATCTTTCAAATGCAATTTGTGTATGAGGAACTGGCTGAACAATTTCTCATTTAAACACAATATAGGTGTCGCTATTGACACCTGCTTTGTCTGAATGCGCTGAAAAGCTAATCATTTGCATATCACAGCACCTTCTTCCTTCCGTATAAATTTCTCGTCTGTAGCATGTCGCCTTGTTGTGTAGCAATTTTAATGGCCAGTAGTGTATATTCTAGTTCACGAGGAACAGAATAACTAATATTTACTCTTTGTTCATCAAAGCCATTGCTCATCATTTAACCCTAGTATCAACAGAATGTTAATTTGTACATCCAGCATCTACTCACATTTCAGAGGAATATGGGAGGCTGCAATCAAATAAATCAAATATCACTGTGAAAGAGTGATCGGTGAAACTCTACTTACTTTCGAAGAACTGAAAACTCGATTTTTTCTGATAGAAGCCTATTCAAATATTCGTCCTTTGTGTTGTGTAAGCAATACTGACATTGAGTTTGTTAATGTTCTCACTCTTTGACATTATCTTACAGGAAATACGATCATTTCTCCTCTAGAACTACCTCTTATATGTCCTGCCAATATGCGAAATGAAAGTGATACTCCAAATCATGCGCAAGGGCTTCTTCAAATCACAGACCAAAACATATCTTTCCTCGCTGCAAACTAGAAAGAAATGGAAAGACACTCAGCCGAATGTGAGAATTGGTGACATCGTACTGCTACTAGATGATCATCTTCCAGGTTCTTGGTCAATAGAACAAGTGATTGAACTTTATCCTGGTACAAACGGACTGGTTCACGTAGCCATACATAAAACAAAGAAAAAAACTCAACTTTTAATATAAACTTTAACAAGTTATCACCATTGCTCATATATCAGGACTAATGCCTGAGAAGGTGGGAGTATGTTCCGGTCCATCAGAAGCAGAACAACTAAACATTGCTATTAAGCACAATTAAAAGTAATCGAATTCCAGAAACTAACTCTATTCGCACTCACTCGCGCGTCGGACTCAAAGATACTATTGTATCTGCTCGACAGCTGGAAAGCTGCATAGTTTTTATGATTTTGTTCGATTGAATGCTCTAGTTTTGTAATGCTATTTCTTATATTGTATATAGCTGTAATAGAAATTTTTATTCAATATTGTCATTTTCTTAAATCCAACACTACATAGCAACTATATATATATATATATATGTATATAATGCGCGTGTGTTAATTAATAGTCTAGAAAAATATAGTTAATTTTTATCATTAAAGCATTTTAAATATAGGGCAACATTTTTAAAGGGCTTAAAATAATTGTATTTTACTGTACACTTGAATTCAAAATTAAATACAATGTATTTATTGTAAAATTGAAATTAGTATAAAGAGAAGTATTGCAACGTTGTCAGAGGTGGGCTATATAAAAATTAATAAGCAATATTTTCAGGAAGAAAAACCCAGTTCATTTAAATGTAATATGTTTAAACACAAAACTGCATTTTTCATATATTTGTCTTGAATCTTTGCATTTTCTTCGAGTTTAGGTCATAGAAGCATATTCATATACTAGCTCTTTATTGAACTATCCTTTGTTATGTAATTAATTTTAATTTGTGCATTCCTCTAAAATGTTTAGCATATAATAAAACAGTCAAAACTTTTTATAACATAATTTAAACAATATAAAAATTATCGTTTTACTTATATTTATATATTAATAATTGAATTTAAATTGTTTTCTTTTAATCATCCTGATTATGTTACATTGCATTCAAAATTACTTGTCGAAATCTTTTACAATAAATAAAATCTTTAAGTTCTACTTCACTTCATATATATAAGCGTTTTTCTTCTTGATGAAGTAATTATTTATATTTTTTATCCTGTATCAATAAATTAAAATAATGTTGGACGATTACAAATGCTGACAAAGTTTTCATTATTAAAATATCTACTATTTAAATCAATAAAATTAAATGTGTTCTATTGTCAATAGTAAGGCTAAATGTGTTCAATTTATTTTCCAAAGGATGGATATACATGTCGGTTTCACTTTAGACAAGTTTCAACCTAATTTGCGTTGTGAGAGTACATTAATTAAAGTGAGAAATAATAGAACATATGCTTAGCAGGAGGAAGCTAGATATCAATGAAACGGGCTAAACATTGCTTGTTCCATAAAGTGTTGCTATTAAATTTATCCAATATAGTAAAGAGAATGAATTTCATATCGTCAAAAACGGACGTCTTTTAGGTGGTTTCAGTGTAGGCTATTCAAAGTATTTCCTCTGCTTCAGCAAATTCAGTTCCTATACCCAACATTGAATAACATATTTATCTTTCTCATTGTTGTTGTTAAATGATTGTGTTAATTCAGCAATATTATTTTATTTGTCATATCTCCTGTTTGCAAATAGTTTTGACTTTATAAATCTTTATAAAAGTATATGACTTCAACTTACCAGTGACTTATTATGCTTGCACATTTAAAATTTTTGCAAAATTTTCATAATGAATGATTTTATAAAATTTAGTTAAGCATTGTTTATTATTACAATATAATATTATAAAATTTTGAATTTTCTTCTCTTTCTGTCTGTGTACATATATATATATATATATATATATATATATATATATATATATATATATATATATATATATATATATATATATATATATATATATATATGATATACGATGTTCACATTGATACTGAATAATATTTTAGAAACATTAATAAAAGTAAGAAATAATTTATTAAATAAATTGATAAATTCATTCTTTAGACTTTCTTTTAAATTTTTGAAAACAAATAAATTATTTAAAATAAACCATTGTTGGTGGTGATTCTAAATTGTGTACAACACTCACAATTCTTTTTAAAGAGATATAACTTACCAAAGTAATTAAACCTTCGATAGAGTAATTTAAATTATGATTTGCCGCTTGGTTTTTTGAAAATAACAGTTTCAAATCATTGTAAGAAGTATTAAATTTCCTTATTGGAGAAGAAATTCAAAAATTCTATAGATGTATGGAATGAATTTATATATATATATAAAGTGTTTTTAAATTATTCCTCATAAAAATATGCATGTTTCTATAGAATCTAGAATATATTCCTGTAAATATGTTTTCATATATTAAAAAATAAATTGTCAATTATATTTAACTGTTATATTTTTGCTTTATGCAAATAACCCAATATAAAGATTCACATCAAATATATGTGAACTTCATACGTTTCTTTTATATCGTAGCTACTTTTATTATTACTCAGGAAAGGAGCAACAATCTATAATTTTAAATTTGATTTAATTTTGTACATCACTTTTAAATAAAGGATAAAGTAAAATTTTCTCATTGTTTACCGTTTTTCTTTTTGCAAAAAAAGATGCTTTATTTAGATAATAAAACCACCTTTTTACCGAAAAGAAATATAAAGCCGATTCTTGTGATGGTTTCAAGATTCTTTAATCTCTTAGGGAATTAGAAATCAAAATTTCTTTTTATTGAAATAATACAGTCGAGTTATTTTCAGTTCTTCATACCTAGAAATTGTATTCACAATACATTAAAATTTGTTTGATCTGAGCTACTTTAAGAAACGTTCATATCAAATGTTTCTTCATTTACTAATTCATTCTTGTTGGGTGGATACCAGGAAAATGTGTTTACATAGACAACATTATAATAAATTATTAATTCTATGTTTTTTATCTATAAAAAATATAGAAAATGATGATATTAAAATTAGAAATGTAATATTTTATAGAGACCTTTTTTGCTTAAATCAGTTTCAGAAAATACATATGTTAAAATATATGCAATGGTGAATAACTTATATTTGAAGATGCAAAAAATATAAGTATAATGCGAAGTAGAAAAATGTCTTCTAGGACACTAATTAAACATATTCATAATTTTGTGCGCATATGCCTCTATCTACAATTGAACACATTAAAATGAATATAATTTGAGTCTTAAAAAATTCATTTTTGTACCATTGTGCTGCTATTGAATAATTAAAAAAGTTTTTACACTGGTTACAGTTATAGAAGTTTTTTATTGGATTGAATACAAATGGTCGAACTAATTATAATTTCATAATGAGATTTGAAATACTGTTTAATTTCTATGTAAGACCTTTATTATTAAAAGCAATTATTAACTAAATTGTATTCCATTGAAAAATAAATCTGTTTTTATTTTTCTTGAGAAATTTTATTTGAATATAATTTTATAATTATTAATTCTAATTTACTTCATGAATTGTTTTTAATGTAATCAAAGTATTCATGGATAACTCGCGCATTTATATAACTTAAAATGGAAGCATTTTTTGAATAAATATTCAACTGGAAAATAAAAGGAAGATATATAACAGAATGATGTATTGAATTTCTATATATATATATATATATATTATATATATATATATACTGAGAAATATATATATATATATATATATATATATATATATATATATATATATATATATATATATATATATATATATATATATATATATACTGAGGAAATACCTCGTGAAATATTTTATGGTATTATATTTCTTATCAATATTCACACAATATCAGTAAATCTAACAATTTAATATTTTTTTACTAATTCTTCTAAACTGCTGTGTATTGTAATGCAGTTAATGATAATTAACTTATATTTGCACTTTCAATTCAGAAATATTTATCGGAATTAACGAAGTCGATTATAATTTAATTGCTAGACTCTCCATTGATTAGCAAGTTAATTAACATTGAGTATAATACAAGTAAAGTTACAAAATACATAGATCAAATATATAAAATATTTTTTTTACAAATAACTGAATCATTTGTGCACAATAGGAGACATAAGTTAAAATTTCATTTTACTTTCTCACAACTTGTATTTTTATGAAGCCTTTTATTTTTGAGAAATTAAATATTTTTTCGGATGTATGCTATTGCATATAAAAATATGCGTGAATCCGTTAGAACACCAGATAAATAGTTCTCATAGTAATAAAATATTTGTTTGGTCCCTGAAATAGTTGTATTTTTCAAAAAATGATATTAATAGTACTATGAAAATAATACGATTTATTAGAATAAAATTTTTTAGCCATGGTATTATATATAATAAAGTTTAAATAATCTAAATTAAATTTTAACCCTATCAAGGTCTCAATATCATTATTCATTCAATCCATTCTTTTATATGAAGTTTTATATGCTTTGTATTCCACTCTCTATTTTAAAATGTAAAACATTATATTTTACTGTCCTATAATTTAAATTTTTTTTCAGTTAGAAAATAACTAATTAAATATAATACTTTTAAAATAAATGTATGTTCTCCTTTGAAATAACTGGATATTTCAGAAAGAATTGAGAAAATAATTTTGAAACTTTCTGTAAGTAAAGTTATTTTCATGTTTAATAAATTAGGAAGGGATGATTATAGTGTAGATTAATTTCATAATAAGAAGTTATGATTTCTCAAAAATACATGTGAATAAAAAATTAAAACAAATATTTACCATTATTCACTGTTATTATACAAAATATAATTGCTGCTTATATTCATTATGATTCAACTGTCAATCTTGTTAAGTGTTTATTTTTAAACATTAAACACATCTTTAAGATCCATGGAATACTGGTGAATATATTAACAGAAGTCCTTCAAAATTTATATATAATAATGATTGCGAACTTAAGAAATGGAAAAGAAATCAAGCTCTACAAATTTACATTTAAAACTAACATTTTAATATTTATCATTTTCCAACTGTCAAATTAGCTCTAATTCATGTTCTGCATTTGAAAATAACTTTTAAAGATAAATCTAGGATAAACAATGATAAATAAAATATTTTAATTATTATATAAGTTTTTCAATCTGGCCTTGTTTATAGGGAAGTCATCTACAATTATGCCCTGAGAGATAACTAACACGTTTTAATTGATGCAATCAAGTTCATTCATGATTTTATGACTATGATAAACTTGCAATTAACATATAATGTTACAAATGCAATTTACATACATTTGTTAATCTTTATATTTGTATAAACTTATGAGCTTCGATTTTTCATATTTGAATTAAGTATTAATAAATTCTTCTTAATGACATTTGCTTTATATTTTTAATTTATAAAAGAAATCATTTCTCTCCAATTCCTTATTGAAACATGAGAAACATGCATCTACACCTCTATTTAAATTCATGAAAGTATAACTCTCTAAGACATCACAATACTGAAACTATTGTAAAATTATTTACTAACATGTGTTTGTATAATTTTAAAGGGGTTTGTCATAGGCACAATATTTCACCCATTCAAATGAATAATACTAAGTCGGTTTTGCTTAACAAATACAGAAAGGTATTAAAAAGTTTACTATAATTAAACTTAATGTTTTAAACTCTTTTTTATTTATCAAATACTCATTTCCAGTTTTAAGTATGATTCAATATAATATTTAAACTTCATAGCAAGTTATAAAATTGTCCAGAGTTTGACACAAACATTAAGATATATTCTTGTAGGAAAATTATCTAAGAATACACCAATAAATGATGATATATTAAAGAATAAATTTGTATATTCTGTGTCAAAAAAAATAACAATAGAAAAACTGAACATACACAAGCATTCAATAATAAATTTTAATACAATATATATTTTGAATAGAATTTTGAAGATACTCCAGGTTTATATTCAACTCTATTAAACATTTATGCATTTTTTATCTCTAGAATTTAAGATCATTAATGAAATGTTTTGTGCATGGAATTTTTGAAGAAACATTCCTGTTGGTGTATTGTCAACAACATCTGTAAAAAGTAAAAATACTTTTAAAAATGACAAAATAAAATTAAAATTTTTGTAAAAACTTGGTCTGTAAGTAGATTAAAGTAAGAATGTAATTGTTTATGATGTGACACGTACTTTTTAATAGTGTAATTAAAGTACATTAAAGTATATTTTTTGCTATTGTAAATGTGTTTTAACGTATGTTGAAATTATGAAAATAATTACTTTATCAAATGAAACAAATCAGACATATTAGAGACTAATTGATGTTTAATTACTTATCACAAGACACTAATGATTTCTAATCATTACGATAGATAATTCGGTTAATTTACTAGTAAAATGTGTCATGATTATTATTTGTAATTATGTGATATTATTTCTATTGTGTGAAGGATTCTCCAGAAACATTTTGCAAATAACTGTGCACTGTTACTTTTTAATACAATCAATATGTTTACCAATAGAATTTTAGTATATATTATAATATACTAAAATTTAATTGGTAAACAGAATTTAGTACACATTATAATATATTATATTCAAGTCTTTTAAATACCGCATAATCCTCTTACATTGATTTGAACTATAAGAGGGTATATGGAGTCCAAATTAATTAAGAAAATATTATTAAAAAAAATTATGAAAAGGAATTTTGATAGAAGACATTAATATTTTTAATAGAGCACATAACATTGTAAATTTAATTATATATTTATCAATATCAATCTAAACTTATTTATAAAATGCAGTTCTTAAATCAAACAACTAAGAAGATGTTTAAAATATTGTATTAATAAAATGCAAATTGAAAATCTGGAGCTTTTTGAGAGTATTTATTGAAATCAAGTGTTAGATTCTAAAACATTAATCACAATCATGCATTAACATTCATTACATTAGATTATTAAAGACTAGCAATTTCTATTTAATGGAGAATAAAATATTTATAATATTTTAAACACGCCAATATTTTTGTAGACTTTTGTAAAATACGAAAATTTTGAAAGTTTTTGATATTCTATAAAACAAAAGATTTTGAACATAATATTTTATAAATAGCTAAATGTATCTAAAGAGAAACTTATACTCTAAGCTTCAAAGTCTTTTCCTTCTCAGATATATAAGACATATTTTGGTGCTAAAGGGCAAATGGATATTCTTAGAAGTATATAATTTCGTGATTTCTTTACATAAAAGTCTTATAGGAAATATTCAGAAAAATAAATATCAGAAATGCATTTGATACATTTTCAGTTAATTTATTTTTTCAATCAATCTTTAAAAACGTTCAAAAATAGCTCATATAGTAAATTTTGTCATTATTTTGCCTGAAGAATTGAAAATGAAGTAATATGTCTCTTAGAAAGAAATTGACATTGAACTTGAAGATAAAGAAATAATATATAGCAATTCAAGGAAGATCTTTCTTTCGAAATGACATTTCATTTTCGTAATAAATTTGTGTATGCGCATTAAATATATGGGCTCATAAAACTGGCTTTATGTGTTCTTTCGATTCATCTAACAATTGGGTCCATTCAGTATTTATTTTTGATACTTAATAGGTCCCTATAGAGGATCTGTAAAAACACCCACAAATCATTTTAATAGTTGCATAAGCTTACATTTTTGAAAAAAAAAACATATGATATAAAATCAAATCAAAATGCTGAAAAGTGTTAGAATTGTTGTGGAATGGAAATTATTAATATTATCATACAATTTTTGTGAAAGCAAAAGCTATATTTTGTAATTTATTTACTAAGAGAACATTAAAATAACTACGCATTTTCAAGAAATTTTGCAGTACATATATCATTGCTGATTTTAGACTGAAGAAATACATTTATTAAAGGATGTTAATTTTGTGAAGAAACTAGATCAATTCCCCAAACTGGATGGATTGTGAATAATACTTGTTGAGATACAGTTATTAAAATCATTTTGCGATTGCAGTGACAACATTAAATTGTATAATTCCGTAGATAATTTCTCACACCAGAAATAAACTTACA
This sequence comes from Latrodectus elegans, assembly GCA_030067965.1. Lineage (NCBI taxonomy): Eukaryota > Metazoa > Arthropoda > Arachnida > Araneae > Theridiidae > Latrodectus > Latrodectus elegans. The sequence goes on from CM057809.1 coordinate 93,572,362, forward strand.
ACTTATCTTGAAAATGTATAAATGAAATTTGCATTAGTTATAAAAGATATAGAAATTTAACTTTAATATCACTCTTTCTACTTCATCGCTAAACTTCCCTTTCAATACCTACTATACTGGAGGTATATGGTTCGTGATTTGATAATTAAAATTATTTCCTTACTTTAAATTAAGAATATTAGTTCAATTTCAGAATTCAATCGTTCTTGCACTAGGACTTTTTTTTTTGCTCTTTAACAATAACGTAGAAAGCGAAATTTGAAATAGACACAAAACATAACAAAAGAATAAAAAATCACAAAAATTAAAAAAATGATATTTACTAATGCAAAATGAAACATTAAAGAATAATATGAAAAACGAATACTATTATATAAAATATAAATCCTTAAAATATATAATGTTACAGTTTAATAATATTTTTGAAATAAGAAAACATCCTTAAAATATTATTAAACTGGAAAAAATCAAATTATGCTTGAAGTTCTTATAAACAAATTGCTTACTTAACATTTAAGTTTGTGCTAATAAACAATTAACTGTATGTATAAGTCATTGCATTTTAAGGAAAAAATTAAATATTTAAGGGCATGTACCTAAACAATTAACAAATATATATAATGTCCAAAGTTTAAAATTCGAAAGAAAAATTACATAAAAGAAGAATATTTAACAAAAATAGAAATTTTGTGGAAAAACATGCTCTTATCTTTGGTTACAGAAATAGTCTTTTGAGGAAACAAAAATTATCCCATAACTTTCATTAACAATAATAGAGGATATATTTTAGATTTTTATGATATTTAAAACTGTCAAACTTAAAAGAATTCATATTTATACAACATTTTATTTTTCTGCAGAAATGAAAGAACAAAAGCGTTTTGCGAGAATTGCATATTTCTCAATAGTTCATATTTTCCAGTTACTAATTTTAATTATATGTAGATTATATACATGCTTCCTCTCCTCGGCATTTTGATATTATTCAAATCTTCAAAACAGTGAAAGAGTACAATGAAAAAATTTATAATCAAAGATTGTTTTTTTTTAAATCTTATTCCATGGTTTAAATATGAGAATAAGGGAATGGATATATTGCATGTCTTATTTGAATTTCTTAAAACTTGTTTTCATTACACAATTATTCTTGTTATATGTTGAGTGTACTAAATATGTAGCTGTCTGGACTTCAGAAATAGTTTATGATTTTGCTTAAGATCATTCTATAATGAATAATATAACATGAATGAATAATTGATGTAATATATACTGTGTGTTAACGTTTTTGGTGTGTTGTTGCTTATTAGAAAATGTTTAATGCATTTATATAATTTCGCAATTCATTAAGAAAATATTAAATTATATTATTAATTTGAAGCTTTTAGTAATAAATAATTTTCATAAAGTTGATGCAAATACTAAACATACTATAAAAATTAAAACATTGCACTCTTTGATTTAATTTAATTTGACAATAACTTTATATCGTACTATAACAAATAAATTGATGTATAAAAACAAACAAAATAATGAGTTAAATCCATGACTAAAAAATCACTATATTTTTTAATTGCAAAGTATATTACAAATGAATTTTATCAATCATTTCTTAAAATTGAAAGGAAAATAAAGTTCATCAGTAACTCAATTGGTATAAATATTTTAAAATTTATAAAAGTCACTTATACAATAAATATTAATCATGTAATATAACCATAGTAAAGTTGATATAACTCTGTATTTGATTTTTTTTATCTTAACCTTAAACTGAATTTTTTGACTAATTTAAAATTTCTTCATTATAATTATAAAATAACTATTTCATAATTTTAACTTATTTATATATTGAATTGAGCTCAATGAACAATCTAACTGAACTATTTGCGTTAGTATTTGGGTATATTTCAAACATTCTAGTTATTGAAATATGAAAAAATATCCAATGTACACTTGGGAAAACGTTATCTATTTACGGAATTCAACATATTGATAATCACAGATTAAAAATAATAAATAATAATTTACTTAATGATGAAGAGGGGAGATTAATTGATTTAACACAATTAATGTCATTGTTTACTTGAACTTACAGTGTCTTGTGTTGTGACAATACACCCAACATATAACCCAGACAATTGTATAATTACACTGTCTTGGTCTTTATGCATGAAGCAATCATTCCACATTCATGAATTAATGTGAGTCTGTTGTATTTACTGAACCATGTTTATATGTGCTTGCCATAAAATTTAATAATAACCAAATAATGCAAAGAGTGTCATTAGTTTCAAAAGAGCTCAACTTTCGAGTTAAATATGCATCATACGACAGATCTTTGGTGCAAATGTTACAGATCCATAATAAGATTTACACATTCCCTAAGTTGAATAAATGTTAATAAGTTTTATTTTTTAAATTGCAAATATATTTTAATATGAAAACAATATATTTTAGAATGAGACATACTCATAACCATTCAATACCAAGAACATTTTGCTTGTGTCATTTCAGCTTAAGTTCTCATTTAAATGAACCATGCATGTATACACAATAAATAACAAATGAAATAATGGATCCCTTGATTGTAAAATGTTTTTTATATACATTAAAAGATCAAAAAATGTCAAAAAATTGTTGTAACTGTGTATTTGCTAACATATCTACAAGTACTTATTTATAGAATTAGAGTCACATGAATCCATATCCATTACTTATTTCAATATGTAAATAAAAAATTATGTTTATTTGAAAATCATAAAATAACTAAAAAACTAAATTTTAAATTATTTTATATAATAAAATTATATATTTTTCAGTTTATTTAAAAAATATTGTATTAATTGCAAAACCTAAAATCACGCCTCGTATTCTATAAAAAATAAAATAAAAAAAGCTATTAATTTGTAAAACATTAATTTTATATATTCACATGCTAGTAAAAATAAAATTAAATCTTTAAAACAGTTGACGTGCTCAATGTAATGAAAGAAGTGCAATATTTATGCAATCCATTTTTTCTGCATTATCCCTGTATCTGAATTTAGTAATTATTTCAATCATTTATGTCATAAAATTGTAATTATTCAAATGAATCAGTGAAAATTAATAAAAAATGTTATAAAAGTTTTAGTTGTGAAGTTAAAAAGTAAGGAACAGAATAAATTTGCACATAAATTACCAATTTTATTAACGAATATTTATTTGAATAATATGTTCAAGACAAATGAAATAATATTTATAAGCAAAAATTCCCATGAAAAACACAAAAAGTTAATTATTACCGAAGAATATGAATAGGAAATGAAGAAATCTTTTAAAAAATGAAGAAGAAAAAGGTACGAGTTCTAAAAATTAGATAATTTAACAAGTGTTATCGTTGAAATGCAAGAACTATATTTTTCCAGAGAATTTCTTACTAAGAATAAAATAGTAATAACAATCAAAGGTATGTAAGAATATATATATATATATATATATATATATATATATATATATATATATATATATATATATATATATATAATCAACGTCTAACCCAGACTTGCATAAAAATTTCTTTCAAAAATCTTTTCTTAATCCAAGCATTCCTTCTGTATGTATTTACCCGAAGTACCGAATAAAATATAGACCTAAATTTTTTCTTCCCAGCTTGTTATTTAAATTACCCTCCTAAACTCTTAATCCTTGTACAATCTCTCGTACTTAAGTTGATTTTCAAATAAAGCAAAATTCACTGCATATTTATATTTAATTTTCTAAACTTTTTAAGCTTTTAGGAATTTTCAAAATTATTGGATTAGAATTACTAGGCTACACTGATTTAATATAGCTCATTAAAATATCTTGGAAGTAAATCCTTTAAACAAAGCAATGGCTCAAGGTATTTTTAAACCTAATTTTTATGGTATGTTTTTTAGGATTATAAAACAGACTTGGAATAAAAAATTTAAAACACACATGATTTTATATTTAAATAATTGAATGCAACTCGAATTTCAAATTATCAAACTGTTATATTAAACTAGAAGCTTATTAGACGTCATTTAGGCCCAAATAAAATGAAATTTCATATGTCAGAGCATTTTGATTTTAAGAAGATGTGATGTGTAAATAAATATTAAATTCTTAAAGCAAGTGTCGACAAAAATCAAAGAATTATTAAGAAGATTAAGTTAAAAATAAATTCAATCTCATAAGATGTAAGTAACGTCGATACCTGAAATTAATTATTTTCAGTCATTTTTATTCCCTTCTCTTATTTCATTTATTTTATGAAGCATCTCATATCTAAGTAAAAACAGATTTTTTTCGAAATATGAATAATGAAATTCAATTATAAGTCATTAAATATATTTTTTCAAAACATTTTCTTGAATTTAGTTATGTATATTTTTTAAATTCTAAACATTTCTTTTAAAATTTCTTAATTTTTGTAGACTGAATTTTCTATCATTAATATATGGGAAAAATACACACTGCATATTTGAAAATTTTGGAAAAATCTAGAAAGATGGTTAGTTTTCAATTTGTTTCCAGCTGCTCATTTCTGGATACTATAAAGCCGTAAAATTATATTAAATTTCTAGTAGTTTCGAATTAAGTTGAAGTGATGAAATCAATACATAAATATATTTGCTAGGCATGAAATCTTCTCTCCATGTCAAATCGCACCAATTGTGAGGCACTGGACCAACAAACTGTTTCTCTTGTAAAATCTTCTTGCATGACATTTCTCAAGCTGAGTTATGGATAAAACCCATATACTCCCTGACATGAGAACAACCCTTTTCATCTTCCTTTTTTATTAATATGTTTTTTTAGAAAAACTGAAATTAATATGTCTCTGAAAGTGTAAATGCATTTACAACTTTAGGATTTAGTGGTTTATAACACAGTTCCAAAATAATGTTTTTCATTATAGATTTATTCCTATGAGAAATTACACATTTAAGGTTGTGCCTTTGAGCGACTGACATATCAGTTGTTCTCTATACATGACTGTGTTGTAAGTATGCTAGGATATAATTCAAACTTTGTCTTTCAATTGTATAACAAATATTTAAGAATGCAAAGAGCTCGAGAAACATTCATTCTATTCCAGAAAATTGTACATTTTAAAATAGAAGAATTAATGATCGGAGATGAATTTCATTGGGATATATCACAGCGAGCTACACACATGAAAACGTTTTATGTAATGGTTGTTTTTCAATGACATGAAATGTTAGACGCCATTATAAGAGTTCAGAGTACTGCAGAAGGCTTCGCTTTTTGTTTTAAAAAAAGTAATATTTAATTCTTGTCATTGATCTCTCCTAGGAGATTGGTGAGGGGTTAATTGTATTGTTTGACAGATGCAAACTTCAACATATATCTTACTGTAAATTTAAATTCTCATTTCTACACACTTTCTATCTCAATCCATTGGAATTTATTCTACTGAACAAATTTCCACTACCAGAATCTGTGCAAGGGTATCTCTTCAAAAGCAATATGTTACCTATCATCACGTACTGATGGATTAGAATTACAATGTAGAGTGTTAATATAAATATATTTATGCTATTTTTAAGTTAGACCTCTAATTTCATTTTTAAATGACTCTAGAATACATTCAAAGTATATTTTTTAAAAATTCATGATTGTTTCCCTTTTAGTAATTACATATTTTATTTCAGGAATAAATATATTTGCTAGGCATGAAACCGGTTCACGTACATGCGGAAAGAAACAATGCTTTTGAAATACCAATGTAAAAATTATTCCTTCTGACAACTCTTGAAGGATGCAAGAATTAATTTGCCTTTTTATAAAATAAAATCTCTCTCATCTTGCACAAATTTCTTCTAGAAAAGATATTATTTTGTTAATTATCTACTTTGGAGGACTCTATTAACTAGAAATTCCAGCATCAATTCTGAAGAAATTCTTATACTGAATTATTTCAAGCAATTCCTGTTGCTGCTTGCCTAAAAGTTATGAGCACTTTTTCGTTCCACAAATACAGAAGTAGGAAAGAAATTAGCCAAATTAATCAGATGTAGAATACCAGATGGTATAAAATCACACTTTAAATAAAACAGTTGATAGACTCCAAAGTAAATTGAAATTAAAATTTCCAAGAAAATTCTTTTCTAATCTTTTATATGAAAAAAGTTTAATAAATACCAATATCTCAGATAATGTCTAAAGTTATTGGAATGGAAACTCTTTAGAAAAAAAAATAACATATTACTTCATCTTTATAAACTGCACCCAAAACATTATTTAAAACCACAAGCAATAAGGTAACTTTATTACATTTCAGATTGATGTTTTAGCCTTGAAATGAGCAATTCAATGTAGTATCAGTCAGGTGAGAATTATTTTATCTATATTAATAACCAAGTTTATTTAATAAGCAGTAAAAATTTACGAAATATGATCTTGTTGGTAAGGGAAATCAAAGTTGCTTTAGTCTAGGAACACCATTAAACTTGGATGCTTGAAGCTCGTATTTAAATAAATGGCTATGAACAAGTTGATGAAGTAATGAAAAAAAGTCTATAAATAATTGTTTAGGTTACGATATCACTTCCGAGATTGTCTTTAAATTCAATATTTGAAAGCTAGAGCATGAGAAACTGACATGCAGATAAGGATAATGATACTTCTGAAAGAAACGGATATCAGACAATCCCCTTGAAAGGTAAACATTGAATTGAACTTAAAATAAAGCTATTTTTTTCCGGTCATGCTTCCTTTTCCTTTTTATTTTATCTATTTTACACATCAGATATAAAGTATTTAATCTAAAATATAGAGAGTGAACTATAACGTTGTCTTAATATTTTTATTACAACAGAGTTTTGTCATTTTGTGTCAGCAAATGCTAACTAGAAAAACAATATAAGTTATGTGTTTGAAAAAAAAAAAAAAAAAAAAAAAAAGTAAAAACGAAACTACTTAATGACATAATAGAATTCCAGGTTTAGAATAAAATTTTCTCTTATTAATTTTTAATTCAGAAATGACCAACCGAAGTTATATTTCACCAGGCATGTTCTAAATATTTTTACTGATTTCAAGGGATTTTATGTAACTATAATTTTAATATAGCTTTCATCCTCTTACTAACAAGAATTCACGTTCATGATGAGTAAATTTATTACATTATGAGCCAAATATGCTAATTTAATTAGAGTGTTTAGGTCAAATTGTGCTCTGTAGAAGCTGCATATATTTCGCGATTTTCATATTGGTAATTTATCCTATTATGTAATTTTTTCTTATTTTATATAAAAATGGTAAAATTTTACCTTAATTTTATAACTTCTAAAATGTAATTTTTGTTATTTAGTTTGTAGCATTATTTAAAGTATTTGTTTTTGTATTATGGCTATTTTATGAACTGTGTCATAATTTTGTGTCATTTTAGTATTATCTGTTTCGTGCTTTTGTGTTATACCAATATAACCTAAAATTTCTTTCATAAAACTAAATTTCATAAAACTACAAATATATATTGAAGATAGTAATCTTCAATACATATTTGTAGTTTTAGGAAATTTTTTTCTATGATTTTCTGTACATATTTTACATTTAAATCGAAATATTTACAATAGATTTTTTCGATTGAAACTGTAATTTTCCAATCAAAATCTATGTAAACTAGAAATCTATTGTAAGCACAGAGGGATATGCTTTACTGGACACCCACACCCATTCATTGTATATCAACTATGGATAGAATCTAATTTCATTGATTAGACTCAGAATCCGATTTCATAACAGAAGAGCCTATTTGTTTTAATATGATTTTGTGAGCTTTGTCTGGTAAACAATTACACATTTTATTCAAAGTTTAATATAATATTTGCTTTTTCTTTTGAAAGTGTATTATACTTTTATCGACATGCAAAGTTTCTTGCTTTCAGGATAAAATGTTCCTCCTTATTGAAGCAGAACTTCAAAGTATCAGCTCTTATTAAAATTCACGTTAAAACTCAGACTTGAAACAACTTAGAATCTTAAATTTCAGAAAGAAATATGATTTATCGCTTGTTAAATTCATTTGATATTTTATTTTTGATATGCATACAAAATTAATTCTTCGAAATATTCCCATTTTATTCCTAGAAAAAAACTGAGGAAATAACTGGATTTAATGAAGAAATTTATTTTATGAAAAATTAGATTCAAAATTTCAGCAATCAATTACTTCAAAAATCATTTTAAGCGTAATAGCCATTATGATTAAAAATATATTATAATATACTCTTTAACTTTGAAGTTAGTAGAATATATCCTTGCATACAGTTAGAAGTGCCTAAAAATTAATATGCGATAAAATAGTATTTCTATTGTAATGTGATGATATATATTAATTTAAACAAATATGATTTGATTTGGAAAAAACGATTTCTAAAGGTGGAAATCTCATTTAATCAAGCTTATAATAAACATAAAACGGTCGTGGTTAATAACAAGGTTTCGTATATTTTGCTCAATTTTGTTTATCATTTTATATAATTTAAAGAAAATTTCTCAAATGCTTCTTCTATGAATAAATCTCATTTTAAACGGAATTAGTAATATTAGATCGTGTTTTCACACATTAAAAACTATAATTTTTTTTCCGGATTATTACGTTCTTTTCTGTCTCTTTCATTTCATCTTCATTTAAAATACATTATTAAACGATATAATAATCTGGTGAGAACAATGTATAAGTTTGCTACAAATTTGAACTAATATTAATTTGCAAAAGTGAAATTAAGCAGAAGATAACATTAATTCAAAGGAAAAGTTTCTAATGTGTTATTCATTTCTTTTTAGTTTAATAAAGTTTTTAGGGAGCAACTAAAGTATCTGTCAAGCAAAAAAGTATACATTTTCAATGTTTTGTCAATAAGTGAATTAGCAAAACCATCTACAAAATTATCGATAGATGTGAACTTTGAAGTCGGAAAATTTTTTTTACCCATTTTTTATACTTATTTATATTGCCATCTTTCATAATAAATAATGCTGCTTAGTGAAAAAATGCACAAGTGAAAAATTATTTTACACTTTACTTAAGCATCTGATATCACTTAAATTGATTAACTAAAAATTTCTGTGTTACCCTGTAAATAGTTAGTGAGTTAATTTATAAAAATAAAATAATGTTTTTAATACAAATTAAATATATTAATGGTTTAAATATTGCATTTTTAACATTTTCTTTTAAAATTAAGTAACATTTTTTTCTCCACAAATATTTAGAAAAAACCATAGTTTAAATAAGGAATGTTTGATTACTGATGCATGATGATGAGAAGGATATATATATATCCTTCTGATCATCAAGTGCATATTGTGAAAAAAATGAGAGGAATATGTTCCTGTATTTGTTCAAGTGATAGAAATGCTTAGCACTGGTGTGTGTTATATCGAAATATCGTCACTGGTATGTGTTATATCGAAAAGGCGTTTTTTATACTAGTCTCGAAAATCTTTCACCTGATTACTTGAAGTTATTGCCTTTTCTACTATAAATGATTAATTTTACCATTATCATTTTCTAGACAGTCAATCTGCGTAATCATCCTTTTGCAATGAAATATATTTTTAACATTACTATTATATTCTTATAATAATTATATCTCAAAATACATTAATTTTTAAAGGTTATTGACATGCATATTTTAATAATGAATCCTATTCAATTATTGCATAATGATTATTGCATAGTATTGCATAATGTTCATATATATTTTAGAGTAATAGTTTCATTTCAGTTAATACATTATGCAGTAATTCTGTGTTTTATACTGCATACACTTCGAATAATATATCTTATATATTGGGTTTTAATATGATCATGAAATCTAATTTGCCATAGTTGGCATTACTTCATTTTCTATATCCATAATTGTGGGTGTTTCCTAAATGGAAACATTTTAATACAATTCTACCTTATTTTTATTTTTGATTTATTGATTTATTTCATTTTTTTTCAGATGATTTTTATCAACAATAATAGTGTCTTAAAAGTAGAGATTTATAACTTTTAAACTACGAAGTGTGAACAATAACTAAAACAACTGCCAAATTAAGTATGATTTGATTGGTGATTCATTAGATTTGGGAGTTTTTACAATGTTCAATTTGAAATTATTTATAAAAACTATTTTCTTAAAATTCCTAAAGTATAAAAATCATTTGCATACACAGTGTTCATTATTTATGAAATAAAGTAATCTCTATTTTCATATTTCATAAAGTATACCTAAAATTGTCATAAATTATTTCAGGAATTCATGATAAGTAATTATTTTTCATTCCCCTAGTCATATATTTAAGAATATTTTCCATCAAAATATACTCAAAATGATTAGAGTTTGTACCAATTTGCATAACTAGTTTTTAGTTTGAGAACAAAATGATATTTAGGAATAAATAAGTAAAAATTATATGACAATACTATTTAAATATATATCAAAAACACACTATGGTTATGAATTTTGTGAACAAGTTTCTTCATTTTAAGTATATTTTAATTCGTGAGGGGAAACATAATTTTTTCAAATCTCAATTTTATCACCAATGATTCCAGCATTGATAAAGTTGAAAGCAAATTTAAACATACAACATGCTTTCCTAATTCTATTTTACTAAGAGCCTGGGGGTCCATTGGGTCAAGCTTCTTTTTTTGTACCTTTAATACTATGGTACATCAATTTTTCGAGTACCGCAAAAAATTTCATTGATAAATCATGTTCAATGTGTTCACCAAACTGACAGTGAAACAAACCATCAAAATGACATTTGATTTAAAACTGCCATATTTATTCATCACATTGATCTCAATGGGCTGCTTTAAATAAGAGAAAGTTAATACCCTATATTGAAAGCAATCCTGATACCCATTTATAAATATTATTTCCAGTATTTTTTGGTGTTAATAAACATGTTCAATATTTTGCATGTTAATAAATTTTATATCAGTTTTTAAAGAAAGTTTTATTTTTTAATTCCAGCTTGTATTAAGATTAAAAATCACAGTTATGAGTAATTTTAGGATGTTCAAAAATAAGTTTGAGAATTTTTGAGCTTCATTGATGAATTATTTCTAACTATTTCGAGAGTCAGAGTAAAAAAGAAAAAAAAAACTATAAAATCTTTGAGTGATAAATGATCATTGTTTTTTAAACTTTTCTATTTAATTAATAAATATTTCAGAAATTTCACGAATTTCTAAACCTATACATTTGTTTTTTGTGGTGAAACACGATTATTCTTTTATTTTAGAATCCAAGAATGGTTTTTATGTGATTGGATGCAAATTTATATTTATTTACTGTCAATATATAGTGCACAAATGAAAAATTATTCTGATTTCTAAATTGTGCAATAATATCGCGCCAAAAATACACAATATTACTTATACACATGTTATATTTAAATATATCTTACTTATATTTAAGTATAGCATGTATCAGTATTATAGTAAGAATTCAGTTTAATTATATTTTACTATATCATATTAGATATTGTATTTTCGGTCAAAAACTACTTATTCTATATCTTAATAGTTGCACGTAACGTGATTTTACCTTACAATTAAATTTACATTAATTTTTGAATTGTGTAAATATGTGTTTATTGGATAAGTGGAAATTTATCAAAAAATAATAAATAAAAAGGAGGAAACTTGAGGAAACAAAAATTGGATTATTTTATAATCCAATTTAAATCGCATACACTCATTGGAAAGAAAATTAGAATATTAAGAAGTGAAATTAAATAAGGAAAATTGACCCGCGATATATACTGGATTCATAGTTACGAATGTAATGTATACTCTTCTTGAGATTTCTGGCACAAATTTGATATATTTATACTAACAACCAACTTATTTGCACAAGAAAATTGAGAGATTATTTTATAAATAGTTAAATGTCAAATATATCATACTGATTTAAAGAATTAAATAAAACGTTTTACATTTAATTAAAAAAATCTTATGTTCGTCAAACTTTTAAAGAGAATTAATTACGCTTCAATTTGATTGTTAACATTATTCTTTGCAAAATTTCGCACGAGAAAGATATGTAATGCTAATTAATAGCAACATCATATGTCTATTTGATTAACTAATCTAATGATTTTGTTTTGTAAATACTTATATTTGCAAATAAAATTTAGTTAAGATATTTTGTTATTTAACGGATATTAACTTAGTGTAACAGTAATATGACTTTTCTTAGAATATAATTTTCCGAATGTGAACTAATCTACTGAGGAACAATAAAACATGAATCTTGTATTTCAGCTTATACATAAGTCGGAGGGAGTACTTGGCAGTCTTTCAAGATTTCCCTCTTATACCTTGATAAGACTTAGTGTCGATGAGACATTCTCTTGGTAAGTATAAAAACCATTAAATATTTTTAGACATTTGATGCAGTTACCTGTTTTAGGCTATCTGATAAGCGCTTATATATTTATTAATATATATATATATATATATATATATATATATATATATATATATATATATATATATATATATATATATATATATATATATATATATATATATATATATATATATATATATATATATATATATATATATATATATATATATATATATATATATTGTAAAAGAAAATAATTAAATATCGTAGCGAGTTTAAGAAATAAGATATATAATATTTTTTGTATACTCCATAGAATATATGAACTTAATTATTTTTCGTGCTTCCAAGTTCTGAGACTTAATGAGTGTCCACATGTTGCATTCTCAAGAATGCAAATATTTCACAGCCTTTAGAATTGTCTATAGCCTTATAAAAAGTGCCATAAATACTGTTTTTTAATTAAACTTGAAAATTGAAAAGTAACCTTACCTTTAGATGTAATCAAAACGTTGATGTTTTGTTTGGATCTTTCAGCAAAAATTGAAAATAATAATGTTTTGTAATACACTTTTAATTAAACTTTGTTTTCATATTTTTTTATAATTCAGGGAAATTTGCTTAAAGTGATGGGGAATTCTGCATTCGCGAATTAACTGGGTGATTTTCATTATAAATATTAACCTGTCAGTAATTTATCACACATTAATTTGAAAACTATGATTCTAATGACATTCAGCTGATATTTTATAAAAAAATGGTTCGAGCTGATGAATAGATATTTTTAGAACAATGAATATATGAATGTTATATACATATATATATATATATATTTAAAATTTGTTATAAATAACGGAAGAAGTCATGTGAATGTGTATGAAATTTAATCAAGTTGCTGGTTGTTCACTGTCTCGGCTTAACAACAGGAAATGGATTTTGAAATTCAGTCTTCTGCATGGATGTTTGGCCGGTTGGGGGCCTGATAGTTTTCTTAGTTTGCAACACGTTATGATCTAGAAAAGCCCTCCTAGAAATCAAATAGGCAGTAAATGTTAAAAAGTCTTCCATTGGCTTTAAGGCATCAGGCTGTCCAGTAGGTTGTATCAAACTCTTTCGTGACCCCTTCGAGATGTAACATTTAAACTTTGGAAAAACTCATACTTTAATTGGAAATTTTAAATTTTGAAAGCATGCATTTTTCTTGTATGCAATTATTTCGCATCTGAACAACTATTTTGTACTTTATTATGAAGTGAGACTAGAAAATAAGGTAGAAATATTTTGACAAAAAGTGGAGTCTACCTAGAGTTTTTTGTTTTTGTGAGATATTATTTGAAATACTTGATACATAATAAATGCCTCTTATGAATATTTTTTTATTTGCCATAGCTAAAAATTTTTCTTTTCTTGTTTTTCTTAAAAGAAAAGCGAAAAAAAAACTTTATGGCATTTAATTTAGTCTGTTCTAGCTTAGAATGTTGGCAAATATCTCTCGTTTCATTTTTTTCTGAATTCCTTTACTCATTATAAATTTTTACCTAAAATTTTTCCGCGTATCTTCTTTTGAATGCCCTTAAGTACTGAATTGGCTTAGAACTTTCTTTAGATTTGCTGTAATAAAATGCTTACATAATTTAATTTCGATATTTCTGCCTACGCAATTTGAATTTATAATTTAGATTCAGTTGAAGAAATTACTTTTAGGAAATATTATAAAACCTCGTACTTAGATACCTTCTAAAATAGTTTAAGTTACCTAATAATATCGAAAATAATTTTTGCTCAAAAACGATCAATTTTTCCTTTTATTGATACTTTGTTTGGGAACGATTTTTTTTACTATTTTACATACTTTATGTATTTAAGGGTAAAAGAAATTGCGTGTAACAGATCATTGGTAGTATAATTCCTTAATTGATTGTATTAAGCAATGTTATAATTGTTATGTGTGACTAAATATACTACAAAGTGCTAGATCGGAAATTTGATCTTATTAGGCCTGCTATTTGCTCAGACTGATATATTTGATTGAAATTCAAATCTAAAAGAGTATACAAACTTGCATTAAATAATGTAGTATAAGTGTCATCAAATATTAGACCAAATGGTCTTGAACTCTATCCATTAAAACATGCCACACTACACATCGATGTCGAATACAGATCTCATATGGTATTTAAAAATTATTGCGTGTAATAAAATAAATAAATGACGGAGGCCTGCCCCCATTGATTTTTCTTAAGTTTTAGTTTCCCAATGTATTCATTGTACTAATTAACAAAACATTACGAGTCGTAACAAAGTAATAATGCCATTTGACTATTTAATAATATCAATGAATTGTGTAGTTTTTTTATTTACCAATGGAAAAAAGAAAGGACATTTTATTACCATATGTTTTGACATAGATTTCCGTTCTTATATCTTACATCATTCACTAAGGATATACGAATCAAGTGAAAATTTAATTTCATTCTATATAATATTGAAAACATATCCTAATTGCTTTAAAATTTGATATAAATGAAATGTATAGTATAAATTATGTAAATTATATTTGTTAAAAATTATCTATATGAAAATAACCTCAAACTATCGAGCAATTAATTGTAGTTACTTGAAGAATTTCAAACTTCTATATCAGGGTTTTAATTTTCGCTTATAATCAATCATTATATATAAAATTTATTTCTTCACTTTACAAAAAACTATTTATTTACTGCATGGTAAAATATATTCAGTTTTTCTTATAAACTGAATTATAATTGAAACATCTCACTTCAAGCCTTGGAAAATTTTTAAGAACAGCATAAGTGTAAAATTCTTGAAAACTATCATTGTAATAATAATATTACCAAATATCTCAAATTATATTAAAAAAATTTTAAAAAACTCTTTCCAAACTTATTAAGTTAAAATAAATTTATGCATGTAATTAATATATCTTATCTTTTACTGTAAAACATGTGTTTTAAGACCTATTATTTTAATTTGTTAGTCATATGTCTCCATTCTTTTCAACTCTTATTTCCAACAATAATTAAAAAAAAAAAAACTAGTTTGTTATCTGTCTATTATTAACCAAGATATATATATATATGTATTTTTTTTTACTTTCAAGGGAGATATATCTCAGTTAAAACTCGTTTAAGGAACATTTGATTACAATTAGATCTTTTCAAATTTCATTCAAATTTCATATTAATAACGTGAAAGTATTGAATATCATTATAAGTTTTATAATTGCGTACAAGTAAATTGCTTAATTTAAAAAAAATAATAATTCATTACTGAGTGTGGTCATGAACAGTATAGAAATGCAGTAGAAACAGTGAATCATTTTTTTTAAAATTACCAGTTATTTGGCGTAACTTTTGATATTTATTAGATTCAAATAAAATGCAATGTGCAATGCAACATACATATAAATTAGAAGATATACAGCCATAAGGTTTCGATTTATTTTTTTTAAATAAGCTATTTTTCTTACACCATTATTTCTTATGGTAGCGTGACAAAAAATACCCGCATCAAGATAAAGGTTGTCTTTATTTGTGTATAAAAATGTAAAGTATTAGCATTATACCAAAGGATGACTTTTTTTCAAAAACCTCCATTTTTATATACTTTCCTCTTTCCGAAAAAAATATGATCAAATTGACAGCACCCATCATTATGCTTGGAAGATAGCAGTATTTTGTTTTCTTGTTTTATATAAACTCAAAAGGTACTCAACTATTTTTTATTTGAAATAAAAGCTCTTTTTAAACCTTATGCATTGTTAGGTGAATCTTGTTTCAGCTTCTTCTCCCAAGTAAAAAAAATAACTAATATATATTTGGAGAATGTGTGACATTTTTATTACCGTCGAAAATTCTATTTTATGCTTAAAGTAAAATAGTATGCAGAGTTATAAGCTGACAATACTGAAAATAATTTGAAAGAAATTTAAAAAATATTCAATAGATTATAATATGATAAATATAAAGGAAATTAATATCTTTTGTTCTGACAAATTATTTTTTAAGTAGGAAGCAAAAAAGACACATTTTATTATATGAAACAGTACAAAATTTATTAAGGATTTAAGTCTATTAATCCTTAAAGTTATCAATATTTCATCACTAAAAACATCAAATGAGTCAAATAATTTCGATTGATTAAAAGATTTTAAGAAATGTATGAGATTAAATTTATAAATGTTTATCAAATTAACATCTGAATGAGAAATCAGCATTGAAGATTATGATTGAGCAGACACCAATCAGATTTAAAAATGATTCTTAAAAAAATCCTAGAATTAAGAAATATGCATTGCTCTATCTTGTTAAATTAATTGAAGTGAGTGCAATGTAAATAATGTTGTATACTAGATATTTAAAAAAATATGATAAACATTCAAATTAATTCCTAGTTCAATCCTATTTAAATTTTCAGACGTCTGGATTCAAATTCAATTATTCTACAGAGTAGTAAAATATTTCAAAGTTATTTAACGGGTAAGATCCGAGTGAAGTGTGTTAACTAGTATGAAATTAAGAAGTACGACCTGAGTTACAGTTAAGTGTATTCATGTGCAAAGAAATGCTGTAAAGTAAAAAATAATCAAATGTTTCATATTTATTAAAATTCTTTAATCCAGGCTCACATATTAAAATAAAAATAACTAATGTTACTTTTCTTTCACTTTTAAAATTTTTGAAAGTCAACACATTGTAATAGCCATAGAAATTTTTAGTATAGTTTGGTGAAGTAATTAATTACATTTTATTAATATTCCACAGAAATTTTATGAGACTTCAATAAACTATGTTTTAATCAATAAGTTCATTTATCATTTTTTCCATTATAAATTCTTTAATGCTTTAGTAAATTCATATATTTTACTACATCAATTGAGCAACTAAATTTTTAATCAGGAGTCAAGGAATCCGAAATATAACAAACAATGTTACCTCCAAAATTTACATTTACAGTTCAATACAACACGAAATTTACTTGACAATAATCAGTTATTTGCTATGGCAAGAAAGTTATATATATTGTTTAGAAAATTATAAAATACTAGACAATATAAACCATAATGTCAGAGTAAACTTATTTGCACTTAACTTAAAACCTAAAACTTGGAGTTTGCACATCTTGATCCATATTTAAATTAATTTTGCAGTCAACATCTACTTAGTATTCACTTCTTCATTAAGTGATTTTGAAATATGTATCAAAGCATATTCAGAAGGAATAATTTTATAACACAAAATGAAGTATTGTAGAGTTAACATTTTGAAAGAAAAGCAACATCTATTTATTTAGCAATTGTTACTGATTCATCATGAAATTAATAACTGATTTCAGCTTTGTTCATGCAATAAATAAATAAATAAATAAATACGCAATTTTCTCTTCTTCAAAATACATTTAAACCAATGTGTCCATATGTACTTATTGCTGATTTTGAAATTTGATTATATGAAATTATTTACAAAATCCCTCAATTTATGATAATTAATGGGTATTATATAAGATAATATGGAATCACATAGAATTTTATTTAAAATTCTTTTTGATACTATAACTGTAGGCTTTCCTCAGATAAAAAAATTTCGATAATTTATTCGGTTACCATAAGCAATTTTTTTTATTTTATTTAGAGTTTTGATTTTCGAGAAAGTTGCTTATGTTTTGTTTTACATTTCTATCTCTTTCTTTTCTCTCTCTCTCTCAGACACACGCGCGGGCACCCGTACACTTACCCATATGTATCTATTTATATAAAGATATATATATATATATGTATAAATATATATATATATATATATAGAGAGAGAGAGAGAGAGAGACATCAAAATAATTTTATTGTAATTGTTATAAATTCAAAAAAATATAAACACACACTATCATGTAATTGGTTTGAATTAAATTTGACCAAAAATAATATGCCTCATTATATATAAATAATAATACTTTCAAATTTATAGCTTTTTAATTAATTTTTGGAAGTGAGTGAAAAATTAAATTAAAATTTAAGATAAAGTTAACAAATCCTTTATATCTACATATTACTTATTTAGAATTTTCCTTCTGCATTTTAAAATTAGTTCCATTTTCTTCAAAATTATTCATTTTTAGTGTTTTCTGGATCAAGAAGTAAGGATATGTATCTGAAACAATTGAAAAATACTTTTAATTGAAAAAAATATTGTTAATCATAGTTTTATGGTCCCATCTACAAGATAGTTTTAAATTAATTAAGTTTACGACATATATGGTCTAGAAAATGATTGATTATTCCCCACATTATAAAATAATGTCACCAACGGTGACGATAAAGTGCAGACATTAATAATTACAAAATTTAAAAGACTGAATTTCTTGAATGACCTGACAGTTTTACACAAATGATGTGCCTGTTGAAAACATTTAAGAAAGAAATGACTTTCAAAATTTAATTACGAAATTGTATTTTATTCAAAATGCAGCATGGGATTTTAGGAATACAGTTCTAAAAGATCCCATGCTGAACTGTGAATCAAATTCAATTTTCTAATTAAATTTTGAAAATTATTTTTTTCAAAATTTAATTAACAAATTTAATTCAAGATTTACTATTCGAAGAACCCATGCTAAAAAATGAATGATGAAGTATTTCTTTTGTTTGTTTCTATTCTGAAAGCTTGATATTTTATTGTTTAGGTCAAATTCTTTGATTGAATAAATATATTTAAATGCATGTTTTTGCTTGTATTTAATTTTGTCTGGCAATAAAATAAATGAAAATACTGTTTCTCATTCGAAGCACCAATTCACAAAGAAAATGATTTTGTTAACTGCTACAAACAGTTTTATGAGATAAAACCGAATTTCATGTTTAGTTCACATCTATTGGAACAAATAATAAATTTTGTGCATACGTTATATTTCATTATATCTTCACATTTCGAGTATTGAAAAAATTAAAGAAATATACAACTTAAATTAATCAGATTAATTTTTGCGCAAAATGTCATTTGTAACTGATTATTCATAAAAACAAGCAGTTAATTCTTTTGATTAAACTGTAAAGTTATCAAAGATATTTTATGTAAAATAAACAAAACCAAAGTTAATCAATTGATATAGCAAATTTCTGTGTCCCTCTTCAATAGAAAAGGTATATGAACAATTCAATTATTCCTACTAAAAATATGATCGTTGAAAAAATAATTTCTTTGAGAGCAAAGATCCTAAGATCATACATCTGATATGTTCAAAAGGATAAGAATGTCAAAATTATCAAGAAATATTTTTGCAGCATATATTTTGGTATTTTATATCCAATGGCTACAAAGGATAAGATGATTTATCGCTCGTCTAATTTTATTGATCGCCATGACCCATATGCATCGGTTGATTGTTGTACAAAATTCAGATATTTGTGGCTTTTTTTTTCCAAAAAAAAAAATAAATACTTTTACTAACAAATTGGAATCGTTTGTCATTTAGTTTTAGAAATAAGATTTAAAAATACGTTTATGTGAATAAACTTTACGAAAAGCAGCTCTTTTTACAAAAGCGCTTTCAAAAAAGAAAACATTTTTCGACAAAATCCAGACATGTAATCTTTGTATCTGAAGAGACAGCAAATTTTCAATTTCATTATTGAAGCCTAAAATACCTGGTTATTTTTATATAATATATCTGTATATATAAAGAAGATATCTTAATACATAGTTAATGCCATTGAACTTAGAGGAATGATTACCTGCTAATTGATGGTTTATTTTGTAATTATTATTATTATTTATTTAACAATTTTAAAATTATATTGTTGATTATTTGTTTCAGTGTTTAACATTTAAGTGAAAATTTATTTATTTTATTTCACTGAAAGCTGTATTTGAATTACTTTTATAAAAAATTATATATCAATAAATAAAATCAGCTATACCTCATCATGCAATTACAGATATTTATTGTAATTAAAAATTTTGGACCCTACTGAGTTTTAAAAATAGTTAAACTTTAGGAAAGAATAAAATATATCAAAATGTTGTTCCATTGCAAAAATAAAAAAAATAATATCAAAATATGCATTTATTCACAAAATCTAGGAAAAGTTATTATTATTTTATTAAAAAAATTTTCCTAATTTCAGAATGCTTAAAATGGTAATTTGTTGTAATTTATTTTTATATTTTATTAAATCTTTGTTTCATAAAATTTGTCATAATATCTGAAACTTAAGTTAGATCACTAAAGAAAAAATATTTTTTCAAGCAAAAAGTGGATATAGAATGAAGTTTATGTACGCCCATAATGTGTTTCAACTACAGAAATAAAAGAGTTTGTAAGAGAAAAGTATAATACTCACACAGAGAAGAGAAGACATAAATATGCCAGGACATGATTTCTATTTTAAGTAAAAATGAACTCAATTTACGCTGATACTTCACAGTCAAGTTAAGAGTGAAAATGTGTTGCAATAAAATTGACTTCAACTGTATATGTTCTGCTTTTTATGGTGTGTTCCACTGAGAGCATAAATAAAGCGTTACCACTAAACATTAACTATAACTTGAAATTAAGAAGCTGATGACATTAATTATTGAAAACCTTAAATATTTTCCAAACTTCTTGTAAATCTACAGTTGAATTTTGGTAACATGCATATTAGATACGTGTACACATCGATTTAAAATTTGAAACATCCACATCAAAATGTAAACTCAGACAATACTTACCCCCCTTTCCAGAATAAATGTTTATAGAATTTACTACTTGTTTTTTAAAACAGTCATCTTTCTTTAACTTAACTTATTTATTATATAAGAGCTACTGAACAAGTTTCCTATGCAATAATTATATTATTATCTCAGCAATTTGTTGACATTTTAATCATGGTTTCATGTTGTACATTTTTTGATAGTAAATATTTATGAGTTAAACAAGGTGTGTGTGTTTTGAGTCACAGAGTGACCTATTAATGTTTACGTCAGCAAGTTTCATAAGGGTTAATATAAATTTAAAACAGAACAAAAATTAATTTTTACGCAAAAAAAGACATAAAAAATAAAATGCGTTTCAAAAATATCAATTCGAATATTGATACAGGAAATTAATAAATTCAAAATGTTATGCTTTCTATTCATGAGACTAACCAACATTTCTCAGTTTTAAGCATCGCTTAAAATTTCGTGATGAAAAATCACTCTTTTTTTCCGTATGCTTTTATTTTAGGGAATTTAAGTGTGTTTACATTAATATTCACCGTCAATATGATTTAGGAAACAGCAATATAAAGGCTTATTAATGTAAACAACAGTTCAGTGTTTGCAAGAAAAAACATTTGGAACTGATTCTGTAAAATTAGAAAAATTTAATGTGAATATAGTGTCAGTAATACGAGGATCAATAATAATCAAAGTCTGTTTAAACGGGGCTTAAATTATCTGTATGTTTCATTTTCCGATATTACTTTCAAAATCCAACTAAATTTTAAAATTAATGTTAAAGTTCACGATTTGCAAAAAGAAAACATACTTTCATGCAAAAAGAGTTGCTGTTAACTTTTTCTTTGACGCAGTGAAGTGAACAGTTTAACGGGCTAAGGTGGTTGTAAAGTATTTTAAAAGCCACAAAGTAAATCCCTATCCATGAGGACTTTCCTGGCCATATTTACAAGGGAGGAAGTTCAGAAAACTCCCAAATGATCACTTCAATAGTCATTCATACAAAAGGAGAGTGCAACATCCATTTTCCGTTATTTAATAGTTGTTAAGATAGAATCAGGGACGTCTCTTTTTAAAAAGAACTGCTTTCCTTTTCGTCTGCGGTGAGTATAAATGAAATTATCTTAAGTAATAATTAGGCATCAATCTGACATTATCAAACATGACAGCTTTAACCACAAAAATAGACAATATGTGAATGGTATTTCTGATGAATTGAAGTACGTGAAACCAGCAGTGAAATACGCAAAGGAAATGCAAATGTCAATTGTCCTGTATCCCCACTTGGTAGACCTACAAAACATGGTGTTGAAAATTTCTTTCCAGTGGTGATTTAGCGATATCACAATCCACAGATGGTCTACATCCATACGGTGGTTTAACAGGTGAAAGGTAATCCTTATGTTGAAGAATAATATTAGCAAATAATATTATCTACAATTGTGTAACAAACAAAACCCATTAATCATTAACTCCTCAAATTGGTTCGTGAAAGTGACTGACCAGTGACAGGGGATCACTGTGTCGAAATTGTCTTTCTTGAGAAGAATCCAGTTTCACCTTCAGTATTGTGAAGCCGAATGCTTTCTGACAAACTATGTAATGCCATCAGTGAAGAATTGAATAAATGGCGATATGTGTTTAAGGTGTGCTTGTCTTGGTACAGCCTTCGAGTACCTAATTTGCATTTAGATCATATTTTTCTTGGATCTTAATTAAAGTATATCACTAATATCTTAGTTGCTTTAGCAAGTAAAAAATACCAAGTTAAACAGCTAAATATTTTTAACAAGGATCTTAAAAATACTAAATAACTTCTAGAATAAATATTTTCAGAATTTTAGAAATATATGTGTTTGGATTTAAGCTAATAGTTCCCTATTTTTTGCGAATGTAATTAACTAAAAATCAACATTTTAAGAATTTCATGTAATAAAATTATATTTACAATCATTCATTTGATGTGGTAAACATGTTACAAACATATTTTTCATATGTCATTTTTTCAAACTATAGAAAATGTGCCTTAATAATTATTCTATTAATTCAGAAATAAAATTATAGAAAATATTAAAGTGGTAAAAGTAAAATAAAATAAAATATTCTAATGATCGATTTAAATCTTTATATTTCTCTGAACTGAGTTAATCCTTAATTACTGATAGTTCACTTAAAAATTCAACTGGCTAATTATTAATTATAGAAAATATAAAATATCAATTACTATTTCATTTTATTTATTATTTAAATTAAAATAAAAATTTCTTTTTTAACATATTACACTTAAGTAAAATAGTCACTGAGTTTTTATTTTCAATCTGTCATACAACTGTGATTTTAAAATGAGCTTAAGTACACTCATCCAATTTCATAACCTGTCAACTGTCGCGAACAGCATTAAATTGAAAGTGCTTTCAGGTGAAATTATTGACATCGGACAATCGCTTCTTTGTGAGTTTAATAACTCGAATGCTTTACTGTCCAAGAGTTACAGTATCTGTCCGAAGACATGAACTTTTCATTTAAAATTAAAATGCAAGCTGAACATTTTGTATTGCTTATTAAGTCTCATGATTTATATATATATATATATATATAATGCGTGTATTAAAATTTATTTACATCAAAGCACATTTTCTCCTATCATTTTAACATAATATAGAATGTTTATTTTCTGGTTTCAAAAGAACTTGAATTTTACAGATTCCTTAAAACTTTACATTGAAAATTTAATGCATACAATAATAATACACGTGCATTCCCCGTCATGTTTACAGAAGAAAGTCAACAAAAATAGTTAGGAAGAAAACAAAAATTTTAAATAATTAATAATTCATTGCATATATTATAAAAATAGTAAATTGATTTTTTTCCTATAATGACAAAATCAATAAAAAAAGTAAATATTTTTTATTTAGACATTAATTCTTTTCAATTTTGTGCTTTATATTTAATAATCATTTATTTTCACATAAACCTCTGTTAAATACGGAGTGACATCTTTATCCTGTTGACAAAAAATATTGTATTAAACTAAAAACTTAGAATTAATTTTAGAAAAACTAACCTTACTTAAGGCATTTATTACTTAGATACAACATAATTAATATTTTCAAAATGGTTCCCTTGGGCATCTATACAGAGCCTTAAAAGTCTTGTAAAATTTTCTGCAATGGGCCCATTTCAACACGCGTTAATTTAGCCTATTCCTTCTTAAGAATAACCTTTAGGCACTCCCAAACTTCGATGGGGGCTTAGAGAATACTCTTGATTGCAGAATAGATCAAACACTATACTCCATTGGGTTTAGGTCATGTAAAAAGGGGGCCTTTCTCATTCCCACAATCTGAATTCGCTTTAATCCAACCACAAATAAAGCAATTATTTGCCGTTGTTGGTTTGGCATATTATTTCAAAGGAGGAAATAAAAATTAATTATTTGTTTTACTAACATTATGATCTCTTAAGCAAATGAAATTTTTATAAAAAGTGAAGGACTTGAATTAAACTAATCGAAGGCAGTACAGTTATGTCAACAGTATAAAATTGTCACCCTGTATATAATTGAGCAAATGATCTGGTATTTGTAAGGTAAATTTAAGATAATAATATATGTATGAAGATTTATATAATGCTTACATTTTTTCCAATTAATGTGTTACATTCTGACCATTAATTTAATGCGCTCATTTATTTCCTGTCTACAGATATAACTTTTAAAACTTTCAATTTAAAATGAATTACATTATTTAAATGAAAAAGCGTATGTTAACTATTCAAATATTAAGAAGAAGTCGTTTGTAGGGCAATTTTTACTGTTGTATGTGTATTGCCTTTCAAAAGAATTTTCTTTAATTAAATAATATAGGTTATATTTATGCATCACAGGTGACAGGAAAATTTAAATTAATATATATATATATATAGCACGCTTTTGGTCAGATGTACATATAAAAAGCAAAAACACAGCATCTATCTCTCATTGCTTAAGTGTGGCAGTAATCTCTCTTTCCGAATACTGTCTATTTATTGATGAAGATTTATACCAGATTCTTTGTAGGCTTTGGATTATTGCTAGATTCTCTGTGGTCTTCATCTCTTTCTGGCTTCAAGACGCACATAAAAGTTATACAGATCTCAGAGACATTATTCATTTCCCACTTTAGAACATATGAAACATAAAATTTTATGCCCCCCCCTCTTCCTCCCTCCTGAAGATTTCTAACTGTTGCAAATTTCTCAGAAAAAACATTCGTTAAATGAAGATAAATAAATTATATAATAGAAAGTTATAAAATATAACAATTTATGCACGTTTAGTTTTTTCTTTCTTTTTTTCAGCACTTTTCAAGTTATCTATGTTTGATAAATCACGGAAAATAATGTATTTTTTTGTCGTAAATATTCATAACACTCAAAAATTAAAAATAAAAGTTTGGTGAAATATTATATATTTTTTTATATTTTAAATTAACATAACATAATAAAAATGGAGGTAATTATAGCAAAAAATGACCATGACTACTAGGAATTTGAAGATATATAAAAATAACTTTCCCTTAATTATTATCTATTATAATAATTAAACTAAAATACATGTAATTTTTTACAATATATTCTTTATAAAATCGAATAAATATTCTAATCTTAAATTAACTACGAATAAAAAAACATTAATTTGAATATGGCCTTCATTTTCAAATATGCCATATTTTATATTCTAAAATTAAATAAAATTAAAGTAAGACAGTATTAAAATATCATAACATATGCTCGAAGGATTGTTTGTACATAAAAACGTTCATGTTAAATAAATTATATAGCATTTCAGTGATTATTTTGACTCTTAAGTTAGAAATTTAATTGCAAAGTGACGGAAGATCACTATTTTAATAAATAAAGCCTATGATATGTTTGTTTTAAATTTTTCAAAATAGGAGAAATGTGTAATTAGTGAATCACTGATAATTCTGAAATTAATCCTTTTCAAGTTGTGTCTTGAAATGATTCATTATTCAATCAAGTTTTCATAAAATGTCATTTTGCCATTATTTTTATTTTTTAGTTTTAAGGATTCTTAGGTATTATTATGAGTTTTTAAATTTGTTCCCCATCGCATGTGTAAAACCAAGGATTAGATAATTCAAAATCCAGTTTAATTTAGAGAATATATGTATAGTAAATGCTCAACAATCAATGTTTGAACATAGATCCTTCTGTGAGGTACGGTAATGCAACTACAGAGTATTATTTATACACAACTGGTGACAATAGCTTCCATATGCTGCGACTATTTCTTCATATTACCAAAATTAACCAGCATTTGAAACTATCGGCCATAAATTATTTTGCAAATTTCGTTTTTCGTATACATTCTATAATTTGGAAGTTATTAGGTTCCTAACATTATGATTTATCGTCAGTCTTCATTATAGAAAAATTTCCTTAAAAACTGATTTAAACATTCAATAGGGCATTGGTCTCTGATTATTGATGAGTGTTCTTGTTACAGAAATTAAATAATTATATTAATTTCTTGCAGTGTTTTTGAAGAATAAATAATTGAATGAAATTGTAATAAATTCATATAAACTAAGAATTTTGAAAAACATATAATGCGTATAATGGTTAGGAATAGAAAAAGGCGTATGCATCCAACACAAAAAAATAAAACTTATAAAATTTATTTATGAGTGATTAAACTACGATTTATATATTTTCTTTACTTTTTATCATTCAGAAACTTGATTTATATTTACAAACATAATTATTATTAAATCATTTATATCTGTATACACATATGTTACCTATTTTTCTCACATTGCACCGAATGAGTCGGGAAATATATAACATATAAAAAAATTGAGATCTTCAGTGCAAATATATATATATATATATATATATATATATATATATATATATATATATATATATATATATATATATATATATATATATGCAGATGATTTTCGGTTTTCTCATTGAAAAATGGAAAAGCTGGATATAGTTTAAAGTAATGACAAAATATAGTTTTTGATTATAATCCAGATACAATACCTTGCAATAAATCCTTTGTACAAAGGCTGCTTTATCATTATACAACTAAGAAATATAAGCAAAATGGGTATATAGAATCATTCAGAAAATGCTTAATCATCTTCCAGTTAATACATAAATATTATACAATACTGCATACCTTCAAACTATTTGTTGTAATGCTTTTTATTAAAAATCAGAAAAAAAAACATCATTATTTATAATGTCCAAATCTAAATAATTGCGTTATTCCTAAAAAAAAAATTCTTATTATATTCAAAATTTCTATTGATAGTTATGAAAGCTTTATTTCGAGTAATTCGCATCACTTCTTGAATTAAAAGAGCGGAAATACACAACATTAAAAAAACGATGTATAATTTATAAGCAAACATTAATAAAAAAAAATACCAGCTCTTTAAGGAACATGTATAGTTATATAATCTGGGAGTTATAAGTGTACATATATCTAGGTAAATACAACTGCGATAAGCAGAATTGATATATTTACATGATAATGCTATCAAGAATTATATTGTCTATGGTTGAATACATAAATGGTGCCTAAAGGGTTAGCACAGCGCCAAGCGAAAGTTATCGATTTGTGTAAGCACAAATGGTCTATTCTCTATATTTGTTCGAACTATTGTTGAGAGTTGATATATTCCTAACCAAGTGAAATGCTTCGTTTCTAATACGATGCTAATATGTCGGCAAAATTATTGGAAACTTTATCGATTTTATTGTTAAGAAGCAAGATGATTTATTTTTGAACTTAAAATGCTGATATAGTTCTTTTGCTAATTTATTGACAATTAATGAGCAAAACTTTAAGGAATAATATAGTTACCGAATAAATATGCCTCAATTTATAAGTATATATTACACTAATTGAGAAGAATATTAAATACATTTTAATATGTAGTTTGTTTTTAAAAAAGCATTCTAATAATTACTCTAAGTCTATTCTCAAATAGCTAATTCTTATTTTTACAAGAGCTTACTGGAAAAAAATTATCTATTTTCATTCATTAAAACTTTGATTATACTCTTTATAAAATTTTTTAGAATTTTGAAGTTCGATAAAATAAGTTTATTTAACATCAATAGTTATTTTTCCTTAAATAATATCATGTTATTTCAAAACGACAATTAATGGTTACTAGAAAGATTTCTGACTAGTAATGAATATAAATTAACTCATTGTATTAATCGCATTGGTTTTATTTTGTGTATATATACTGGTGGCCAAAATTGTTGACACGTTTGGAAATTTTTAAGTTTTTGAACTTTGTATGCTTATAGAAAACGTTACGGTTCAAATAAGAATATAAATTTGGATTATTTTTTTTTTATTTTGTAAATTGTTTAAGCAATCTGAACTCGCAGCAGATTGGATAGACTTCTTGGATGGGATGCAAATACACATGATGGTTATAGCAGAATCATGAAGAAATATCAATCTAATCATAACACAAAATATAACTAATCAATGTGATATATTTATTTAAATAGGTATCCAGCTGGAAGTAAAAATTTATTTATAAATATACTATACTGTTTGCAAATTTTTAAGGTCTGAATGTATTCCAAATATTCAAATTTCTGCCCAAACATAAAGCTGTATTAACATAATTTAATAACTTATGAATGCATAATATATTATAACTCGTATTACTCGAGACTAAATAATTTGCTCACTTGAAGAAACGTATCAATCTGATATGTTTCAAAATAAGATCATATCCAAAACAATTTAAGGTCACATTGCAACAATTTTAAGTCATAAATAATTCAGAGAGAATTTTCATCTACGATTACAAGAGTGGTTGAATATTTTGTTATAAGTTTAACAAATATTTGAATAGTAGCTATTTTAATCACACTATTTGTAAAGTCTATTTATAAAACAAATGGTAAAGAGCAAAAAAAATGATATATGTTAACATCATAAATAAAAAATGTAATTTTTACTCCCTGGAACAAATTTTATAAAAGAACCAATTTACAAATATCAAAATAACATAATACATTGTATGCCCCCCAGATGATGCAATACAGACCGTATAACGCCTATGCATGATGAATATCAAATTAACGATCTGATCTTAAGTAATATTACATTCATCAAGCAATGATCTCCACAGTTGCGTCAGATATGTGGGAAGGAGTTGAAGGGCTACAATTCGTCAGCCAAGCATGTCCCACACAAACTCCATTGGATTCAAGCCCGGTGAGTATGCTGGCCAGTCCATATGGGTGACATACTCCGATTGAAGACGTTCGTCTACTATGTTTGCATGGTAAGGACGGGCGTTGTCATCAATATAAAGAAATTCTGCACCCATGGCGCCCCGAAACAAATGTTGTTCCAAGTGTACATGTTGTTCCAGAATGACATCATGATATATGTAGCCTGTCATGGTTACATTCTAAACATACAGGTTAGTTCTGCCCTCCCCAAATCCTCCCCAAACGAACAATCTTGCCTAATGGTGTCGTTAAATGGTGTTCTATTGGTAGTAACACGTACCTGGCCCTCTCTATATGAAAGTTCGGTGAGAGTCAGACTTAAAGCTAAACCTAGATTTGTCGGAAAACATCACACAAGATCACTGTTGCGGCGTTCTCAATGCATGTTCTCTTCTCCAGGCTAACTTCAGACGACAGTGAGTTGCGGTAAGTGGAACTCATCTGACAGGCCTGCGAACATATACAACAATGTGCCCTAAGCGTCTGTACACAGTTTGTCTTAAAACTGTCGTACCGGTAGCGGAAGAGATCTCACGAGACTGTTTTGATGCTGTGCTCCATCGGTTTCTATTGGCAGTAACTGCCAAATACGGGTCCTCATTCGGCATTCTAACTCGGGGACAATCTGTGCTGTAACGTATTCATACATTACCATCATCTTGGAACCGTTGCCAAAGCCTGGAGATGACACTCTGGGCGATTCCAAGTTCCTCGGATACTTCCAGCTGGGTAAAGTCCACATTCCAGACGGCTGATAATTCTACCACGTAGAACATCATCCAAATGCTTCCTTTGTGCCATACCTATGCGATTATGTCACTCAAAAGCTTTTAAAGTGCTTGTGAACAATTTTATTTCTTAGCAACTATGCCTCATATATCCCTCTCTTACACTCTCGTCATTGTGACGTACTAACAACTCCATTTGGTGTTTTCCTGTAATTTGCATATTGTACTTCAAGATGTGTGTGATAATTCTATAAGTGAAAATTTTTATTTTAGAGATCAATTTCTGTGTGATTTTGATTTATCTTTATGTTATGGACATGGGCGTATTATAATTGGTTTTCATTTCCATCTAGCATTAAATAATTAATTATTTTTTAAATAACTAATCATTAATGTTTTTATTGTCAATCGGGCTAATTTATTTATTGGGAGATTCAATTAATTACACTAAATAAATGTAAAATATTTTAAATTATATAAGAAAATAATGCTTCTCAGTTTTTATAATGACATATATTTTCATAGCATTTGTGTAGAAATAAATTTGATACTTCTGCTTATAAATGAAATTAAATAATTCATTACTAATATTTAGCTGATTTCCATTGCTTTGATACAGGTATTTGTTTAAAATATTTCAAACTTATTGTTTTTTCTATAAATATATTCTAATTAATTATTAAAACATAGTGACATTTTTATTTCTATATTTATTCAATGCATATTATGTTCTGTAAGTATGGATTGGATTTTTTTATAAAATATATGTTAATGCTTATAGATAAACTTTTTTAAAAATATATGCAAGATATTTTAAGCACATATTTCATATACAAGTGAAGCAAACAGACTATCACAAACTAAGATCACTAAACATAATCAATAGTCATCACTGGATAATATAAAAGGAAAAAATTTTTTTAATAACTTAACAAATTTTTGTGCTTCTTTTGGGAGATTTGTAATAAGTACATTCTAGAATATAATGTATGCATATTAATAATTCCGATATTAAATAATATTCATGGGATTAAGCATATCTCAAAAATATATCATATAATATAAAAAAAAAACTGTTCTTTTTAAAATGTTTGTCCTTAATGCAAAAAATTCTGATGAATAACGCATGTATATAAGAATACAATAACACAAATAAGGTGAGAAATGAAGATTTCAAATGTGAGAAATGAATCATTATATGCGAAAAAGAAAAATATAAGACATGATTTTCGTAAGTATAAGAGAGAAACTGTTTGAAAATATTTAAAAATAATGGAATTTGAAAACGAATGCTTTTAACATAATCTAATAGAAAATTCTTTTAAGTAACTTGTATATTAGCTGTCAAAGTTTATTCATTCGAGTTATTCAAACTGGCAATAAAATGATATAAACACTTGTTTAATATTAATTTTTAATGTGCTTGAATTTTTAGTGAATATTTCGCTCTGATTCAGTTTCTAATTATTTTACATCATATTTCGTAGAATGTAAGCAAAAGTAACAATATTAAATCAAAACTTTTCAAATATTTATGTGTATAATGTATTATATATAACATTTGAATTATATATATGTGAAATATTTCTCAAATAATACCTAACAATAGAAAATTCATAGTTTTTTTACTTAA
This sequence comes from Latrodectus elegans, assembly GCA_030067965.1. Classification (NCBI taxonomy): domain Eukaryota; kingdom Metazoa; phylum Arthropoda; class Arachnida; order Araneae; family Theridiidae; genus Latrodectus; species Latrodectus elegans. The sequence goes on from CM057809.1 coordinate 93,604,106, forward strand.
TGCGTTTGATATTAAATGAAAATTCCTCTATATACATCACTGCATTATTCTGCATTTATTGAAAAATATTTAACTTTTTTAATGGAGAGAAAAAAGTCTGAAAACATAAATTCCATAAACATTTATAAGAGTTTAGTTCTAATATGATAGTCATAAAAAAAGACATAAGTAGGAAGTTCCTAAAATTATTATAAATCAATAAAGTATATTAAGAGTAATAACTAATTCTATAAAATTGTTATCTTCATAAAATTGATATTACAAAAGTTTTTATCATAAAATACGTAAGTAACTAACATCGTAAAATTATTCTAATCCGGAAAGTTATGTTTCATGATTCATAATTAAATTCATAATACTTTTTACATGGATCTAAGCTTTATAACAAAATATAGAAATATAATTTAAATCTTTCTAAATTTTTAATTAGAAAATGAAAACTTTTGAAGAAATTCTTATTTAAAAAGCAAAAATAAATTATTTTTAGTTAAAAATAATAGGGACGCCTTATATTGAAAGAAACAAACACTAAAATAACATGTATATTTATTACTAATGAGTTATACACAGATACACTTTTTGAGACAAAAATACACTTTTTCAGATGCCTCTTTACTAGATTTATTTCTCATAAATTTTTCCTATTTTTAAAATGATTTTATGAAATTTATTACTTTTTTATCATTATCATCATATGGAAAATATACTACATATCAAATTACATTACAGAACTCACTTGAAAATAGTTTCTACGAATCAAATAACTTAAATTATAGTAATTTAGTTACTAATATTGGAAAATGTGAATCTTAAGATTTGTGCTTTATATGCTTATAATATGATTAATAGTAGATTTTAACATTTTGTTATTTAATATTTGTTAGTTATAGATTCATATTTTTTACTTTGATTAGAAAGATTTTCAATTTAGATTACAGTTTTCAGAAAAAGCTGTGTGTGTGTATATATATATATATATATATATACACACACACACACACACACACACACACACACACACACACACACATATATATATATATATATATATATATATATATATATATATATATATATATATATATATATATATATATATATATATATATATATATATATATATATATATATACACACAAATATATATATATATATATATATTAATCATAACATTTAATGTAATGTACTCTATTTTTAAATGTGGTTCACTTTTCAAGCTGCATATTTCCTATTAATTTTGGGAAACAGATTTTTCTCTTTAAAAAAAAAAAAAAGGTGTTAAATCACCATCGTCTGTATTCTTTCCTTTAAAACGAAGTAAATTTCTTTTGAGTTGCAAAATTAATATGACATTTTCAAGATAATAATTCATGTAAAATTTTATGACATGAAACAGTTTATAGTGTTGTAAGGCAAAACTATAATGGTTTTTAAAATTAAATTACACAGTTATCAAATTAATGTAAAGTGATTTCATGCAATTATCTTGGATTAAATGCTTACATAAATAAGCACCTTTAATGGACACAGTTATTTATTTATTAATCTAAACATTAATAAATACTTGGACAAAAATATTGCATTTGTTTGATAGAACCATATGTATATAACTTAAATAAATATTTAAATCAAACATGAATTATCTTAAAAATGGTTGATTTCTAAGTTAATTATAAAGAATGAAAGAGAGGAAATCATGAGCTGTAGTATATCATTTAGTGATTTTCTATTTTATTAGCCTTAGCTTGCTATGGGAAGAAGCACTTGTCACAAACCATTCCAGATTTACATGAAAAAAATCAGAATTTGCAAATCTTGTAAAAATATATTTTTATTAAAAATAGCAGAGAATGTAATTTTTTGTATTGAAAATAATCTATTCTGTCAACAAACATCTGTTTCTCTTTAATATGTACGGAACTATAACTGATACACGTAAATGTGTGTTCAATCCTTAGATATAATAACATATTTTAACAGCAGAAATTACATTTAAAAATGAAAATATTAAAAATATAGAAATCTTATTTGTGATAAATTAGAAAAACAAAACAGTTAACTATATTTACTTAAGTTATATGTAAGTACATGTGTTTGCTTAGACACACAAAATCTGTAATTAAATTCTTTTATAAAAGTTTGTTTCGGAAAAATGTTTATTTTATCTATATCAGCTTTATCAAATTATTCTATTATATTTGAGTAATACTTATTTCTATCTTCTGTTTTAATTTATATTCCCGAGAAAATTTTAATATTTCCTATAATTTTTTCTGAATTTAAAGAAAATAAATGTTTGGAAAGAGTATTTGCAGTTTTTCTTTCAACAATATTTTGGTTTTTGAAACAAACGGTAACTAAGAAAAAAAAAACAAAATATTTCGAAAGATTATTGAAATTATTTGGAAATACTTTTAATAATATTTAAGTTATAATATTAAAAAAAAGTTTTGATAACCAAATGGTAGGATAAAATATTTTGTGACATTAAAAATATACCTCTGTATTTTGATGATTAGAATTTATAATCAATGAATTACTGAAAGATTATGGACTTAACAAATGAAATTTAGTATTGAATAAGAAAAAATATAAGAATTATTGGTTGTTAAGCATCCAAGAATTAACTTAATTTTTTTCAAAATTGTGTTACATTAATTTGCCTTTGGTGATGGAAATTTTCATCAACACTTTATATAGATCATAATATATCCCATTGAATATACATTAATATATTGTAATCTTGTTACACGTAATATGAATAAAACAATTGAAATAAATAAAAGAAATCTATTTAGTTGAGGCAAAATACATAATACTTTAGATATTTTGTTATATGAGACAAAAGTTCGTGTTAATTTAATTAAGAGATATGGGTTTTTCCAAAGTTTAAGCACTAGGAGTTTTAAGAAGTGAAGTTTTAAAGATATTTATAATGCCAAAAATATGCTTTTTTTAATTGCTTAATTAATATATACTTTATTTTATCTTGACTGATGTAGTTTTAGGCATAGGGTTTATTATCAAATTGCATATGAGACGTTATAAGAGAGTAATATGACCCAATTTTGTTTATTGTCACTAATATTTTCTGTATTACTGTGAAGATTAGTAACTATGATTTTCAGTTAGTTATTTAAGAAAATCCTAAGGAATTATACAATTTTTTTAGATTTGACTTTCTCTTTCCCAAAGTTAAAATAAATGATTAATAATGTATCATTTGGGTTAGAAAACGACATTCTACTTTAATAATATGGAACTCCTTCTTTAATAAGAAATGAGCATGGAAATAATGGAGAAAAGAGAAATGCAATCCGATAATGTATTTTATAAGAAAATTCTGGTTTCTTACAAATTTCTTTTCTTCTATTAATTGTCCCTCCAAAGGGATTTCTCAGCAACTAAGTTTAGCAGGATAGCCTTGTGTCCCCTTACGCGACATCACTTAATGGAACCTGAACATCGTTTGAAGTTCGAAAATTGTTCTAGAAGTGTAAATTGGCCATTGTACAAATTAAATAAAGTAGCTAGCAGATATAGAAAATTTATGTGCAATTAATGTTTTTTACGGTAAAATAATTTTATTAAAAAAAAAACTTTTATCCAATAGTATTGGCAAAAATTATTGGTTTAGATAAATTTCAAAGAAAGTTAAATGGTATACGTAAAAGTAAATCAATTTTATTAATTTAACATGAGCCAAGTCAGTTTTTGATTCAAAATGCGTCATTAATTTTAGTGTGATTCTTCAACATATATCATGTATTACATTCGATGCATATATTCTTTTTTTTCAAAATTTCGAATTAATTATTTATGAAAAGGGAAAGATAGCTTCACTTGGCTAAATTAAAGCTCTGTTTGAAAAAAATGTATACTTTGAATAGCTTCTTTTCACTATATATCTTATGTGTTCATATTATCAATATGCTTCATCAGTATAAAATTATACACCCCAACACATGAAACTGGGTATATTACCGTTCAATTTCCTAGCATAAAATTATTCAATTGTTGTTACAGTGGAAACATAAGTAAGTAACATTCATTTGGTTATTATCATTAATTTTTGAAGAAAATATTGTATAAAATTTATTTAAACATTCACTAAGAGAAAATGAGATAATAGGCTTTTAAGGTAAAAAAATAATGTGAAAATAAAGATAGGAAAAATTTAACTCATATATTGTAGTGGTATTTGAGATTGTAATAATGATATTTTATTTGAGTTATTAATTCTGCTAGTAAATGAGAAACTAACTAAATGTTGCCCACACAAAGACACTCTTTCTTTTCAACCACGATTATGAAAGTAAGGATGATGATATTCTCGTGAAATAATAAAAAAGCTTATAAAAATTTACTTCATCTTAAGCAATTCAAATAATTATACTTTTCATTAAAATATTAAAGGTTGACAATCAATAAATTATTAAAAATTGAGATAGGTTGTCTCTCTGTGTGTGTATGATCTTATAATAATTAAATTAAAATACTATTAGAAGAGGAGCAACAGAATTGCAAAATCTAACCAAAAAACTGGAAAATTAAAAATATTTCAATATTATTTATTACAAATTATTATTAATTATATAGTAAAAATAGGAAAAGTATATATGATTAAGTTTACGAACAAAACATGTAGTCTAACTCCTGAACATATTTCTCGCATTACATTTAGAGAGTGGAATGATAACTCAAGACTGAAACGATTTTTACCCATGCAATATGATAGAGATATCAGGGCAAGTGTTGGCCTTGAACGGAACAATTGGGTTATTGTTCAAGAACACATCTCTTTCAAAAAGCTTCCAATGAACACCAGCGTTCACATTAACCATTTTGGAGCAATGCAACAAAAATGAACAAAAGGATATCTTTAGAAAAAAGGGACTCAATGTAATAGAACAATTTCCAAAAGAGGACTTTGTACATGCATACACAGATGGCTCCTCTGACAAAACCATCACCATCGGGGGTGCCTGTGTGTTTTTAACCACTTCAGATGGTGCGTTTCACCAGGGCAAATGCGAAACATAGCCTCTAACTTCACCTATGAGCTGAGGGCAATTCTGGAGTTACTTAATATCTATAAGGCCCTTCCCACTTCAAAGCAGACAAAAGGCCTAGTAATCTTTTGGGACTCAAAGGCCACCTTGCAGGTAATACTAAAAGGATATTCTTCTACCAACCAAGAAATTATCCCAGATCTTCAAGATCTTCAGACTATAAAGAAGACATGTATCCTCCAGTGGATTCCTGCATACGTTGAAATAGAAGATATTGAAACTGCGGATAAATTTGCCATGGAGGAAAGAGACCTCAACACTAGCTGCAATAATGTTTCTCTTCAGAATGCGAATGCAGTGACCAGATACAAACTTAGAGAAAAATCCATTCAGACCAAACATCTTCTCTATGAAATAACTGCGAACAGATCTACTATTAAAACCATAAATAAGCTGAGAACTGGACACCACAGGGGCATGGAGATCGATCGAGAGGGTAAAAACATCTATAGAAGTTGTGATCATTGTCGTAATGCAAAGCTTACGCCTCCTCACATTTATGAGAGTACAGCTATGGGCGCCAGCCTGAAAAAAATTAGAGTGTTACCGACTATGATAGATCCGTATGAAGATACATCAAACAAGTCGCAGAGGAAACTTTCAAAATTCTCGGAGACATATAGTTCGACTCTCAAGGACACGACAAAAAATATTATTTAAAATGCATTTGTTTTTCATAAATAAAAAAAAGAATAGTATTATTTTATTTGCTCAAATATGTTGCTGATGTGTATGTTATTTGCTCAAAATGTGTTTGAAATTCACTTGAATTCAATAGGATAAATGATAGTTAAATACTTCAAAAAGCAAACAAAAAGTTTAAAGTGATATATATATATATATATATATATATATATATATATATATATATATATATATATATATATATATATATATATATATATATATATATATATATATATATATATATATATATATATATATATATATATATATATGTCACTTTAATGAATCGATATTGCTGCTATTGGCATTTCATATCACTTCTCATAATTAGGAAGTAACTAACATTTAATATATTTTAGACCAAATTAATTATATTTTCGGTGGAGGGTCAAAAACTATGGCTGTCATATTAACTCTTTTTTTTTTCTTTTATTTGTAATAGCTAAATCTTTAATAGGATGTATTTTCATTAACGTGGATGAGGTAATTTTCGTCTGAGTTTTTAAAATATCTAAAATTACTTGTAGTATAGTCAGATAGTATTGTAATAAAGATCTGTTAAAAAAGTCTTATTGATAAAATAGAATGCATTCTTGAAACTAATTTTCAATATAATCCTCAGGCTCACATTTATAGAATATAGTACTCATGAATTCATAAAAGCTAAACTTGCATCGTTTATTCAATAGACAAAAATCTATTAAACTATTAAATTTATGTTCAGAGAATGGGAAACAAAAGAAAATATCAACTGATTCTAAACATTTAGGGAAGGAACCTCTCCATGGCTGCAAACTTTCAGTAAACAGGAAAATATGTTACAAAAGTATTTTTACAAATTATAAATTGTTGCATTTTCCCAAAATAGTTAATTTCATTCTGCATGTAACCTTTGTTTTTATCAGTTAATTTCTTACATTATAATACTCAAAACTAAGTTAGAAAAATATATAAAAACTTATGCGTAAAAATATAAAATAAAAACCATGAAAAATCAAACATGCCAATAAAACATTTTTATAAATCAATGAAAATATGAAAATCAATGTAACATTAAAAAATAAAGGTTAAGAATAATACAAGAAAGTGACTTTTAAAAGTATATACACTACTGGCCATTAAAATTGCTACATCAGGAAGAAAGGCAGATAACCAAATGATAATTATTGGACGAATATATTATCCTAGAAATAACAAGTGAATAAATTTTCAAAAAATTTGGCTGGATAGATCCTGAGAAATCTGTACCCAGAACAAACACCTCTGGCAGTAATAACAGCAGTTATACGCCTGGGCATTGAGTCAAACAAAGATTGGATTGCATATACAGGTGCAGATGCCCATGCAGCTTCAACACGATGCCACAATTCATCAACCGTAATGACTGGCGTTTGGTGACGAGCCAGTCGCTCGGCAACCATTGACCAGACGTTTCCTATTGGTGAAAGATCTGGAGAACGTGCTGGCCAGGGCAACAGCCGAACATGTTCCGTATCAAGAAAGGTCAGTACAATACCGGCAACATGCGGTCGGGCGTTATCCTGCTAAAACGTAGGGTTTTGCAGGGCTCGAATAAAGGGTAGAGCCACGGGTCATAACAGACCAGAAATGTAACGTGCACTGTTTAAAGCACCGTCAATGCGAACAAGAGGTGATCGAGACGTGTATCAAATGGCACCTCATACCATCACGCCAGGTGATCGGCCAGTATGACGATGACGAATGCTCGATGTCAGTGTGCGTTCACCAGGATGCCGCCAAACACGGATGCGACCATCATGATGCTGTACACAGAACCTGGATTCATCTGAAAAGATGACGTCTCGCGAATCATGCGCCCAGGTTCATCGTTGATCACACCATTGAAGGCGCTCTTGTCTATGACGCAGCGTCAAGGGAAGCCGTAGCCATGGTCTCCGAGCTGAGAGTCCATGCTGCTGCAAACGTCGTCGAACTGTTCGCGCAGGCAATTGTTGTCTTCCAAACGACCCCGTTCCTTGACTCACGGCTTGTGACGTGGTTGCACGATCCATTACGGCCATGCGGATAATATGCCTGTCTTCTTGGCTGCTAGTGATAGGTGGCCGTTGAGATCCCGCAAGGCGTTCCGTATTACCGTACTGAACCCATCGATTTCATATTCTGCTAACAGTCATTGGATCTCGACCGACGCGAGCAGCAATACTGCGATAAGATAAACAACATTCCCGTTCCGCTACAATTCGACCTTTATCAAAGTCAGAAACGTGCTGATAAGCATTTCTCCTTCTTACACGAGGCATCACAACTACTTTTCACCAGGCAACAACGTTCAAATGCAATTTGTGTATGAAGAACCGGGTGAACAATTTTCTCATTTAAACGCAATGTAGGTGTCGCTACTGGCGCCTGCTTTGTCTGAATGTGCTGAAAAGCTAATCATTTGCATATCACAACACCTTCTTCCTTTCGTATAAATTTCTCGCCTGTAGCATGTTGCCTTCCTGGTGCAGCATTTTTAATGGCCAGTAGTGTACATATCTTAATTTGGTTATCATTTTCCTTTCCATTACACTGGATTTTGGTTTCAAACCAAATGAAGAAGTTCAATACAATTTATAATTGCATTTAATTCCCACAAAATATTTTACACTTTACCTAAATATTGTCATCCATTGTCTACTAATTGACTAAGCATAGATATCAATGACATTGTTTAACGTTTCCTGTGATCTCAAAACGTTTATTTTGATTAGTGATTTCTTATAGTTGCCTTACAGATAAATGATAATATTTATTAGGAAAAATTTTGCTATACCAAAGTTTTAAAAGGATTCGTTAAACATGTTTCTCTATAATTATTGGAGATTTTTATTCAACATTATATGTATGAAATTTTATTTATTTTTTGCATGCATGAAAATGTTGCACAGATATGTTGCGTCAAAATTTGTTTGTAGAGAAATTCTCTTGAAATATAAATTTTAGGATATGGATATAAGTATGTTAATAGTTTATTTAAAATATAAGAAAATATTGTAAATGATTCTTAAACAAATTCGCTTTTATTGATCGTTACGGTAAATTAAGCTTTTGAAATCTTAAATTTTAGTGAAATACATATTATATTTATAGAAATATTAAATACACTACTGGCCATTAAATTTGCTACACCAGGAAGAAATGCAGAAAACAAAATGATATTTATTGGACAAATATATTATACTAGAAATAACAAGTGATAAATTTTCAAAAAATTTGGCTGGATATATACATCCTGAGAATTCAGTACCCAGAACAACCACCTCTGGCAGAAATAACAGCAGTTATACGCCTGCGCAATGAGTCAAACAGAGATTGGATTGCATGTACCGGTACAGATGCCCATGCAGCTCCAACACGATGCCACAGTTCATCAACCGTAGTGACTAGCGTTTGGTGATGAGCCAGTCGCTCGGAAACCATTGACTAGACGTTTTCTATTGGTGAATGATCTGAAGAGCTTGCTGGCCAGGACAACAGCCGAACATGTTCCGTATCAAGGAAGGTCCGTACAATACCGGCAACATGCGGTCGGGCATTATCCTGTTGAAACGTAAGGTTTCGCAAGGCTCGAATAAAGGGTAGAGCCACGGGTCGTAACACATCAGAAATGTAACGTGCACTGTTCAAAGCACCGTCAATGTGAACAAGAGGTGACCGAGACGTGTATCCAGTGGCACATCATATCATCACGCCAGGTGATGGGCCAGTATAACGATGACGAATGCACGCTGCCAGTGTGCGTTTACCACGATGCTGCCAAACACGGATGCGACCGTCATGATGCTGTACACAGAACCTGAATTCATCTGAAAAGATGACGTCTCGCCAGTCGTGCGCCCAGGTTCTTTGTTGATCACACCATTGAAGGCGCTCTTGTCTATGACGCAGCGTCAAGAGAAGCCACAGCCATGGTCTCCGAGCTGAGAGTCCCTGCTGCTGCAAACGTCGTTGAACGGTTCGTGCAGACACTTGTTGTCTTCCAAACGACCCCGTTTCTTGACTCACTGCTCGTGACGTGGTTGCACGATCCATTACGGACATGCGGATAATATGCCTGTCTTCTCGGCTGCTAGTGATACGTGGCCGTCGAGATCCCGCATAGCATTCCGTATTACCGTCCTGAAACCATCGATTCCATATTCTGCTAACAGTCATTGGATCTCGACCGACGCGAACAGCAATACTGCGATAATATAAACCGCAATCCCGGTACGCTACAATTCGACCTTTATCAAAGTCAGAAACGTGCTGGTACGCATTTTTCCTTCTTACACGAGGCATCACAACAACTTTTCACCAGGCAACAACGTTCAAATGCAATTTGTGTATGAGGAACCAGCTGAACAATTTCCTCATTTAAACACAATGTAGGTGTCGCTACTGGTGCCTGCTTTGTCTGAATGCACTTAAAAGCTAATCATTTGCATATCACAGCACCTTCTTCCTTTCGTATAAATTTCACGTCTGCAGCATGTCGCCTTGTTGGTGTAGCAATTTTAATGTCCAGTGGTGTATATAGTTTATATACATTTCCTGGATGTAATAGCTTATTAAAAATATTTATTTTTAGTGCATAAATGAAAATTAATTGTATTAACACTTAAGCCAAAAAAAAGAGATTTTCTTAGCAATAATGAAACAATGATTTTTGTATTTATGTAATACCACTTAAATAAAGGATTTCTGTTAGCATTAACAATTGCAAGAATAGTTTAAAAATAATGAAAAAATATATTTTGTAGATAAGTTAAATGTTCATTTAAGCTTCAACTTGTTTCATAAAAACATATTTACAAAATGTAACACTTAATTCTGTACTTGCATGATTTAATTTAGTGGATATCATAAAATAAGTGCATTTAAAACTTATACATTTTTATATGTTGTTGAAAACTAGAGAATCATTCCTTTGAATTGTATAATTGGATAGTGTTTTCACCGAAGAAACCTCTCAGAAAATTCACTTCTTTGACTAATTATAAATAATTAAGATGTGGAGGAAACGTTCTTTTAGATGGAATTCCATTTCCTTTCCGAGGTGTAAATTAAATACTATAAACTTAACCTCAAAATGAGTTACATTTTGATAAAAGAAATAAAAGAGACATGTTAATTACAAGAAAATGCGCAACTGCATTATTTTACATTGTATAAAAGAAGAAGCAAAAAGAGATTTAGGAAGAAGAAATAAATTAAAAAGAAAGTGAAAAAATAATAGGGTTAATAATAGTTTCATAATATAAGTCTTTTAATTTAAGTCACATAATTAAAAATAAAGAACAGTAGAAATATAAGTCAATTAAGTACGTATAATATATATATATATATATATACATATATATATATATATATATATATATGTATATATATATAGTTAATATTTCTAATTTCTCACTTCGTAAGACTTTAGGTAAAATTATCTCACAAATATACAAGCGTAAGTGTGTTTGTACAAATATGCATGTGTAGATGTGTGCATATAAATGTATGTTATATACATAAAATTTAAAACTTATGCTAAAAATAATTTTCTTTTATTTAAGTGCAAAGCGTTTTATTATCTACTGCTTAAAAGAAAAATGTCATCAATTGTTAATTATTTTTGCGATTTTTTTAATAATGGATAGTCATTTGTTGTAGCTTCACAATGCTATTTATAAGGAAAGAGATCTGTAGCAAAAATAAATTTGGTAGCTTGATAGAACTATTGAATTTTCTTATTTAGCTAACTTCAAAGATTTTTTTCAAAAATATTGAGTTATTTATTTAAGTATAACTGTATACAACAAATTTTTGCAGATAACAGTTGCTCGTAAAACATATTGAATAATGAATAAAAATTTTCAATCTGTGTGTTTGATATGTCCCTCATATTTTTGCTGTTCCACAAAAAGTTATCCCTTAATGTGAGTATGGGATCACGTAACAATTATTTTCTTTAAATTAAATCTGCTCTCATGGGTAACATGATTAATTTGATTGAACAAACTAAATTACATAAGCCATTTATGAATATGCTTAGATGAAAATCTAAAGAAAAAACATTATTGGCTTTGTTAATATGTTAGAATATTTATCTGTTTTAAAGTAAGAGAATATGGAATGATTATATAAATATTAAAATATTTCAGTAGTTAATCTTATCGTCTAATCTAGGGCTTCCCAGCATGTGGTCCACGGATACCTTAGGTGTCCGCCAAATCTTTCCAGAGGGTTCGTGGCCACATTTGAGTAGCGGTGGAGGTTCCTAAGTGTTGACTCGCAGATAGTTTAGTCCCGGTGGATGTAGCCTTCATGCTCGACATTTTGTAAACTTTGGGGGTCACGTGCTTACCGGCTTACGGTGCTCGATGCGTAGAAACTTTTTTGCGCTTTTTCTCGAGACATCATTCAATGTTGAACCTCCTTCGTGAGTGCACCATTTGCTTTTTTTGCACAATTTATTACTTCCTCCTTGAATCGGTGACTTAAGTCAGGATCATGGAAGAAGATAGCAGTCTCTCCATCTCCTTCACAGCAAAGAAATCTCCCGGTGTATATTAATGATGAAGGAGGACAGCCAAATGAAGAACAGTCATATGTAGCGCCACAGCCGGATTTATTATGTATAATTCCATGAAGTTCTCGATTAATTGCAGTACTTTAAGAAAATGAGATAACAAAAAACCACATTGAAAGTTACTTAAAAATAGGCTTTATCGAGACAGAGGAGGGTATAGCTCAGTGTGTAATTTGGGTGCGAGTCCATCCGAATAGTTCAATGGTTCATTTAAATTGCGTCGTCATGTTGAGGGTACTCACCCGGACATCCATACTAAAGAGATTTATTTTTAAGAGGAAGAGCACTGAATTAGCTGCTTCTCAACACTGTATGCAAACTCATGCAAAAGAAAATAATGAAAACCCATTAAAAGCTTCTTTCTTGGTACCTTATCGGATGGCAAAGAAAGGCAAAACTCATACCATTGCGAAAACCCTAATAAAAACATCTGTTAGCGATATTGATGAGACGGATAGTTGACAAGTAAAATGATGTGAAAGAACCTCTGATTTCTCACACACAACACAATTCATTTTCTCTCCAAATAAGATGAATCTACTGACTTTGCGAGATTAGCTATTTTATTGGCTTTTGTTCTTTATGCATACTCGGGATGTTTCGAAGAGGACCTCTGGTAAAATTTTACCGTACGGTCACCCTTGGCGAAATTTTCAAAATGTTGCCAAGCCCGTATGACGTCATAGATATGGTGAAAACCCGATCGGAAAAAGCTGCGTGAGTGCCTGAAATAGTGACAAATGTTTCATACAGTGTTGGTGTCTACCAATTTGCTCAACTAATTTTACAAAATTAACAAAAAACGCAAATTTATAGATTTCAAAAATCAATGGTAAAATAATAAAGTTGATATGTTAAATTATCCATAAAATGTTTTGATTAACTTTTATATTAATGAATTTAAATAGGTAAATATTCATAAGAAATTTATTTCATGATGACCATTTAATTTATTATCAATTAAGTAAATAATGAACAATAAAAATACCTTTCTCCATCTCTTATTTTGCCATCGAAGTCACTAATGCCTGTTCCTGGTCCGGTTTTTTTGGCAGATAAACCCGTATAATGAAGTTGATGAACGCAAGGAATTTATTACACATTTTATCGTTTTTTTTTTCCTCCACACATATTCTGCAAGATGATATCTGAAAAAAGCAATGCACAGAAGACAACTTTTTGAAATACAATCTCGGTGACACTATTTTGTTTACCGCAAATTTTGTTTATTTTACTTTACTCAACAGAATTTTATTTGCGAAGGAAGGTTAGAAACGATATCTGAAAATTCGTAGATGATAGCATGAGACTTGTCTCGCGAGGCAAGCTGAGCATCTCACGAGAATCGCATCAGACAAAAATAAGGAGGTCTGAATGTTCGCCAAATTTGGCTTAAAAAGAAAAAGAAATGGGCCAAGTGTGACCTTACTGTAAAACTGACCCGGGCCTCTTATTGTGAAACCACTATCAGCCCATACAACTGGTGCTGAAACATTCCGTTTGTTGGACGATTTTTTAAGAGCCAACGAAATGCCATGGTCTAATTGCATCGAAGTGTACACAGGTGGTGCAAAAGCTATGATGGGTCCAATGATCGGAGCGGTTACAAAAATAACAGAGACTCAAAGGATTACAGTAGTAGTCATTATGTTCTCCACACACATGCTTTAGCTAAGAAAAAAAATGTCTGCATTCTTCAAGAAAGTTTAATAAATCTGTCCAAATTATTACCTACATAAAATCACTGCCATTGAAGTCAAGATTACCGTTGAAGTCAATATTTTTCAAAATACTGTGTGAAGACATGGGAAGCCTTCATATTTTTCTGCTTCCCCGTACAGAAGTAAGCTCTCACGAAGGAATACACTCTCTTGATTATATGAATTATTTTTAGAAATCCTAGCTTTACTTTTAGACTACCATAATACTAAATTAGCAGAAATTATTAATAAGGAAAACTCGCAATGTATACTTATTTGGCAAACTTTTCTCCAAACTGAACGAACTGGATACTTCACTGAAAGAGAAAATTATTATAATGGTCACTGCAAACGGAAAAATTCGAGTGTTTAAGAGGAAAATCATTTTTTAGGCTGAGAGTGTGGAGGAGGGTGACGTCGAGTGTCTCCCTTTTTCTCAACGATTTTTTGAAAGACAAAACATTGCAGTTTCGGAACACTTTGTTTCCTGAAATCCTCAAGCATCTCCGAAACTTGACATCATCGTTGAAGCATTATTTTCTAACAGCTCAAGATGGAAGATGCAGGAATTCGAATGGGTTGTCAACTCATTCGCTGTATTCAAAAAACCACACATTCTATCATCGAATGAGTATAAGTTGCTGATAGAAATTTTCAACGACTCACGAACACACGCACACAAACATAAAATCCTGAAATCTACTTTCGATAGTGATGGTTACTCACACTTTTGCATACGTGTGGAAAACAAAAAATTCTACTCAGTTGTTGAAAATCAAAACGTGTTATACTTCTGTTTCCCACAACATACCTGTGCCATTCCGGATTTTCGATCTACGCTGATATCAGAACAAAGTACTGAAGATATCTAGATGCTGAACTCGTCTCTAGTTGTCAAGTATTGAGCCGGACTTTTTAAAATTGTGTCATCACATGCAACCTCTATCTTCACATTTAGATTCCATTATTATTCCTACAGACCCATCTCTAATAAAGAGGAACGCATTGCGTTTCGTTAACAAGAATTGACTGTTCCCGGACTATAACTTTAGTAGGTATTTGTTTGTGATTTCTATAAATTAATAATTAATTGAATTCTGTTCGATATTTTTGTTTTAAAAGATAAAATGTCATAATTGAGATAAGTAATTAATAACTTATTACACAATTTCTTCTTTACCTCATCGTTAAATATGTTTATTTATTATTAATTTATTAATATTTTATGTATTATTATTTTATTTAGTATTAACAAATGTTTAAAGTTCCTAAACGACAGTATTAAAACTCTAATCAAAAGAATTTAATATATAACAGCTGTTACAAATTAAACTTGCCTAGAAAATTCATTATATGTAAACGTGCTATTTCGATCAGTAGTGAAAACCGTGATTGATGAATGTGTTTGTATATTGAAAATTCGTGATCGATTCTTTTATCATCATCCGTTTCATATTATGTCCTCTACATAAAATTATCGATTAAATTTAATCCACAACAGCAGGAAATAAAATTTTAAAATAAGATTTTGATATTCATCTGATGTATCTTACCTCTCTAAAAGTAAGGCGCCCTTCCAAAAGTATCAAGAAAACATTTTCATCTTTGAGAATTCTAGGAAGCATACAAAAGTATAATATGGAGAAAAATAAAACGAATTGAAAATCTTTCATTGCGACGAATATGAATAGATTATAGTGTATTTAAGTATAAAATGGTCATCATAAAGTAAGAGTAAGTAAGAGATTATGTATGTTTGGAGTGATATTTGAAACGTGTCTGATTAAAAAAGCATTTGGACATCAACATACCACTATTCCTCTGTTTGTGCATATATAAGCTATGACATATATATATATATATATATATATATATATATATATATATATATATATATATATATATATATATATATATATATATATATATATATATATATATATATATATATATATATATATATATATATATATATATACAGAAATTTTTTACCCCTTTTATAAAATATTCTACGAAATTCATGTATATCCATTAATCAGATATTTCTGGCATTCAATTTTAATAAATTATATGGATATAGCAAAATAAAGAATAATTATTTGAAATGTTATGTATGCATAATTAATTGATTTTTAATCTTTAATAATTTTATAAGTAAAAAACATGATTCATTTCTATATGCATTTTTTAGAATATTAAATTTATTTTAATAATTAAAAATAATTTATCCTTAATGATTACTTATTTTTAACACATTTTTAAACAGGAATTTCTCAGAAGCTTAAAATTGATTTGCTTGAAAAATGGATTCACTTAAATTAATTTACTTAAAACTTAGGGAATATTACCTGTATATTTGCGATAATAAAATAATTAAAGAAGGCAGATTATTTTTAAAAATGCTTTGGAATTGCATTTAGGACGTAAAATATTTTCAGAATATATTCATCGAAAAACACAAGCGCATTTAAATCTTCCTTCAGAAAATAATTAAGCCGCACCCAAGTGAGGTAACTTTCTAGAAGAGAAATTCCTGAAAATTGTAATTAAATTGTCATTAATCTTTTTATTTCCATTTGCTCTTTCATGAAATTAAAGACTAACTAAATAACTATGTCACCTCGTTGAAATCCATTTCAGTTTCTCGCTTTCAATTTTGGAAAATTAGATTAAATGCTTTATTACTAAGAGGATTTGTTACAATAAATTTAGAAATAACCAATTATTTGAAGTTTAATCCAGTTATGTGCACAAAAGTAAATATTTCATAAATAGATGTATATTTATCTGTAAGTTAGAGTTTTAGATATAGAATTTCTGACGTAAGGAATAAAATCAATTTTTTATAAGTTCTTTTCTGAAGAATGATTGATAACAAATTAATTGTATCAGTAATTATATCTTTAATATAATATTTATGATACATACAGAAACAAAAATGTTTTGTAGCAATATATTCTTGATTTCTCTACTAATTACTTATGTTTATACATTCCTTTGCACTTTTTTATTTTTATATTGTAAGCAAAAATCTATACGAAATTTAGCTTCAACTTATGTATGAAAGTATGATATTATGTGTATGCATGAACGAGATCTACGTATGGTGTAATTATAATACGAATCACTGATCATTTGAAACTAAAATTAGATGTTATGTTTGAAAAAAATAATAGTTTAAATAAATGCTATTTATTTATATAAAAAATTAAGAAATATATGCTTATTTAAGCCTTTATGGATAAAAAAAGAACTATAGCATTTAAGGTACCCGAACACGTTCAAAGCATTTTTTTAAATACATGGCATACATACATTGTAACCATTTTTTCTTATTTAACTTTAGAAAACATTAATATTGAGCTACTAATATTTGATATATGTCAATATTATTCTTCAGAAATGTTAAATATGTCTACAATTTTAAGCATTTTTTTAAAAATTTAAAAAATGCTACATCAAAATCTATTAAAAATTTGAAAAAAAATAATATCAAATAATATACATGTTGTTATCTAGAGCATGCATTAAAATTTTAAGTTTTTGTTTAAATATAAAATAATTACGGCTAGTTGAATATTTATACTGAAATTTTAGCCAAATTTTCTATGACATTATTCAAATTACAGGCCATAATTTGGGAAATATATTTTAGTGATTAAAATTCTTTTAGAGTACACTCTCTAGAAAACAACATACAGATCAAGCTCATGAAATTTCATAGTGATATTATAAAAATATTTTAAATTATCATTTTTGAAGCGTGCAAATTATAATTAAAAGCCTGGTCTGAGAAAATCGCATTTAAAGATTATAGTATTGTGTCTTTATAAAGAATTCTCACATATTTGCTCATTAATTTTTTTATTTGATTTCCTGATTCTTTCCGGAACAGTAATTATTTTATATATCCCTTAAATGCTTGTTTAATTTATATTTCAAAACTGAACACTGTTTAAACTAATTTTTAACATCATTTTGGATCTTTAAACGCCCACTTCCGGAGCTTTAAATGTGTCCACTTTTGGTTTCCTAATCTTTACGAAATCCTTCATATTTCTGAATCTAATTAACGTAGAGACAAAAACAAACCTGTTTTGCAAAGTTATTTAAATTCCTTATTTAACGAAAGAATAAAATACATTTATATCATTTTTGGTCGCGAAATTGACGTTTACAACGTGTACGGGTACCTGAAGTTTTTTTTGGAATTTTCGAGAATATCTTTAATGATCAGAAATTCCTAGAAAGAAGCTGTTAACGGAATTTGTTTTCATAGAAAATGTAGGTGTTTGTTTTATTCCATCGAAGTTCACTTCTATGTGAAACTAGACATTATAACGATAAATTTTATAAGTATGCAACTTTGAAAACTTGATCTGAGATTTCCACAATAAGATTATTCTGGTTAGTTTCATACAAAATATTTTTGACATTATATGATTGATGAATGCGATCTTTTAAATTTAACATGAATTTATCTTTATGTGTTTTAAGACGAACCATTTTTCTTCTTACAAATGAAATATTACTAAACAATAATTAAAACAGAAACATTTTTTTCAGTTGTAGTTTTGTAAACTGCGATAAACCAAATTAGAATTTTTGTAAAAAAATGTAGCTTGTTAAATTTTTCCTGGTTTGGTTAAATCAAAACACACTCTTATTTTTGTTTGTATTATAAAATTTTTCTTCTGCCTGTCTGAATCCTTTTAAGTTTAAAGCTTCCTTCTTACTATTGGTGACACATAATTTTATGTCAATTTATTATATAATTATTTTCTTTGAGATTAATTTATAGAAAAAGTTACCACTTTTGATAATAATTGGTGGATTTTTCGTAAATAATAAATAAATTAATAAAACAAATTCGTATTAACATCTTTATTTTGCGAGGGTTCTTAGAATTAGAATATTAAAATCATTAACCTCATTTGACTATTAAAATTGAGAATATTATATTTATTTAGATATTTTTACATATTATAAAAATGCGTACACGCAGATAAAAATTTGATAACCATAATAAATTTTACACTTTACTAAGAAATGTTGCAATATATAAGCAAGTAATCTATGTTAAATTCCTCAAGTGGTTTTTTTTTTATTTTAATGGTTTCTAAATCACATTCATCATCATAAAACAAATTTAAAATAATAACTGTTATTACCACTCAATATTTTAACTATTGTGCAAATCGATTTTTTCAAAAATAATCAAAATGATATTATTTATACAGATAGATTGATTTATATATTTATATTTTATGAAACTGAAAAAAAAATAATAAAAAATATCTCATTGATTTTATATATTGTTCAATTTCTGCTTCTTTAAAAATGAATTACAGCTCTAGATAACCAAAGAATAAATTTTTTGATATTCTAATGAGTATTCTAGAGTGTACAAACATCATAGGTTTGTTATATGATGGAATTTCTCGTTTGCTAAAAGCGAAGATTCAACATAATGCTTTAGATCTTAATCTTAATTTGGGTTATAAATTTAAACCTGAGAAAGGCATATTCATCAAACTTTCCAAAAGAGTATAGAAAATTATTCGGAAGCTGTGAGTGAAGTTAAGTAGTGTTGCAAAGTCATTGCCATGTTGTAAACGTTTTAGAGATTTTCTCCAACTTCTGCATGATTTGGAAATATCCAGATATTATAAAATTATTATGATGCCAGTAACGACATTATTAATGTATCATGAGACAAGTGTTGAAAATAGTTAAGATGAAGAGAGAGATTATAATAAATTTTAATTTTTTCTCAAAAAGAATATGAAATTTAATATATATATATATATATATATATATATATATATATATATATATATATATATATATATATATATATATATATATATATATATATATATATATATATATATATATATATATATATATATATATATATATATATCGGCAGTATCTGTAATGGTTATTTAAAATGCGTGCATAATTAAAGTCAATTATAAGTATGAATCGATGACAATTCTTCAATTACTAAGTACTAATAGATGTGAGAAATTTTAGCGCATTATTTTAATGATAAAGAGACATCATAGTTTAATAAATAGTACTATTAATAATCAATTTTTAAGGAATATTAATATAACAGCAGATACTTTTTAAACCTTGTTTCATTCTTTAAAACAATGAAATAAATAAGCTTAGGTATCATATAATGTGTTTGCATCGTTTTATTAGAAAGAAGATTGAAATTTTTGCATTCGATTCTTAATCTGGTTAAATCTTCTTAACTGCATTTAGTAATTAAATTACATATTTCTGAAGATATTTTAGGTGCATTTTAGTTTTAATTTTTTTATTTGCTTTATTTTCCTTCAAAACAAAATTTGCATTTTGCGCAAAAAAGAAATTGATTGTCATGGCATCCCTTTTAAGTTATAAAAGAAAATATTTCAGTGATTAAATTCTGTATAGCTTTGAAATAAATGAAATATTTTAATAAAAAAGGTGTTTTATCTATATTTAAAATTTTCAAATTAATCACGGAATATTGTTAAACGTTTTGATTGTAACAATTCTGATTGTGCGCATGGCTTGCTTCTTATGTTTTTTGTATATTTCTTATCATGAAACTAACTGTACATTTACGCTACAACATTTTACACATCTTTTATCTCCCAAATTATTTTTAATTTCTCCCTCCGTGCTTACATTTTAGAAAAAAATATTTGATTCATTAAGACGAAAAATCTCATATTGCGTTATAATCTGCTCTCTGTTTTTAAATAACTTTTCAATCGTCCTTCAACAATAGAAATGCAAGATATTAACACTAAAATAATAAAAAAATAGTAAATATACTAAGAAGAATAAACTGTATTTATATAAATTTCTAATATATAATATTTATCAATGATAATAAATTATTCACAAAGCATGCTATATAAAATTATTGATATGTTTTAAAAACAGAAATATACAGCTCAAAACTACAATTTTACGTTTAGAAGACAGCGTGGCACCTGTATGATATTGAAACACTTTCTCTAACACTTATTTTCTTTTCTGAAAGATTTTTTCTAAATAATAAGCCATAATTATAAGTCGTAAAATATAAAACCTAGAAAAGTCTTAATCCAACAAAAACACAAATCTTATCGTCAGTCAATAGTATTTAAACACTGCATAAAGTAGATTTACTATGACATTGAAAATAAATTTTTAAAAATTTATTTTCAAAATTCATGAAAGTAAAAAGCATATGAATAAATTTGAAAATACAGTGAATAAATTGTAAGAAAAAGAATTCTGCAAACATCTAAAAATTATGAAAAACTAACAAATTCCTAGTTTTATTTCTTATGAATTATTCTTAAAATATTTTCAATGATCATTATACTGACAGCTAAATTAATGTAATATCAGTTTCAAATTCTCCTTTAACATCTTTCTCTCATAATAAAAGTAATGTATAAAATACGAAGAAAAAATATTTATGGACTCATTTATACTGAACACAACACGTAAATAATTTTGAAATACACTTTTGCATTAATACAAATTAACTTTTCTTTAAGAAAATATTGTCGTGATGATGCTGTAATGAGATATGACGATGCCAAAAAATAATTTCACTCTGTCAAAGTTTTTCGACTTTCATTGATCACAATTTAACTCAAAAAATAGCACACGTCAAAGATAATTCTCGACACATCATCAAGTGTACCACCATTTATCTTCCAAAGTTCAGACATAAGTTATGATAACTTGAGAAAGAGTGGCAGTTATTAAACATCAAGCTGTCGTATGTTATTCAAATTACGTAAATGGAGCCTTCAAAGGAGTTACTTGATTTTCAATTATAAAAAATGAAAAGTAGCTGCTTTGTTTTATCTTTTTTTAAAATTAGAAGCCATAACATATTTTTTTCTGTCTCTCTCATTCCGAAATTAAATTAACATGACAATACTATATTTAGAAAAGCATAATTAATATAATCTTATATTGGGCATCAATTACATTTAGAAGATCATAAGCTTAGTATACTTTGATCTCAATATTACCTATTTGTCTGACACTGTCATAGTATGGAGAAATTAGTTACTATGAAAGATCGAGCATAACAAATATGTTTCTTCTTTTTATATACAGAGCTCTGTTGCATTGCATACTTGAAGATTTTTAGAGGTTTTCATCCTTACCAATTTTGTTTGTGTGACATATTATTTAAAAAATAAATTCCTTAAGAAGAGCCAATAAGAATCGGACATAATATTTCAATATCATTTAGATGTCATGGCTTCCTCTACGCTGAAGTAAATACTTAAGATATTTCTAAATTACTTAATTCATATTAAGAGGTAAAAGGTAACGCTTATAGCTTTCAGACACTTTATGCATTTTATATGAAATAAAAAAATCATCTCTGAATGCTAAGTAATTGATATTGCACTATTATTATTAAAAATAAAATGAAAATTGAAAATTTATTAATAATATTTAAAAATTTTTGCAAATGCTTTATGAACAAAATTAAAATTGATTTTAACTTAAAATTAAATATGCTATGTTTATTTAATAATTAACATCCAATAAAAAGTTTTGATATTTACTATATTAACATTCAACAAGAAGATATTTGCAAAGATTTTTTTATTAAATAATTAATTTCAAATATGAAGTTTTGATATAGATTTACCTCTAGAAAATAGGAAAATGTTTTTAAAAAATAATAGATGAATTAACAAAATTTTCTAATTTAGATTAAACATATTTATAATTTAAAAATATTTTTTCTCAGATATACAAGTAATATATTTTCTGAAAAAAAGATTTTTTTTTATATTATTCAAATACCTCTAATACATCCCATTGTATCAGCGATATTTTTTGTTTCCTTATACATGGATTTTGTCACTGTCAATTCTGTAAATGCAGTGAGGTTAAAACTGATGATCTCTCTTTCCTTTCTTTTTGGTTATATGGATGCAATAGCATTTTTTCTTATCATTCAGTATCTGAATTGACTACACGTTCAGAGAAAAATTTTGACGTATGCAGATCTTCAGTTTTTGGAAAGATACGTGCATATTTTGACAAATTTGTTCGTCAATAAGAAACGTGACGGAAAGAAAAATATTTCACATAGGTTGGGGACAAAGTTAAATTCTGCATGATTTTTTACAGAAAATTAATACTACACACATAGATTAGTAAAGTGTTTTGCAAATTTAAAATTAAATAAAATACATAAAACTTGTTAGAAAGTATAAATTCTTTGAAACAGTTTATAAAAGTTCTTGATTGACAGAAATATTACATCAATAACATATTAGAAATCATAACTTAGGAAGAATATTGATAAGAGGGAAAATTTTCTAGAAATGTACACTTTAATGTAATTCTTCATCAAAGTTTTTATAGAGAGATTCATATTTTCTTATTGTTGAATACTTTAATCAATGTTGCGAAATTTGTTCAACATTTTGAACATGTGTCTCACGTAAAACAGTTTTAAGAAAAATTGCATGCATTGGAAAATTTTGAAACTAATCATAAAGAATCTGGACGTTATTTAATTCAAAAGTATATTAAAATTACAGGAATGCATTTTAAATTACATTTATTTTCACAAAATAACA
This sequence comes from Latrodectus elegans, assembly GCA_030067965.1. Lineage (NCBI taxonomy): Eukaryota > Metazoa > Arthropoda > Arachnida > Araneae > Theridiidae > Latrodectus > Latrodectus elegans. The sequence goes on from CM057809.1 coordinate 93,627,765, forward strand.
TTCAGAAAAAATATCTCAATTAAGATTCATATTATACATGTTCAAAACGTTATTTATCAAGATTTGATTAATTATATGTGAGTGTAAGAAATTAATTTTATAACTGAATTTTCAAAATAAATATTTTGAATTAACATTTGCATTATAAAATATTTAGAGTTCAATATATATACTTATGTATTTTATTACTGAGGATGACGATTAAAATATTTTCAGGAGATCACATATAAATAAATTAGAATTTAAAAACAATTCCAACATATTAATTTAGCAGAATAATTGGTATTTTTACTAAAACATTTTTTCTTACATGTGAATCTGTAGTATTAAGTTATTTGAATAATATACAATAAGATTTCATTATTAAAAAAATTCTAATTGAGCGAGTTTTTGATAAAAAAATATAGAGGGAATGCAAGGATTGATTACAGTAAAAGATTTTTAATAATTCATCATAATATTGTCATTCCATAAAGAACAATAGTTAAGACATCACTTGTATAATTTGTTTCAAAGTACGTTTCAAAAAATTTGTTTTAAAATAAAAATGTACTTAGCAAACTTAAAGGAAAATGTTATTTTCAAATTCTAATGTAAACATTACAAAGAAACGTTTCGCCAAAAATATATTAATGGAGATTTAAAATCTGACATCTACTCACAAAAAATATTCCAAATGTTACCACAAAGTTTCAGGGCAAATATTGATGCGCTTAACATGCTCATGTTTCGAGGCTCTTCTTAAATATAGCCTTAAATCATATCAAAATATTTTTCTGCGCAAATATTCGAACAGAAAGGTAGGGCATATAAAACATTTGAACTAAACACCAATACAGTTTTTAAATGAATATTTGTACATAAATATATTGCAATAATTGTTTTCAACTTATATAACACTTTAAGCATTAAAATAATTTTGTAGACTGCCTGTGCCACTCGTTTTCGTACAAAATATATATAATTATAATGTCGAGTAAATCCATTACCATATAAAAATTGCAAAATTATTTGTCATTTATGTGTGGATTATAAAAACAAAATATTTCAGAAATGCAATTTATTTGTATCAATCGATATTTTTTACGGTATTTAAATATTTAATGCTAATTTTTTAGAATTTTAAAGTGCATTTTACTGTAATTATCACAATGGTTTCATAATATTTAACCATAATTTTTTCAGTTTGTTTTCTAAAATATGTGATGGATGTAAATACTTCCAATTTCTTTATATATTTTGTTATGTGCCGCTTCAACTCGCAAGCTGCAATTCTCATTGATCTATTTTTATTACATTCTCTCAGACGTGATCCATCATTATTCACAGCTCAATTTTTTGAAGAATTCGAAGAAATTTAATTTTATGACAAAAGTGCACTAATCATAGTTGGTGAATGTAAATATTTTCTGTATGTAAATCATTTTTAATCATTGCTTTTATTTATTTTAGTTGTAAGCCTTTTACGCTTTCTTTTTTTACTTTCTCTTTTGCTTTCTGTTTTTATATCAGAATACTAACACATTATTCATTGTTATTGTTTCCATAAGAAATTAATTTTAGCATTTCTTACAGTGAAATTGTTCACTAAAAAAATTACTTTTATTAGCTCTGAATAATTACTCTTATTGGATTTAGAATGAAAAACCATATTAAATCCATATCAGCATATTTTTTCTTAGATTCTTCAAAGTATTCACTTTGAAAATCCTTTGTTCTGGGATTTTTCCTTTGTACGAAAAAATCATAAGGAAATTATGTAAGAATTTCAAAGCGAAAATACAAATTTAATTAAAAATATTTTTCAGTGACATTCTTGAATGCTTTATCTCAAAATCTTAATGTTTAATTGTTTTTCTATGAAAAAGAGGATCAAAATATTTTTGACGGAAACGAATGAGAGTTCTTATAATTTCATAAGATTACTTCGCTAGCTTTAAAAATAATTGAATGTATTAATATCATTGATATCTAATAAAAAATGAACAGAGAATTGAGAGCATATCTAGGGGATCGTATATAGAATTTTAGAGCATATCCAGGATATCTAGATGATCGTCGTTTTTTAACATTATCTGTGAAAGCTGAATTCTTCAATTTATTTAAATTTCGAATAATGAAAATATGTTAGGCTATATTATTCATGTCGCGATACAAAAATTACTCCAATCTCTTTTGCTAATGTTATAGATGGAGTTATTTCTTATAATTACATAAGTTTCTTATAATTATATATGTTATACTTTAATTTTGTTCTAGATTCTTAGTTACAATATTACACAGTACAATAATTACTAATTATATAACTGTAAATAAAAGATTTTGAATAATGCATTGTAAACTGTTTTCAACTAGAAAATAAATGCAATAAAAACAGTTATCTTTTGGCTGAATGCGTGAACGTTCTGAGTTTTTCAAACCTGTTAAGTAGAAATAAACTTTACTTTCATATTATGCTTTCCTCACATATTGATATTTTGCTTTTGTAATATATTTTAAAATGTAATAAAAGTAAAACGTTTCAAGTGCCTTAAAAAGTTTAAAAAACAAAATAAATGTCTAATTTTAATGCAGAAAAAATGTAAATATTTTTCTTTTAATCTTATTCATAGAAAAAAATCTAAATTTGTTTTTGATTGTTACGCAATTTTTATGTCTTTTTTTAATTCTGAATCAAAACTACACATCAGAAATATAATTAAAATCAGTGACCTGACATAGCCTAGTGGGTCAAGGCCTATAGTGCCTATAATTGTTTTCATGATAGAAGACCCTGGGATTTGAAGCATCCTGTTAAGTGGTCAGCCTAACGCAAATCCCATCCCATGGTGTTTAGTTCCCAAGCATGCTTGGTATTCAATTTTATCAACCCACTGAAGAAATGAAAGGCAGAATGAACGTTTATCAGCCCGAGGACAGAACTACAGGTCTGTGTCTAGGGAGCTATTACTTCGGCAACAATAAATTATAAATAAAACAAATTCAATTATATACTAGTCTTGACCAAATATTTCAGAAAAATATCAAATGCAATATTTCTTCTTATTTTGAGAACATCATACGAATTGCTATTACTTTAATCATAAATTCAAATTAAACATTAACATTTTATTTCAATTACTGTTTAAAAAAACTGCATTTCAGGAATAAGTCATTCTTCTCAAATTTATTCACCTTTCTTTCAGTTTCCCTCAACTAATTTTCAATGATTTGAAGTTGTTAGACATGAATACTAACCCAGTTTTTTTGGTGATATAACTAATATTATATCAAAAATAGTTAAGAAAATTTAAGAACATATATCATAAATAACGTAAGAAGTTGATTATACCAAGTTCAGAAAAAATACGTTTGTCATCAAAATATAATAGAAAGCAATTAGATTTGATATAAAGCTTTCTCAAACACACACACAAATTTTTTTTCTGTAAAATCATTTTGTTTTATATCTATTTCTATACATATTTCATTTCCCACTTCAGTTAAAAAATATCATTGTATCTGGTCTTGAGAATATTAATGATAAATTATTTTTAATGATAAAAGTGATTATTCTAAATTTTCTTTTTCTTTAAAGACATAATAAAATATGAAAAAAAAGACATTGACAATAAAACATTGAATTGGGTTAAAAGGAAAAACATAATTTTTTCCATAAGTATTTAAAGTAATGCGTTATCAGTGTAAATATGTGAAGGCAGATTTGATCCTAAAAATTTTACTTTTCTCTTCTAAAATGAGAATGTGAGATTTTCATGGAGTGACTGATGGTGACTTTTTCCATGTATATGTATACTGGAATGAAAATAGATTTTTATAAGCCAAACTTTTTTTTAAATAATACTCAAATGCAACAAATTATAATTGAAATATTACTTGTACCTGTTTTTTAACTATATAAATTCAATAGAGAATATTTAAAGAATGATTTTTAAAGAAAATTTATTCATGACTTAAACAAGATAAACAAGAAGGCCTTTGCTGTTTTTGATGAACCAAAAGAGCATGACGTGTAGAAAGTGTAGCTTATTGTTAGTTCTCGAAGTAATTAGTATAGCCATCCAGCAACTTCTGCCTACGTGTATTTAATAGTGCAATACCCTTGCGGTAAAAATCCTAGTTTTTCGACTAAAAGAAGTCCGTGATTGCTTTACTCAAGTCTGCTTTATTGGTGAAGGATTTTATATGAAGATGGTTTTCTAGGGCATGGAAGAGGTAGTAATCTGATGATACGAGTTTAAGTGAATAAGGAGGATGGCACAAAGTCTCCCAACCAATTCACTATATGGTATTCCTGGCCATTCGTGGGGCATGCGGCCTCGCATTACTGGCGAAGAACAGTACACCCTTAACACTAATCAGTGCTGGCTCCTTCTTTTGCAATGCCTGTCCACACGTTCCAACTGCTGCTAGTAAAGGTCTGCAGTGACCATTTGGCTCATTTGTAGCATCTCATTGTGAACTAGATTATAAGTGATCCACCAGAAACATTCACCATAGGAGGACAAATTTTCCGACCGATTTTCCGAATTTTGTAACCAATGCAATATTGTGCGTTCATTCACAACATTATCCCCAAATGTTTGATACTTTCGGTGACTTGATGCATTTGCTGATAAGCCCACTTTGAAGTCGTAAAGCAAACAAAACAGAACGAGCTGCTATAACACGTCCATTTCTCTTCGCTACTGTATGAGTTACGATTGCTGAATGTGCGCTGTGGTTTTTATAGTTTTATAACGACAGTTTTTATAACGACTGGCCGTTTTACTCTCGACTGATTGATATCTCAACCATGTCATACTACAAACGCACATACTTATTCTGATTTCATTCAATTGCAAAGCGAAGATGGCAGGAACTTTCTTGTTTGCCTTCTGTTTTACATTATATCAATAGATCATATTTTACAAATTGTAAAAGGCAATAACTAAGTTACAGACAGTTAGTTTAAATTTTTTTAATTAATTATAGAATAAATACTTGATTGGAAATTTCTATAGCACTATTACAAATATTTTCCTTATAATGTTTCTAAATTAAATTTTTCACTAAAATAATGTTACTTTAGGAGCTTTTCTTATTATAATGTAGCAATTTTTGAAATCTGTAAAAGAGGATTCGAGGGCTGTAAGTGGTTGAAATTGACGTGAAATTATTATGAAAGGACTACAGAGTTAAAATTCTTAAAAACCATAAATTATCAATAAAAGTATTCATAATATGTCAAGTAAAGAAAATGCCACACAAAAAACTCGAAAATTTAAACAAAATTTTCTTTAAATAAGATGTTAAAGTTTGAAGTAAAATGTTGAAACTATGATTTTTCTGCAGTTATAATGCGTAAAAATTATTACAAATTTAGAAGAATTATTACAAAATTTATTATTTCAATATGTTATACAAGTATTTTTAGAATTAAATCAAGCTTATACGTTTGCGGTTTAAATTATAGAAATGTATCATTTTATTCTTTTTTGCACAGAGCGAATTAAAATTTCCGAATTATGTTGGAGTAAATTTGATAGATAAAACGTTTGAAGTGTATTTATTAAAGGAATTTTCAAATTTGATATTTGTAATTAAAAAAAATTCTTTTATTTTCCTAGCAGTAATTCTTTTTATCGATAGTGGTTTAACAAATGATTGATGACTTGTTTCTGCTGGGAAACATTACAATTTCCTTAACCGAATTCAAGTAAGCGTAATCAATATTTTACTTTGTCAAACAAATGGTCATCATGTAGAGTGGAAAAATCTTGCTTTAAACATGCACTGCAAAACTTGTGACACAATTTTATCTGCTTCACTTAGAAAACTTAACTTTCCCTAGGGTTTCCTTTTGAAAAAATAAAAAGAAGTTTAAATAGAAAGTAAAATTCAAAGATTACTTCATATTTTTGCGAAGGAAAGTAATTACACCTCGGGAATCAAAACATTTTATTTATGCAAACGCAACGGATTTTAAAGATGCATTACTAACAACTCCTCCATGTTCCACAAAACAAATTTTTTTAGAAAACAGTTTGCAGTTACAAGAAAAGCAAAGATTTATGTGCATCGAACTTTTGATGTTCTTTGAAATTGAGATATTAGATACTGTATTACGGGTGAAGAAATGAAAATAATAAATGTTGTTTCAAAAACTTATTTATTTTATATACTGTATATATCTTACTTACAATGATATAACAAATATTATTGCTTTAGGAAAATTGCCTGTATATTTTGAACTTATTTAAGATAATATTAAAAGTACTTTATATACTTTATTCATCATTTATTAACAGTTTCTTACTTTAAAGTTAAATATTACATACCACATTTTATTCTTAGTATTTCTGAATAATTTATACACAGCTTGCGAAAATACTAACTCAATTTAAAAGATTGGCGAGGATGAAATTTAAACTAATTTCAACAAAAATATTTCAATAAAAAATGACATTTAAAGTAGTAAAAAATATTTTACAGGATACAGGATATTTTGAAAATCATGTACAGGATATTTTAAAAACCTAATATAAAAACTATTAAAATTTTTATTTAAACATGCAACTATCATATTATATTTTCTAGATAAAGACAGATTAATTATTCTGTTATTTCCTAACAGTTTCAATTATTGTTAAGATTATCAGAATCAACGCATTTATACCTAAAGAGTGTTTGTGATATATAAACTAGTTAAAGCAATACTTTAAATTTATTTATTATCTGAATGATTTAAATCAAAAAACATTCCCAAAATTGATTTTTGTCTTTTCCTTTAAGACCCATTATTGTCAGTTAAAACTATTTGTTGAACACTATGATTATTACACTCATGTATGTAATAGTTATTGCTTCATTATTCATTTTTTGTTAATTTCAAATTGAAAGTTATGAAAATTGAATATATTTAGAAAACAGTAATATTTAATCTAATAGAGATAAATATTCCTATACATCTTAGAAGTTTTTACTAATAAATATAACATAATAATATGAGACGATAAAACCATTTTTTTTTATATTTGGATCAAATATGATAGTCGAGAATTTCAATTTATGCAATGCTAATAACAAATAAATATTCCTTATAACTGAAGTGATAAATAGGTTTTGTATATCACTGCTTTATAAAGTAAAATGTAGACGCAAAAATCCGATATCCATCCATGAGCTCATGAAGAAAATACACAGAAAGTTTTCTGCAAAGAAAAAGGGCAAAGTGATTTGCATTTGGGAAAAGAATGCACAGATTAATTGGCTCATGTATAATGTTGCTTATTGTCTTATTGTTTAATTTATGTTTACAAACTGAATAAAAAATTTTCAAAAACATTTTACTGTAAATTTTAAGAAAATTTGCATTTATAATTGGAAAAATAGTTATTATGATACTGTGATTAGATAAGCAAATATTTTGTAGATGTATTTTCGGAATAAGTCAGATTGCAATTAAATTTGGGACTTTTATGCAAAAATGTAAGAAATTTACAAATTTTTATTTTGACTAAATCAATTTAGAATTTCTCAAACTTGTTTTCTGTTATGAGTAATATATTTGAAATATTAGACGATTAAAATATTTAAATAATGAAACATTGTCCCACATCTATTTCACTATTGTTTAATTTGTTAATACTGATGAAATATACTGTTCAAAATAATTGAGAAAAGAATCAAAATATTAGGATATTGCATGACAGTTGTGATAAATTAAAGAACCTGTTCTTTGAAAAGAAAGGAGGAAGAAGTTTTTAGGGGCAATATACTTTTTATATGTATAAGAGAAAATAAAGCAGAGTTAATTATATTTCAGAAAAAAATTTTAAGTACATAAAATGTGCATATTCAATCCATTTCTTCAATCTGATTTTCTTGAATTCCTCAGGAACATTACTAAAATATGCTTGAAATCATCAGCAATATATATATATATATATATATATATATATATATATATATATATGTATATATATATATAATATATATATATATATATATATATATATATATATATATATATATATATATATATATATAAACCAGACATCATTATAATGAAATAAATTTTCATCTATTACTTCTGGAGATATGCATAAGTATTAGATATGTCTTCTATCTAGGAAAGTTTTCCATCCTAATCTGACTGCATTGCAAATGAGAGAAATGGATGTTATACAATATTAAAATAAACATATTGTCAATAAATTATTGTAAGAAAACAAACATTTTAAGAAACACGAACATGTTTTCCTTTCATTTGAAATACATCATTTACCCTTCAATTACTGTAAGTATGTTTACCTACTCGTGAAAAAAGTTAAATATCTAGTGTCGTGTGTATTTTCTTAAAATTAGCACTAAAGTTGTACAGCATTTGCTCTCCATTTATCTAACAATAAATATCTGAAACAGATGGTCTTAAAAGACCAACAAGTGACTGAAATAAGGTATCAGTAAGAACAGTGACAGCTGATACACGTAAAATTATGATTTTGTCACTGATATTAATTGGAATCCTCGTTTTATTCATATAATTTAATATTCTTCATAGAAAGTCAAAACTATTCAGACATTTTAAGCCAATTCAAATCTTGGGAAAGATACCTAACAAAATAAATGGATATTTAATTTTACTTTTGAAACTAAGGTCTTGCATGCTTTCAGTTCATCAGAATATAAAATCTATTTGAAATGAATTTCAATTACTTGTTGAAAAAGAAAAAGATGTTTTTATGAATTTCATGTTATGAAAATTTTATTAAAATAGATAATTAAATATTTCAGGGTTATTAAATATTAAGAAAATAGTATTGATATTGGAGTACATCATGTAAGTAAAATATACGGCACTTACATCATTTAAAATTTCTCATTTTTAAATGTTTGTGATGCAGAATTTATAAATCTTATATTTTAATGAATGATTAAAGTAGCATTATCTTCATCTAATTTGAAATAAAAAATTTTAAGTTATCAAATCCGTAAGCTATTAAGGCATTAAATACTAATTTTCACATAAATGTATAAAAATATGAAGTATGTTTTTATTTAGCTTCTAATGTTAAGATTAAAAATAAATAGCAAATAATAATTTTATATAATAAGTAACTTAGAATATTTCATCAATATGGATACTCTTTCCTCAAAGTCAAATTGATGATTTTGTCAACAAATCAAGTTGGTCAAATTGCTGACTTAATAAATAGATAAAGTACTAAGATGTCTTCGTTTTCAAATTTGATAGTAATTTGATTTTTGTTTTTGAAATTCCTTTTAAACTAGTTAATACTATTTCATTATCTAACTTTTTTTTTTTACACAACTTTTTTTTTTAATTTTTAAGAGCTTCTTATCGGTAAATATTATGATATATATTACAAAATGCATATGTTATAATTATTATTCTTAGTTATTAACTATCACCTATGTTTTCATAATAATTGTTATTTAGTCAAATATATTAATTAATATGTTATCATTGCAGAATATTTAAAATGGTACCAAAATAATCTGTTACATTGATTGTTAAATTAATATTTTTCTTATTTATAAAATATATTTTCAATATATTAAATTCTCGTTTATTAGCAAACTCATTAAATGTAAATTTTACAATAGACAAATTTGTACTGACTTTTAATATAGATAATTCTGTTTCATTTCATTTGGGAATTATGATTTTGGTTTTCAGTTATAAATAACTAAATTAAAATATGTTAATATATTTCAACAATATCTGTATGAAAGTAAAATCTTCCTGATAATATTATTCAGATCACTGTTTGTATTATATTATGTCGTTACTTAAATTGAAAAAAATATTCCCCTTCATCCATGAAAAGTCCGGTGCTATTAATTTTGAAAACAAAATATTAACTGAATATGAATTTCATTTGAAAGCTTGTACAACAGTGAAAAAATTATTGCAAAGATATATTATGAATATTTAACAAATCATGGTTAATAATTATTTGCCATACGTCTTACATCATCCATCTACACCAATTAAAATAAACAAAAAAATTGTTTCTCTTATGAAGATTGGTTCGAAGGTCTGCCATTTTTTAGAATTTAATCAGAAACTTGAAAATTGCAAAAATATTATAACCAATCAGAGCACTTTTCATTTGTGTGAGTTGTAATCACATCAAAAAAGATAGAAGTACCACCTACCTTAATATTGAGTGAAGGTAGCAAAATATTTTCCAAAATTAAGAGCAGGTAGATTTATATTATATTATTAAGGATTACAAAGTATATCTGTCACTCATCGAGTGGGGAAAAATCACTCGATTTCTTAAGAGATAATGCAATCTATATTTATAAATGAACACATTTTGTAAAAAATCATTATAATTAACATATTGATTTAATGAAGTCATATATAACAGGAAAATTTAAGAAAATGCAACAGCAGAAACTGAAAACCAAATTTATTTGTATTTCATTTGTATACAGAAAAACTTAAATTGCTTCGCTAATTTGATTTCAGAGAGAAAATTTGATATTTTCCTTTTATTTCTCTATTTTCATTTTAGAGAGTGCAAACTTAAGATGAGAAATGAAGTACGAGACAAAGCTTAGTTTTAATTTTGATATTATTTCTCCGCATGGTCAATTGAAGTAACAAATTATCTCGGTGTGCAGTGTTTGTCGGAATTTTAATGATTTAAATTGATGAGTATATGAAGAAAATCTAATTACAATTTTATTCCCACATGGAGTGTTTGTTAGAATTAAAATAATATATAATAATACAGGATGCATCATGATTTTATAATTACATAAACTTTAATTATAAATCTTTTAGAAAATGATATATTCTTTGCCTAAAAAAGTAATGGATTTTAATGAATAATTTTATTTTGAGATTTTTCATACATATATTTTTGCTTACTGAATTTTAAGTAATTTTAATCTGAAAAAGTTGTTTCATAATATTTTACTCTAATTTAATATAAAAATATTTATTTTACATAGGTTTCTCCTTGCAAAATATTTTTTGACATTTATTCAAGTAAAAGAAATCTACACCCACTTGAAAATTTACAAAATATTTTATTTAATTGCAGAGAAAGAGGATAAAAATTGTAAAAATATTTTTCAAAAGAGTAGGGATTAGGCATTTCTGGGTTACATATTTATAAATAATTACAATGATACAGGGGTACTTGCACAACTCTTATAAATTTTGTTATGAGATGAAAAATAAAAAAGATGTATTAATATTCATTCTAAAATGTACATGCATCATTTTCCAAAATACCTAAGGTCATATATATAGTAAATTATTTAGAAAATTATTTATTAACACTTAAATTCCCTCATCTGACAAAAATATATTTTAATATTTCATACATATATATATTTATCAATTAAATATAATTCACACTATTTTATTTTAAAAAACCCAAATACGATATTTTCATTTAAATAAAATTATTAGGTGAAATATTAAATTTTCCATACACTTTGATAAAAAATAAAGGATTTTACGTTGCTTATATTCAACACAACGAAAAATAAATTAATTTTTTTTCACAACTGTATTTCGTTCAAATAAATATGTATATGAATCAATAATAGACTGGGCTATATCAATAATACAATTGCATAAAATATAAAATTACATTTCATGTTTTATACAATTGTATTATAAGACCTATTGAACCATAAAATTTATGATTAGGAGATTCATTAATGGAAATATTTTTTTTTCCTTTTAACATTAATTAAGTTAAAAGATTTTAAAAATGTATAACATATATGTACTTTCCCCCTTTGGTCAAGTTTACCACAGAGTAACTAGCTGTCTGACGTAACATCTGTTTGATTAGAGCATGTTTTACTGTTAGAGGGAGAGCATATCATCTCGAAATCGGTCTATCCAGTTTTTTGCAATACACTTCAAACTATAAGTGACGGTTTAATTAACATTCCCACAAAAATGATCATTGAGGGACAATCAAATAAAGCATTTCATGTAGGAAGATTAACTGACAATTTGTAAATATTTTTATTCTATAACATATAAAAAACACTTATATTTTCATAGTTAAATTTAAAAATGGCATAACACAAAGCAGATATAAAGAAAAAATCAAATAAATATTGTATTTTTCTTATCAATTTTTAAATACTAATTTCATAGAATGCAATAAATATTTCAAAAAAATGCGAAATTCTTTCAGTATTTCCAAAAAGAGATTAATTAATTTTAAGGAATATTTAAATAATATTAATATTTTACTTAATTAAAATATATTAGGATTTCATTACTGTATAAAAATATTGTGTTAGTTTAATATTGACAGTATACTTCTATTAATTTCCAAACGTTAATGTTGGAAAATGTTTATAAATAAATCTATGTATGTATGTATGTATATATATATATATATATATATATACATATATACATATATATATATATATATATATATATATATATATATATATATATATATATATATATATATATATATATATATATATATATATATATATATATATATATATATATATATATATATATATATATATATATATATATATATATATATATATATATATATATATATATATATATATATATATATATATATATATATATATATATATATATATATATATATATATATATATATATATATATATATATATATATATATATATATATATATATATATATATATATATATAATGGTTACTCTGAAATTTTTGAGATACGCGCAGACGAAAATTTACAACATAAAAATAACGGTTTAATTTTAAAATGCAAAATATTTTAACACAGAAGACGATTTTTTATTGACTTACTTCAATTTGTTTAGCGTAGAATTAATTTTAAACAAAAGAGAAAATGGTGTTGACGCGAGCGCATGTTCCCGTTGTTATTTCCTACGTTTTAAAGTAAGATTAAATCAAGAAGAATGCTTTCAAATGTTGCAATTAGCATTTGGTGTTGAATCTCCAGCTCGTGATACTGTATTCAGATGGCTTAAAGAATTGAGAGGACGTCGCAATTTTCTTCAGAATGAAGAACACACAGGAAGGCCGCCATCGGCAGTAATCTCGGATAATGTGTCTGCAATACGAAAAATGTTAATGGATGATAATCACTGTACCTATCAAACTATTCAGAAGGAACTTAACATTGGATCCGCATCCATACACAAAATCATTCATGAAGAATTACATATGAAAAAAACAGTTTGCCGTTGGGTACCCCATAATCTAACTGAGCACCAAAAAGAGTAGCGTGTCAGAATCAGTAAATAAACTCTTAAATTGCTAAATGATGGTGGTCATCGCATGATTTCTAAAATGGTAAGAGGTATATACCTTTTCTACGTTCTAACACGTCAAGAAAGCAAAGTATGGGTCTTTGAAAATGATCCCACGCCGACAATGTTGAAAACACTGATGTATACAGTTTTCTTCAGAAGTACGGGATTGGTCAAAGCCATCAAGTTGGAATTACGTAAGACAGTAACAGCAAACTCGTATACCACTAAATGATTTCCAGAAATTCTACAAGAACTGAATGTTAGGGGACTAATGCTTCACAATTACAATGCATTTTCACATACAGCCGGATTAACACATGAATTTCTTAAACAAAAACAAATTAAAGTGATGGAATACCCGCCGTATTCACTTGATCTAGTTATGTGCGACTCTGGGTTATTCTTTAATCTAAAAAAAGAACTTACGTGGACGTCATTGTCATTCAGAAGAAGATATTGATGTGGCTATAAATGATTTTTTTTCATCTATTCAAAGAAATTAATGGCTTGAGGCATTTAATCTGTGGAGAATTCGTCTACAAAAATGCATTGATGCTGGAGGAGATTACTTTGAAAACAAATTTTGCAAGTATAATTTTAATAACCTAGTTGTATCTCAAAAATTTCAGAGTGACTCTTGTATATATATATATATATATATATATATATATATATATATATATATATATATATATATATATATATATATATATATATATATATATACTGAATTGAGAACGTAGAAAATCGAACCGTAACGATTTCAAGTTCTACGCTTGTTACGAAATAAGTTTTCCTTAAAAAATGTGCTGAAATTCTGAATTGTATTTATTCACAATAATATTCAATTTTTTAATAAATTAACAATTTTGTGTATGAATAACTTAGTTCACAATTGCTTTATTTCATATTATTCTGTAAGAAAAAAAAGTTGATTATTACGTTATGTATTTTTCTTTGGCCGTTAATTTTACATTATATCTCAGTCTCTTTAATTGACCCCAATTGTAAACATCCTACATTAAAATGTTATTTTGAAATATGCTGCATAAAATTTATATAATTTGAAAATTAAAAAAAATGTTACAAAATGTGGGAATGAAAAACTCAAATTTTTATACATGAAAATACATAAGATTTGGATAAATATAACAAACTATAATCTCTTGAGTATCCGGCTGAATATTGTTGATGTACTTAATTCAATAAGCTTCCGTGATAAATTTTAACATTTCAAAAAAATTGATGCAATAGATTCGTAAAATTTATAGCTAAAAGTGTATTATTTGAAATAAAATTTTTTTAATACATTTTTAAGCTCAGAAGCAAGAGACGCAGTATTGCGAAACTGACATAGATCTAAAAACCCATGAGAAAAAAATGATGAAATGATATTTTGAAATAATGGAAGGATATTTATTCAAATATGTTTTAATTCCTATTTTAAAAGAAGGTCGTAGTTCATGTGGATCATGTGTGGGACATTCTTGTTGAAATCGAAATTCAAACAACTATAAATTTGAGTAAAAAAAAATTCTTACTTTAGCAATTTATCATCAGACCAAAAGAGTAATGGATGGCCTATATAATCAATTTTAATTAGATTTCCTTCATAAATTCTGGAATAAAAATTTATTGCCTAAAATATTCGTAAAACATATCGCGGATAATGGCAAGCAAAGATGAGTAGTAAAAGTGTATTTAAAATTTTCTGCATGTGATAAGAATATTAATTAAATTATTAAGATGTTTAACCGTTTTAAATAAACATACCTGGCAAAGCAGTATGTAAATTTCAATAAGAATTATTCATTTAATGATCACAACAATTGATTGCTAAAAATTATTATTTATTATCACATTCATTTTATCTATAGTGAACTCCCATATAATAATATTGCTAATATAGTATTTTAAAAAAAGTAGAGTATTTTATTGCTATATATAGTATTTTGAAGTATTTTAATGCTATATGTAGTATTTTAAAGAAAGTAGAGTTACGTCCTATATTATCTATAAATATATTAAATACACATCAAATGATCTTTTTAATTTGGTCAATTCTGATTGATATGTATTCATAAAATAAATTTAAAAAGTGTTTCCTTAAATAATTAAATATCTATTCCTTAAAGATATAAAATATAATAAATTATTTATCATTTATTCATTGGTAGCATATTTTCCTTCCATATTTTACCCGACGCATCAGATGAAATGTTTCTAAGTATGGTTGGAGAATGGATAGGAAATTTAGATGGCCACCAAATAGCAGAAAAATTTATAGAAATCTATTTTCAATATTGTGCTGATAACAGATAATGGAAATTATTTCTATAAATTTTAAAAAATCAAATTTTGTTGTCTTTTTATAAAGAACAACGTATATATGATGAATATTTGTGCATGCCTGATAAAACTTAATTTTTTTAAAACTTTTGTAGTTTAATAACGTAAGTGAAATAAGTGTTTTTATTAATTTATAACAGATTATTCTAAGTTAATGCTTCATTAAATATAATGAACAATTCTTTCATTATTTTGACAACTTTTGAAAATAAATATTTTATTATTCTTAAATATAATGCAAATTTTATCTCTTATCATTTTAATACATTTGAATTTATCAATTTATATAATTTTTATTTATTTAAATGACAAATTTGCATAGTTACGATATTTTAAATAAATGTTTACCATTAATTCTGGAATTATTTTTTTCAGTTATGCAAAGTATTTTCCATAGTTAATTCGAATTACAATTAATTTAATTCCATCAAAAAACAATCGCTATGTTATTTCAGAAATAATGGTGCAGTATTTTCTCAAAAATTTACTAGGAAATATTTCAAAGTAAATAAGGAAGAGAACTGAGTGAGTAAACAAAACATCACTCGAATACTCTGTAATATTCTAAACCTAAATCAAAGTTGAGCATTTTGTTTTAAGTATTATAGTTCAAATTGAAATGTAGACTTATTAATCAGATGATGTAGTTCTTTGAAATAAATTGTGGTGTTTTCAAAAGAAGTAGAACGAAACTAGTGTCATTAGTCTTAGTTCTTTTTTTAACCAGCTAAATTCTCGGCTAATGATTCCAAAAATATTTTGGTCATTAAGTGCCATATTATCAAATTACATTTCATCAATAAATCATTTTCGTTGCTATATAACCACCACTAAATGTTTCCCACTTATCATTTTGATTAATCATTGAAGGTGGATCATAAAGACTTTAAAGATTAATATTGAGTCTGTCTTTTTTGGGGGCTGCTAACGATGTCAAAATATTGTAACATTAATTTTATGAAATGTATCTACTATTTTATAAGTAAAGACATATAATTTTATTTTGCTTATACCACGATGTAAATGTTTTTATTTCTTTTTGTTACTCTAAGAAATATGTAAAAATGAATTTATACATCTTTGGAAATTTGTTTAAAATAAATGTAGTGATAATTTGTTTAAAGGAATTGAAGAATAGCTTTATATTAAGTGAATGTATTTTTATTTGTTACTTTTAGAAATATTTTTTTCAATTTAAAGTACATTGCAAACTTTCCTGAAATAATTTGAAGTATGCTTTTATTGTTGTTAAAAAGAAATACAATTTTGGTCTTGTTTTAAGAAAATGTCATAAAATTAAGCACTGTATTTTGTAAATTTAAAAGCAACGCATTGCGTTATTTATGTGGTGTTTTACGAAGACAAAATTATGCTAGCACATTTTTTGTTACATCTCTCTCTCTCTCTCTCTCATACATATTTGAAATGATACTTCAATCGATGAAGACATTGAAGATAATGATAAACATACGCGATGCTGTTGCCTTATCAAATTCATGTTTAATATTATTTATTTGTTGCTTATATAAAAAATAAATGCAACAAATAAAAAGATACATGTATGCTTTAAAGTTTAACAATAACATCCGCTTGATAAATTTCGACCATTATAAACAATTTGAAAAAATTTGCATACTTTATTATTATTATTTTATTTTATTTATTTTTTTGTACAAAATTATTTTGTTTCAAAAGAACTTTAAAATACTATTTAAAAAATGTACAATAATTCTCACAGACAGAGTGTTTAACAATTTCGGGAATGATTTTGAATATACTAAAAATTTATAAAAATATATTATATATTTATGGTATGTTCAAGCTGAGAAAATTACATCTGGCACCAAGCTAAGAATTCATGCAAATGGTGTGCTCTTAATTTTGTTTTCTTATGCATTTTTCTAGAGACGGAATGCTAAATTTGGATTAATAGTTTATTATATACCATTTTGTTGCTTCATTGCATTTCTAACATTATCAGAATAAATGTTTGATTAATATATATTATTAATGCTTAGTAAAGGTAGGAGTCTGATTATAATTTTAGTAATATATAACATATTTAAAAATTATCTAAGATAAGAGATGCTACAAATAATTATGAAACATTTACTGAAGGTTCTTTACATTTTTTAAAATCAAATTATCATATTCAGTCTATTGTACAAGATAAAAAATGCTCTTCTTTAACTGTAGTTTATATAAAAATTCATTTTGATTTCTAAAGAGCTGATTTTGAAATACAGTATTTTTTTATTATTTTTTTTTTTTACTTTTATTAATTTATAATATTTACTAATCATTGTTTTTCAAATTTTTATTTACATTAATGGAAGCATACAGACATTTTGCTATAGATATTTTAGATTATGTTTTAAAATTGCTGAGAGAAAGAAAACGAACAGTTAAAGAATTAGTAAAATGTATAATCATTTCAAATAAAATCTTCATTTATACGCATATAGGTTAACATTATATTCTTACAGTTTTTATTTTCAAATTAATTAAATCACTTATTTATATGTCAAAACTCGAAATTCATAAAGTGTTGAACAGCACAATGTTGCATTCCGAGAGGATTGTGGCCCTCAATGTCATGCCTTGTTTTTGCTGGAACTATTATCATATTTCTTCTATATTATACAGCAGAGTATTTTTTATTAAATTATCTTTCACTATTCAAGGTCCAATCTGACCCCAAGCATGTAACGTCTAAAAAACAATTTTTTAATTGTATTTTAAAGAAATTATAAGAATTCTTCTCCAAAAGATCTCTTTCCAGTTTTTTGAAAACTTTGTGGGGGAGATAGGTGTCTAGCAGTTCGCCTTCCTAAAATGTCCTGAACATGTTATAATGGGTGCAAGTCCGGATAACACAATGATCATTCGTATAATTCCTTCTATCAAAAGGAAATCGTTCACTACGCTAGCACGATGTGACTTGCAATTACCAACCAATAACATGAATTAATTTCCAATTGCTGCTTCTTAAGTGACTGTAATAGATCAGAGAATAAATTGGTAAATGGTCAGCGCTCCATTTTGAATGATATGGAGAACGGTGTGTCCATCAGTGCAGATGCCATTATAGACCATCACTCCACCAACGCTAAATCTGACACTTCCGTGCACAAACGCAGAAATGTTTCTAGTGCTATGTGCTCCTCTAAATGAAAATACGCCTTTTAACAAGACGAAGAAAAAAATGGGTTTCGTCAGAGAAAAGAAAATAACGTCATTCATTTCTCCTTCATTTCTCATGCTCAGTTGCCTAATCCCTGAGGACGTGAATGTGCTTTGCCGTTTACGTGACACGCACCATTTGTCAGCGATCATTTGACCCTACAATGTGAAGGGGTACCAAACAGTTTGTGTCTAAACTGTCGTATCAGTAACTGAGCAAAAGTGTTGATAAAGACGAGTGGCACTCACACAGACAAATTTTTGTGATTCTGGGCCATTAGCATGAAATTACCGTCTTCAGGGAATATTGTTGCACGCCTATGATATTAACCGGAACTTTAGTCTGTATTTCTTGTCGAACAAACCATTCCTGATACTGGAAATAATAGCTTTCTCTATCTTTGCGAGAATTAATTGGCTTCTTCTACTTTGGATTGTGTCCCTCTCCTCTTTTAAAATTCAACAATTCCTCAAGCTTATTCAGTTAAATGACTTCATTGTGACATCTCCCTCATCAAAACAAATCTCTTATTTAATGTCAACCATTCTTTTCCGATTTGACTTGCACTAAGTTGAAAGCCCAATTTCCTACACTGCCACTAAAGCATCATCTTCGATGTCAAACTGAAAATTTCTATGCCGCAAAATTTAAAAATAAGAAGAATTTGCATATGTGACTCTCTTTTATTTCATAAAAAATAAATTTAATTACAACGTCATTTTATAAATGACTTACAATATCTTTTAACTATTTTGAGTAGTGTATTTATTACCAAATAATAACTTTTAATATTTCTTGGTTAAAAGTTTAAAAAGATATATTAATGTTTTTTTTTTCATCTGAGTCTTACGACTAAATTTTTTCAAATAAGAGAAAAACTTAATATGTAGCTAAAATGGTGGTTTTCCTATTTACTCTGATTTAAAATATTTCAAAATGTTGCTCATAATGACAAAATATTGCATAGAATTCATCCACCGAATTACTTACTATATGTTAAAAATTATACATGTAATTTTTCATTTATGGTCATTTAAAAAATTAGAAAGAGTTTGAGGAGATTTCTTTCCCAAACATACAGAATATATTTTGTAATTTCAAATTACATAGAAAAAGTAAATGTATTTAATACTTACTATATGAGTGAAATAAATATATAAAGTGTATAAATAAGAAAAAGTATTTTTTGTACAATTTCAATTAAGATTATTTTAAATTCAATGATAATTTTATTAATAATATAATCCCGTCAAATAACTTGAATGAAGATACGGAAAAATTAATTATTTTGTAAGAACAGCAACAGGATAAGTAATTTAAAAAATTCTATTTATTCATGTGGGCATATGTTTATGCAATAATTTCTTACATTGACTGCTATTAGTAATATTGTTTTTTTATAAATTGTTATCCAGTAAACTCTTTTCTGAGTCTGATTATATATATATATATATATATATATATATATATATATATATATATATATATATATATATATATATATATATATATATATATATATATATATATATATATATATGTATGTATATATGTATATATATATTTACAAAATGCTTAGAATAATGAAAAATTCAGAGAAATTATTATATTCACAATTTCTAAAAATTTAGATTTTAAGTGAGATGGAAGAAGACCCTAAATATAAAACTATTATAAGGGGAACAAAACAATAAAATCTGAATATTTAAATACACTAGATATTAAATTAAAATTTCCGTATGCATTTTTTTAAAGAAATTTCCTACGTCATACATGTTTACATGATTGAAAACAAATGTAAAATATTAGTGAAAACTGTAATTTTTGGCCTTGTTTAAGTACACATATAATGAATACAATTATAGATTTGTTTTAAGATTAAATATCATACTTTAAATTTATTTAAATATTACTTGAAATTTAATTTAAAAAATATAATTTCATTCATAAATTATATAAGAGCCTACACATCTGCTTTTAGTGAGAACACATTTTTACTATCACATTATTCTGAGAATATATAATTTTATATAAATATATAAACAAAATAATGATACAATTTATCAATATAATAAAGCTGAAATTTTTTCTCTACCAAACACTTACTCTAAAATATTTACTAAGTTCACCTGATTAGCATCAATAATTTCTCATTTATCTTCCATAATTATTTAACTATCTGTAGATATTCTTCATTTAAAAAGATTCATTCTTTATTACTTTTGCAATTGTGATAGCATTTAGCGAGAAAATATGAATTATTTATCAAGTTCATTATTGATTCTCCACATTTAAATACTTCGGCACAATTAATAACACTCTCTACCGTTATCGTAAATGTTCCATTTATGCATTCATAACCAGAATTGTCTTTAAATGATTGTCAAAAGACATTTACTCGTGTAGGTTATTTTGGTTTAAGCAAAATCAATTATGCTATTTGTCTTTACACTGACATTTATTTACAATGAACTGTTAATGTAAATTTACTGAGCTCTTTAAGCTCCAGAAAATAAGAAAAACTTTATTCAATATTTAAAATCGCTTATATAAAGACAGATTAAAAGACACAAGTTCTAATCTGTATTTTAAAATTTGTATGCACTTTAATTTTTGTTTTCGTTAGGTATACATCTTAAACACTCAAACATTGATCCTTAAATGAGAAACTATTCTGAATTAAAAATACAATTACTATATATATTAAGAACATAATTTTAATTATTGAAATCTTTAATAACACACATTTATTTAATTTCATAAAAATTAATATAACCAGAAATTAGGTTCAAACAGTTTCTGGCAATTAAACGAAAACAGAGAAAAATATTTTTCTAATTTATGAATATTCCACAAATACGAAAACAAATTTCGTAACTAATAAGGACTCAAAATTTAAATATTGGATTTAGTTTGTTGTGTCAAAGTAAAGGATATTATCTTTGAAACTAAATGGTATTTACAGTCTAAATATAAATTTCAGTAAATGTATTTATGTTTATCTCGTTCATATTGAATGGACACAATATACAACCTAACAAGTCAAAGCGCCTTTAAGTAAATCCCACATAATACTTTGGTGGGTGAATTTTTATAGAAAACTGTTTCTATTTTCATTTGGTTTAAGGTAAAATCTGTGTAAATTTTCATGCATGCACTCTTATTTTCTGGTACGTTTTGCATGTAAAAATCATAAATACAAAGTTTATCTTACCTCAGTAATAGACAGTATCAAATAAGGAAACTTCTGTTATAAAAAATATGCATTATTACGAATCGAATATTTTCAGACCAATGGATAAAAGACAATTTAATTTAACAAAAGAACTAAAATGTATAATTATAATTCTATATTTGATGTCCAAGTTTCCAAATGTGTAATTCTTCTGAAGTAATTGCTTTCTTATTAATTTATTTGCAAAATTATATTCTAAATAATTGCACAAAGTATTAGTCTGCATTGATATTAACAATTTTTTTATTTGAAACGCTTTTTTATGTTAGTTTTATCACGTATTTATAATTTTACAACAATTCATCAACATCTTATGATGATTTCCTTTTATAATCTCCATAATATCATACTTTTATTGGGTCATTTAATAAAATTATAACGAATATTTTCTTTTATATGCCCTAATTCTTGACTGCTTGATTAAGCCTTAATATATCTTGTATACTGCAGAAAAAAAGACAGTTATGTGAAATATATAAATGTAAATGAACATTAGAAAGATATTTTTAAAATATAATTTAGCATCGTATTAATAATATTTAGTTATATTTTAAAATTCTTTTGATGAAAAAAAGACTAGAATCTGAAATAATTTTCTGAAATGTCAGTATCAGAATTATTGTTAAATCACTTATCTGTTGACTGATATTTTCCATATACCACAAGTACACATAAAAAATGTTAATGTGTAAGTTTATATAACCTTAATTTCAGTATATTTCCATCGAATTGAGCGCAGTAAATATTTTTCATTTCATTGATTATAATTACTTAGTACCATCCAATATATTGAGAAAATATATTCTTATAAAAATATATTTTAACCTCATAACAAAGCAATTATTATCTTTTAAAATTTTAACTATAAGGGTCAAAATACAAACACAATCGTTTTTCTTTTCACTGCTCAGTTTCTATTATCGACCTTCATTTAAACACTTCGTGGGTTCATTACCCATCTTGGTTGAGGATGCTCAGCTGTGAATCCATGGTGCAATGAGTTTGTCTATGTGGAAAGTTCATGTTGAAAATAAACTTGACATAACAATGAAATGAAATGCTCTTTATATCTCAATTCTTTTGAAAGACTCTCTAAAATATAAGAAGTATTTATAGAGATAAGAAAAGATTTTTAAAATCTTAAATTAATATATTTTCACTTGAATACAGTTAATTTCATTAATTCGATATTTTATCAACAGCAATATAATAAAATATAAAATCAATGTAATTCTCAAAATAATATATTAGAATTTTACCACGCTTCATGAGCTAAGCTTTATTTAATATTTCCTGTCAAAACGAGACAAAAAATATACATTACTTTTGCGTTATAAAACGCATTTAATTATTTTATTCCTATATTGCAATAAAAAATTCTGATTATTGCTTTTCTAAATAAAGCAATCTTTCTGCATTACTATGATGAAGATAGACTTTTAGTGTACTTAAAGATAATACAGTTTCTGTAAATAAGATTTCCAGATTTACTGCTTAAATCCTTCGGTTTCTTTAAGATGTGTGGGTGTTTCACGCAATTTCCTCTAAGATTATGTGGGTGTTCTGTTGTTTAAGCGATAATTTCTATTCCTGTCTCTCCCTCAAGCTCTTTACAAAAGTGCACTGTGGCTAAAATAATTATAAAATTAAAAACATTTAAACCAGTCCATTAGGTTGCTCATGAAACTTTCTTTATATTAATGTTATTTAATTATTTGTTATTTATATTAGAAACAAAATAATATAAATTTGAATGTTTAAGGGTAATTTTTGCTTACTCAAGACTGTATATTCTGAATATCTTCCTTTTCTTAACACTTAAAATTTCTATAACTAATAACTTTTCTTAACATCATTGTGTTATATTTTGAATGTTCTGAAAGTGTTTTCTATTTAAATTAATGATTAAAAATCTGAAAATTTCCATATTTTGGTGTGAAACTATATATTAAATAAATTGATCGAAGCAGCTTATAAATAGAATATATACAGGAAATTATATCTCTTTTATGAAAAAGTATGCGATATAAGTAAATATAAAAATATTTTATGTAAAATTGTGTGTCTGCATCTTTTTCACAGGAGTATATTCAAATTTTACCTTCCTTGTAAGTATTGGTAAGGAAATTAAGTTCATTAAATTTTAGTATAAAACTTTTGGATTTAAAATCTCCCCCCATAGTTGAAAAGTACTATATTTATAAACTATATTTGTAAATCTAGTTTCAAAGTACTATTTTATAACATATATTTGTAAACCTAATCGCAAAGTACTATGTTTATAAATAATATTTGCAAATCTAGTTGCAAAGTACTATGCTTATAGAATATATATTTGTTAACCTAATCGCAAAGTACTATGTTATGTTAAATTTTTTTCACATTGAATAATGATAATTTCAAGTCACATGGAAGAAGCATGAATCTAGAGTTAATTTCCTGCTTTTCGCAGATATCTTCGTCATTGTATGTTCCTGTAGAAGTTTATTGATCAGTGTTTTAGTTTCATTAGAATATTGGTTTTCCAACAGAGTTAGTGTATGCAAACAGTTCTTTTTGAGGTCCCTATATATTATTTATTTTCTTCCATATTTCGTTATCATGTTATTCATAATACGAAAACGCAGTGAAAGAAATCCATTAGTGGAGAAAACTCTGGTTTTTCCGTGGCCGAGATGAGAGACACGCTGATTATGGGAAATTTCGAGTTCGATTCCATTAGAAACAAAAAATAAACAGTGTTTTTTTTTTCCATGTATGTAAGATGAGGTGCGTGCTTGCCTTCCTTACAACTCAGAAAAATGGCCCTCTAATTAAAAAAAAAGTGTTCTCGTGGTTTGCAGCTTGCCGTTGATATTCAATTACCGTACTTCGGTTTTAATTGCTATGTTATCCTTCACATGATGCCAATATCTATATGCGAATGCTGTGAATGTTCATACATATCATTCAGATCTCTTTATATTTAACATTTTTAAATTATGATGAATTATTAAATTTTATAAAATATGCTTATCTTTGACTCATTAAGTTAATAAATTAGGACAATAAAAATGACTAGAAAAAATGTTCTTAATATCACGTATTAGCAACTAAAGTTCTCTTAGGGATGCAAGTAAATAAATATTTGGGTGAAGTTTTTATATTTAATCAAAGAATTGGTACTTTTGTTATTAATATAAAAATTATAATTAAAATTTTAACGGTAATGAAAATTCAAATGTAATTTCTTTAAAAAACTTATTCTACAATAATTCATTTTGAAGTAGTTTAATTTATTAAAAGCTAAATTGAATCTCTTTGCAGTATCAATTAAAATTAACTAAGGTAAGTGAATAAAAATTTGGAAGATAGCACAGATATTATATAATCAACATCAAGAATATAAATTATCATAAGCGATAAATGACCATAAAAGAGACTCTTTTTTATACAATGTTTATAGTTATCGAATAATGGTGAGTAAACTAAATACCGAATTCAAAAATGTTTAGTATAATTAAAGCAGGTAAATCACACAATAAATGTATTTAATAAATGGCATTTTAGGTTGAACTAAACATTTGTCAAGAAACGTTTTAAAAAATAAATCAGTTTTGTAGGCGTAAAATTTTGTTTTCAAGCTGAATATTTCAATAAATGCATAATCATATATTTTTTAATCTTTTTTTACCTTTCATTTTAATAGGTGATTTATGCATTTTCATTGATCTATTTGAAAACAGTACACTTAATTGCTACTATCTGATAAGAAGTTCTTATCCATTTTTTGAATAAAGTAAATGGCATATGTGCTTGTACGATAAATAAATGTTTCACGTTTAACCAATATAATTCAAAGCATACTTCTTTATTTTAAAGTGGTGTTTGAAGTGATTTTTAATAAAAAATTTTTAAATCATTTTATTTTACTCAATTTTTAATTATACTTTTAAGTACTTTTTTTAGTTAGTAAGTTACATAAAATCTTCAGTACGTGACTAAAGATAATGCATATATTGATTTAACAGGCTGTTACTAGTGATCATAAAAAAAGTTTCTTTCAGACACTAAGTTTACGAAGCTGTTAAACTATATTAAAAGAAAAATTTATGACTTGTTCATTAGGATTTGGTGTTCTGGAAAGCAATGTAAATAAAAAAATATTCCGAATTTCGCATCTTTGACCAAAAATTATGCAAGACATTATAGATGCTTTTTTCCGAAAAGCAATTTAATTAAAAGTAATATTCCATTTAAGTTTTATTTTAGCTTGAATAATATAACCAAACAAACAAAATTAAATCCAAAAATATTTGCTTAAAAATACATCAAATCTGATTTCCTTTAAAAAAAATATAAATGACACTAATAAAATTTTGACCAGTAATACTTCTCTCTCAATATTCTTATCAATATATTAAGAATAGCAAAGAACTAATTTAATTATGATAAACTGTATAATGTCTTAAATAATTTTTCTACTTCATATACTTTATAACTAGCACATTTAAATAAAAGGAATTAAATATTTTTGCTTTGGTTTGATAAGTCTAACAGCATTTATATGCATTAATGCACTAAATACTGAATTAAAATTATACATTAATCAAAACGTACAAGCTTAAAAAAATTGAAGAATGTTATGTTCATTACAGAAAAGTTAAAAATATAATAAGTGTAAGAATTTTTTTATTATTTTTAATTCTTACGTACATTTTTTAATAAAGCAGATGATGGGAATGCATCTAGTGTAAATAATTTTTTGTTTCATATAACTATCAGTTTCCAATGGTTATTAATATTTCCGGCCATTCAGGAAAAATAATTTTCTAATTCTAGTATGGAAATTCAGGAAGATAAATCTCCTGAATAATTTTTAAATTATTTATTGGAAGTAAAGGAATTTAAAAGTACTTATAGTCCATTTCGTTATTAGATGTAAATCCTTTTAAAATAATTTTTCCATGTGAATCA
This sequence comes from Latrodectus elegans, assembly GCA_030067965.1. NCBI lineage: Eukaryota > Metazoa > Arthropoda > Arachnida > Araneae > Theridiidae > Latrodectus > Latrodectus elegans. Next base: position 93,654,772 of record CM057809.1, read on the forward strand.
AACTGTCAAATAATTGGGCATATTGTTATGTAAAAGAAATTGTGGCAATTATTAAAAATATATTATATTCTATTAGACTTGTTACTAACATTTTTTCAATTAATAATTCTCATTTTTCACTGCTGTTATTGAATTTGTAATCATGCAAAAGAGAAATGTATGCTGGCGAATATTACATATAAAAAATATTGAAGTTAGAATAATCTTCTTTATAACTAAAGAAAGACAATTATTATCCGATTCTTTGCAGAAAATACACTTCAGATTTTGTTTTCTTATGAATTTTTTAAAATAAATTTGATAGATTTTGTATAAAATAATTATCGATTTTTTTTCCAAATTTACTGCAGCAATTCACTCCTGAGTTTGCACTCGAATACAAAAACTATTCAGCTAAAAACTAGATATGTTGCCATTAAAAAATGTAAATTATAGCTTACATGCTTATTAATCCTATATTGTCCATGTCTATAAGTAATTCTTTACATTATGTGGAACACCTCACAATGATCACGTTACATGGTTACATTTCTGTAAGTATGAATAACCGATAGCATTACTTAAGGCATTGATTTGCCTGAAATAGCTATGAGAAAACTAAATTAAAAATTAATCCGATGAAACTTTAAGTAAATATTACTTTAAAATGTGCTTTTATGAAATATAAATAAGTGAAATAGCATTATCAGAAGATTTATGTTAAAAAATACAATCAGGAATATATATTTCATGTACATTTGGAAAGATAAAATTGAATTCAACATTCATTAACGTAAAAAAATTATTTCTCATAAATGTTCGACTTATATATAAATATTATATATATATATATATATATATATATATATATATATATATATATATATATATATATATATATATATATATATATATATATATATATATATATATATATATATATATATATATATATATATATATATATATATATATATATATATATATATAAATTAAAATTTTGCAGAACAAATACTTAATTTTTATTATTAACTATAATTTAACATAAAGAAGTTGTATTTTTGAGAATTTGTTTTATTTAGAAACTTTAATCCAATGTTTTGGAAATAAATATGTTAATATCATTAAAACATTTATTATGTAAATCTTATTCTCAAATATACACTGCTAGTTATCAAAAATGTGTCTTCAAGGAATGTAAGAGATGTTGAGAAACAAAATCGATTCGATATTGCAGAAAGCATAAATGCCAATTGAGAGAAAATAAGCTTCTTGAATGTCAGGAAGAAAGTTTGGCTACTCAATTGCTTTATTGTCTTTCTTTTACCCATAAAATCTAATTTAATTGATTTCTATAGTTCAAATAAAATTATAAACCATTTAAAACATCCATGTTTGAGGTGGGGAAAGAACTCAAACTATTTTGAGTTGAAAACCAGATTATTTATCTCAGAGTGAAGAATGATTAAACTTTTCAGTTGTAAATATTAGATTGGTGAAAGTTTTCAGTTTTAGAATCTTAGAAATAATTAAGTTTTCTTTTATTGTTTCCATAAATTAAAGAGTGTATGGAGAACATTTTAATTGTTAATTTTTAATTTTTATTGCTAGATTACTCTAATGTTTTATCAAGTATTAGTCATCTAAACATTTTAACAAATAAAAATATTAATTTATTTTATATAATATTTTCAATAAATATTTATTTCTATTATTTCCTTAATATTTCACTCACACAGTTGCACTGAGATATTTGAATTTCTTCAAAAATGAGTCAAATAAGCTAATAAATTTATAAGGTATTATTTCATCAATATACTAAGCACACAAATGAAATTTCATTGAAGACTTTTAATTGCAAAATAATGAATTTTTGAATTAACAAATATCTTTAAAGGCATAACTCATTTTACAATAGAATTATAAAAGCAAAATAATTGTTTTAAATACTAAGTCTCAACAAAAGTTAAAATGACACCTAACAGCTTAGAAATATAGCAACTAGATTAAAACAAAATAATATAACTAAGTAAAGTGTTAAAAGCTGTACTTATATAAAAGTAAATCTTTAAACAAAATTTATTCTAACATTAAGTATAAAATATGGAATACCTACAGAGATAAAAGATAATTTTTATAGATTAATATTCACCATGGTAAGTATTAATATTCCTCGTCTTCGGAGTTAAATTTATTCAAAATTTGAATTTCAAAGGATGCTTCTGCAAGAAAAACAAAGAAATTATTTTTTGAGTAGGAACACCCTTTGATGTCAAAATTTTATCACATTCTTTGGAAGCCTTTCTGAAATCCAGTAAAATGTGTAATCAGCGATCCGAATAAAATAGATTTGATTCAGCGTGAAACAACTTTGAAAAGAGAAATGTTGCTACCTCTTGTGTTAGTAATACAGAAAGTTACACTTCTGTGTGGTGTACAAAATGCAGTCTATGTACTTGATTCTTATAAATATCATTCCATCATTACATATATCATTTTACTTCAATTTTTGAAATATTTCTCTTTTATGATATAAAATAAGACATGCTTCTTACATATTACTCTGCAAAAGATAAGTCTTTCAGATTCAATTTGGTTTTTTAGGAATAATGAAATTTGATTAGAATTTTCTATCTGCCATAAAAACTATATATCCTGTCATGTAAACTTGCAGATAATTAACAAAAAAGTATAAAAAATATTTTAAGAGTTACAAAAGCATCATAAAAATACTTTTATGAACATGTATAATTTAAATTATGCTTTATTATTTTTACTTACTTTAGAGATAATTTATTATATATATATATATATATATATATATATATATATATATATATATATATATATATATATATATATATATATATATATATATATATATATATATATATATATATATATATATATATATATATATATATAAACTAACAATTTTAATTACTTTGTAAAAATATGAAATGAACATAAATTTTTAATATTATTTTTGTTTCTACTTAGAAGCGGAAAAAATATCTTAATTTTGTATGAAATATATTCCAAAATATAAACTGAAAATTTAAAACCAAATATCTCAAATATTCCAAAATATATAATACGTTACTTATTTATTGTGAAATATATGAAATATTTTTTTATGCATTTTCAAATTTTTGAATGAACACTCTCTTGCACAGCTTCTTTTATTAATACTTACAAGTAATAATTACATTTTATTTTAAATATCTGAATTATTATTGGAAACCGATTTTTATTTTGTCAATATTCCGATAATAATTTATAATGTCAAAAATGCAAGTATTCTATTTACTGATAATAAATAATTTGTTAAAAAAAATAATGTAATGCCTATTCTAAGATTATAATATTTATATTATATTCTCATAAAATAGTAATACTTTTAAAGAATTTCTGTGTTTTTTACACATATAATTCAATTATAATATTTTAATTTTATAATATGCATCAAAGTTATTATAATTCAAACCAGTAGGTGTGAGAGAGACATACACATACGCATAGAAATACATAGAATAAGCAGTTTGTTAGCAGTTATACTTGCCTTTAAATACTTAACGCATTTAATTGTTTCTTAATAAAATTTTATATTTATAAAATACACTGGCCTCTAAAAGTTAAAGCACAGTGTGGTTTTTTCCAGCTAATTTCAAATAAATTAATGTAGAAAGATCAAATTTGGATGTCATGTACCAAATAATGTATGTATTGATTGCAATATAGACGTTTGTATAATATATAAATGTGCATAAATGATTTACAATAAAAAATAACAATCTTACTGGAAGAGACCATCCTTGGAAAAAAGAATAATTACATTTTTATTTGGGAAAATGTCATAAAAGTATAGCAAAATAAAATTTTAATAAGGGATATATATATACGCCTAGCACATATGTATGGATAACATCAACTTTCAATGTAATTAATTAATTTATGGGTTACCAAATGGGAAATAAAAACCAGATACTGAATAAGCTGTTTTTCTACTTTCCTATAAACCTTGGATGACAACTTAAAAACGCAATATGTTTATTAAAATAATTTCAAAGATACTCTATGAGATTCATGTCCAGAAATTAAGCTGTGTTCAATTTACCCCAAACAATTTCTCTCAATATATTCCTCATCAACTACAGACTGATGAGATAATGCGTTATCATCCATCAGAATGAAATCATTGTCATTTGCATCGGCATATATACTAAAATAAGGATTGAAGATCTTATCTTGATATCTCACACCAGTCACAGCTCCTCCCTGGAACACATGAAGGTTAGTGAGGACGCCGATCAATATTTTTCCCAAATCATTATTCCACCCCAGCTGCAACTATGCCTTTCCACAGTTTTGGTGACGGTATCTGGAAACCTTGTTCTCTCCAGATTAGCACAGATCTTGAATAACTCTCTCATTTGAATCTGAGATTTCCTTTAAAAAGCACAGCTGCAAATTGATGTCTATTCATGGAAACCTGTTCTCATACCCATAATAATTGGGTTTTTTTTTCTTTCGTCCACTGAGGGAAACCAACGCAATTGATAGCTGCGATATATAGAAACCTGCATGGTGAATACGCCCTTGGCCGAAAGAACTATAAAATGGTCTTTCTCAAATGTTGTAGCTCGTGATCAGCTTGGAATGTCTATTTCGGTTTGATACTGATTCCGGACATTGGGAATCACACTTCGAGGCATATTTACGACTCTTAGCATCATTAACCTATGACATCATCCCAGTTTCATACATACGACTGATCGTCATCTTAACGAATCGGACAAACTTTTTTTTTTTTTTTTTTTTTTTTTTTTTGACATTGCAAGACCCTACTGAATATTGCCAGTGAATCTTCTAATAAAATTTTATATTCAACAAAAGTTACATGAGCAATTACAAAAGCCTGATGGTTGGATATTTTTCTCTTACATCTATACATTTGTTCTTTTTCTATAAAAAAAATGACAGCTAGCTTTTTTGCATAAATTTACACAAGTTCATTTGTATCAGTTATATAAACTGTAGTTTCTCTTATAGTCATTTGCTCGCAGTTAGCTTCGAAAAACATGTTATTTCTTAACTTTTGGAGGCCACTTTTGTCTGATATTAAACTCGATAGCTTGTATCTGTGATGTTCCTGCTTCATCACTCGAAGTATCGCAATGTCAAACTTTCTTGTAGCATTTTCTAAGAACAGAAATGCATATTGCTCTCCAATAGATTCCTTCTTATTGTGGCGTGGATGTAAGGAAACAAGGTGACTTCTTAGCTAAAAATGTTTCTATGGTCTTACCATTAATTAACTGATTAAAAGTGAGATTTATTTTTGAATTACCAAGCATGTTAAAAACACTTCTACCCTTAATGTCCGTCAGGATTTAATGTGTAAAACTTCCCCAAATAGCTTATTGAGGATTATCCATAGCATTTCCGATTTTCTCTATTTCACTTTTGTTCAAATTTTCCCTTTTGGTCATGACATTTTATCAGTTCACTTATTTCATATAAGTGTCTTGGGAAACCGAACCTGCCTTTTTTGTAACGATGGAATCAAAGAAAGAGACCACCTAAGACGTTGTTAAACAATTTGATGATGTCAGAAAAAAGAGCACTATTAGTACGTCTGACTGCGTATGGGGTTGATGACCTTTTTTCCCTTTATCATTCTTCTTGCTTGCTGTTTGTTAGATTGTTATGTACTTTGCTATTAGAAATAAAAATATATGGTAAAAATGTAGCTTTTTGGCAGTAAAAGTTTACTACGTTTAATTTGTCATCAATAAAATGAAAGTAAGTATTTTTCTCACTTTCATTTTATTGATTATTTTGCAGACTTTTCTTATATAATACCTTCTTAATAATTGCTTCTGAAAGTACTTTATAACAAAAACAGTTTGGAGCTGAATCTTTCAATAGTAGAATCACTGAAGTAAAATAGTTTATGCTAAAAATTCTCCTTTTTTTCATTCTCCTTTGCTCTTATTTTCTCTTTCATTCTCATACTGTGACATTAACCAACGGGACAATTGTTCATATAGTAGAGAGTAATAGTATGTATAAAACGAGAAAGAAAACATTTTTGACACTTTAAAAATAAACACAACAATGAGACTTAAAAATCTAACCTTTGAAAATCATGGAAGATTTTAAATTTTATTTTTTAATGTAATATTTATTACTTCGTGTGTATTTTAAATAAATATTTTTTTCCATTAGAATATTGGATTTGTTTTAAAAGGAATTTTAAGAAATTAAGTTCATTATTTAAAGTTTTCACATAAAATTTTTAATTCTAATGTTCATCTTAAGTATTGATATATATATATATATATATATATATATATATATATATATATATATATATATATATATATATATATATATATATATATATATATATATATATATATATATATATATATATATAATAAAAATTATGTTTGTTAATACATTTTAATCACATAGCAAAAGTATTAGAAGTAAGTATGTAATGCCAATGTAACCCAATTCGTTAAAGTATATCATCTATTTCTTTGTGTCAAAAAAGTCTTAAAAACTCACTAGACTAAGAAGTCTATAAATTAAAATTATGAATTCGATATTAGTTTTATCTGTGTATAAATCTAGAAAAATTCAAATTGGGTATAACCATATGTATTCTTAAAAAATTTCAAAAATATTTTATTTAAGTTTAAAAATCAATTTACAAAGTAAGTAAAATAATTACTAAAGTGTAGTTAATAGTATACTCAGGGATTTAGATACTAACTTTTTTTTTCCGCATGCATTTATCATAAAAAATGTTTTCAAAAATTATTTCTAGCTATTTGTGACACTTTAATTTACTATTATCATTTCTCCATTGACATCTGATACATACTCTGCCCGATATTGAAAATGCTACACGAAAAATGTGTCTCCCAAAAATTATGCAAATTTCAGAGTAGACGCACCTAACCTAATAATGCAAATGATGTGAAATGTGCAGCTCTCCAACTAAGGTAGGATAAGATATAAGGTAAGGAAACGAAAGGGAAGCCAGCATTCGTGCCATTATTTCTGTTTGGAAAATAATCCTTGAAAGATTGTTCTTGTTCCAAAGGATGCCTGTAATTACAGAGTATGACTGGATATCATCGACAAAGTCAGTTACAACAGACAGACGAGTTTACGAGGACCATAATGATAGAACTGAGAAGAGCAAGTTTGTACTTACTGCTAACATACACTTTGACGCTACTAGAGTGCACTGAGTTGGGCAAAGATGGTTTGAACAAAGAATTGCAGAGCATTTGCGGGCTGCTAGTGCAGCAGGAAAGACGTCAGCACGCATGGATTGAAGAGTAAGACGGGAGGTGATGGCGGCTTCACAAAGCAGGTCTACTGAAATTCTACAGCATGTGCAGGACACCCTAGATGCTACAATATCGAACAGAATCATTTGCTTTCGATTGGCTGCTAGTGACATCCGCTCATATCTTCCGTTAAAAAGACTATCATTTACCTTACAGCATAGACGTCATGATCTGAAATAGTGCAGTATGAGAGCCATGTAGATGACGGAGTGGTCCAAGATCATCTTCTCGGATGAGTCACGCTTCTGTTATTCCAGTGATAGTGATCACGTATAAGTATGGGGTCGACGTGGAGACAGGTGATATTCTCATAACTTTAGGGGGTGTCAATGCCCTTTATGACAATGATAACGCCCGACCATACATTGCTCGCATCAGACGACATGCTTTTCAAAGTGTGCAGCTTCTTTCCTGGCCACTATGCTTAATCCAGATCTTTCATCAATTGAACGTATATGGGATGTAATTGAACACCATTTAATACTCTGCCACTGCCTCCTTTGCTTCCTTCAGAAGATGCACTTTGGCAGATGATTGACAAGGAATGGAAAGCCATCATTACTCTCATTGAATCTGTGCCTATACGTGTTGCTTCGTGTATTGCCGTCTACGGTGGTCCTACAAATTACAAACTTGACTCTGTTCTCGCTCTGTATTACGTATAACCCTTAAAGCTACAAATCACTTACTGTTTGTGGATGTCTGTCTCTGTTTGTCGAGTTTCGCCATTTTCTGGCAACTCCTTCTTAGTGTTTCATCTTGAATGTTGGTCAATGTATTTGTACATTGGTACTCAAATATTCTGACGTCAATAAATAAAAATTGAGTTTCAAGATTCCAGTAAAGATTTGAACTTCAACAGGTATTTTTATTCAAAAATTTTCAAATTCTTTTACATAACATATTTTTGCAAGCGAAAATGAGATTTTGAATTTTTACTTTATTACAGAATATGAAGTAATTTGTTAATGCTATTACTCACTTACCTTAAGGACAGAAAAGGAAAACACCATCCACAACTGTTCATTATGATCGTAGTATGGAACATAGATTTTAAAAACTATCATCATGTAAATACATAGATTTAATTTTATGAAAAAAATTCATTTTGTAGACATGCAAATATATTATAGCATAGCAATAAAGGTTGCTTTTAGAGTATCGAGTATCGAATTGCTATGCAAATACCAAAAATGAAAGTAAGAAGATAATTATAATAACTTAGAATATACCATAGCGCGCGCGCAAACGAAATGATTTACATTTGAGTTACAGTAGTCTGATTTCTTTTCAGGAGAAAAAAGAGAGAGTGATAATTGAAAGTAAATTGCTATTTCAAGTTAGAATATTTCTCCCATGAGAATCGTGAGTGTGTTTTCTTAATAAAAGAAAATATATGGTGGCGTACTAGTGCATTATTTGTACATTTTTATGTGTGCCAGATGGATAGGTTAAGATTATTTTTTTCTTCAAATGAGTAATGTTTATTTGCAATTTATGGCTCAAAGTTTGATATAATCTTGGAGAAAGCGAGGTACAAATAATTGAACTAAATGTTGAAACAAAGAAGACTGCATAATGAGAACAATTTAAACATGAAGGAAGATAATTACTGAAAGAAGTAATAAACATAAACAAAAAAAGGCTTTATAAAACTCAAATTTTCCTCTTTTTGATTGTATTAAAAATAATAATGGTACATAGAAATAATGATGAATGTTGAAGAAGAACTAATTTTTTGCAAGCCTGAAAAAACTAGAGTCTGAAGGAAGCTTATAATTGCAGGTATTGAGACGTGCTCAGCAAAATGCATGGATCCCATCTCTAGTGGATAAGAGAATCCTCTTAGCTCTTATGACCATTTGGTGGCAAACAAACTAATTAAGCTAAAAGATGTATAGGCACATATTTCAGAACGTCATTCCCAAAAAATCGATTATTCTAGAAAAATAACAAATCAGTTTTATTCATTTCAAATTTCAAATGAATTGTTTACAGTACATGCACGAATAGTATCCTGTTAACTGATTTCATTTGTGTGTGTGTGTGCTTGGTTTCACCAATTTATTCTCAATAACATTCACAAGCATAATGAGGTTTACTTCTCAGTTGAATCTTGATTCAACCTTGCGGCTATGTAAATGATTAAAATTCCCTCCTATCAATTTAAGAAAAATCTGCATAAGCTATTGGTATTGACTTTACAATTTAAAGTTTGTTGTTGGGTTTGCGCTCTCAATACGAAAGTAAGAGGATCAATTTTTTTAATTAAACTATCATCGATTCCTAAATGTACTTAGTCATGATTCAAGTTTTTATTGTTTCGCTGGAAATATGGAAGTGCTACTAATGGTTTCATCAAGATGAAGTGATTTCCTACAAGTCAAAGCTAAGCAATGAACGTGTTTAAAGATTTTTTCATGAAAATTTAATTTTTATAGGTTTCTAGCCGCTAAGAACTTACCCAGTTAGATTTTTTGTGTGGTTATCTCAAAGATCGTGTCTTTCCAAAAAGGTTCTGCAAATATTAATGTATGAAAAATGATAGCTGAAAAAGTTTTATAAATAAAACCAACAGTATTGAGAAACGTACAAAAACTTGTTTTATGTATTTCAAGTTTACCAGGTAGTTTCGTTAGTAATTTTTTTTGCTTAAGGATACGCTCACAGCGTGCTTCAATTTCAAGCCATTCTTCAGAAAATGGCGATTGCCATTTATGATTATCATTAAGATAATGCTGATGTCCTTATGGCACGAATCGAGCAACAAACTGAGCCAAATATTCACATTCTTTCCGCGCCTGCTGTATCTCCTGCTCTCTCACCAATCTAAAATATTTGGGATGCATTTAGATGTAATATACATATAAATTTCATTAACTATCTATCTCTGAATCAATATATATATATATATATATATATATATATATATATATATATATATATATATATATATATATATATATATATATATATATATAGCAGTAAAATTTTCTTAACAAATAAATGATCATACTGTATAATCAATATACAATTGTATCATGTTAAAGTAGGATTTATTTCTGCGTCTTTTTTACCACTTTTCCTCAATTTTTACTATATGCTTTAGGCATTGAATTTTCGTTATCATGAACCATACCTAATCTAAAAGACCATTCGCAATGCCTTTTATATTTTCATGAGAATCACTGTCTTCATTAAGTATTCTTAAACTTCAAAGATTAAATTTTTAAATACATGATAATGAATTTAATTTCTTTTTATTTTCAATTTGCACTTCTACCTCGCATTTCTTAACATATTTATCTAAGATATTCCCATTTTTTATTAATTTATGTAAATTAGATACATCAGAAAGAGCAATATATTTAAATCTAAAATAGAAAATATTTACTTTAAGTAATACAATATTTTCAGTGCAAAAGCACAATTTAGGAATTTCACTATATATTATTAATTATAATAGATTAATAAAAACAGTATAAATAAAATTATTTGAAATGAATTGAGACAAGCAATGTAATGTATATGTCTAATTTGTATTACATGTTGACGTAACGAATAATGTAAGAGCTTAGTCAATAAGGACAAGGTGTTGATTTTCAATCATTTGAAGAATTCCAAGTCATTTAAAGATTTCTTTGGTAGAGAATTTAACAAGGGACCCATTGATTCTGAAATAAATGATCTTAATTTTAAAAATCTCGTCTTATTTCTGTTCCTTTTCACATTAGTAACGATATTTAAATAGTCACAGTAAAGATTAAATGTTTTATATCCCCAAGACTTCTCTTATCTGGTATGTCCCAAAGTTTTGGTTGAGTGCACTGATGATCCACTCTATGTTTCGCGGAATCGATTTTAAATTATTCACTTAACAACAGCTTAAAATGATAAAGGTTGGTTATCAGAGTTTCTAATTTATTTTTTTTAAAATTAAGAATTTATGAGCACTCTTTTGTTTGTAAAATATTTTGAAACTTTATTTGAAAAGTGATTTCCGTTGGGGTTTCATTATTGATTAGATTTTATTTCTATAATTGAGAGAAGTTTCCTTAAACAAAGTGTTCCATTTTATTGATCATATTCTTATTTAATTGAAATATTTAAAGTAAGACATGGTGCAACTTTGTTCTGAGTGTTTTATGTAGTAAAATAGTTGATTTCATATTTATCAATTTTATTTTTGAATGACCCATTGGTGATTATTAGTATAATACGATATTTTTGGTATTATATTTTCAAGTGTAACTTTTTTTAATATTTTAATAAAATGGTTTTTCTAGGCTTAAGTGAATTTTTAAATAAATGTTATTTTCGTTGTTTTAAAAACAATAGATTGATCTCTGATTCGAAAACTTTTCCTAAAGCAGTTAGAGCATACTTCTATTATTTAATGGTGAATTAATTTTATGGTTTAATCAATCATAATTAACTCCAATTAAATATCTGAGTTAATTAATATTATATCTTGAAGTTCAAACTGCCTAATACATTTTGATGTTAAAAGTTTATAATTTTCTTAACTTATAAGTAGTTCAAAAATAGCTGTTGTTTAACATTAACACAAATATTAAGCTTAATAATTAGTTATTTAAAGAAAATTATTGGTGGATAAATAAAGCATTTTTAATGCTTATATATAGTTAAAAAAATATTATTAAATACGAATGATTTCTTATATTTCAAAAATTATTAGTAAGAACATATTTTTTAACTTCTTTTAAAACTTGTTTTTGAATAAATAATAAATTAATTCTAAGTATCTTTGTATCTAAAATTAATGCCAGAAATCTTGAAAAGATTATGAAACCAATATCTGCAATATTCATATAAAGAGGGAAAATTTAATTTTATGTGCCTTATTCAATATTTCTGAAAAATATTAACATATTTAAAGATTTGTAAATTTTCTTATATGGATTCGTAGGGATATGATGAGGATGTTTTCGAGTAATAAAATCATGTATATAAAGGTTTAAAATTTATAAATTTGAATTAATGGCATCTAGATATCAATGTGACTAAAGGTTAAAAACATGTATATATTTATAAAAGATTTTCTCAGCTTTTTTTTTTTTTTTTTTTTTTTTTTTCTTTACCCATGAAAAACATTTTTACGACTATTCATTCTTTTCTGAAAATCGTTTAGTTAGCATTCTAAATGTGTGACATTAGTTATTATTAATGTTTCCTTGCTGTGTTTAACACAGCTTGAGTTTGAAAATACTCAAGTTAATACCTTTTATTTAGAAAGATCATACAGTGTTCTGTAAATTAACTTAGTGAATTACGTATATTCTGATAAGATAACAATTTCCTCTTATGCTTTGTGTTCATAAGGATACAGGTCTTGGATTTAAGTTTAATTATTTTAAACCATGTATTTTCTCACCATGTAATGGATAGTCTATGATTGTAGACAGAATTTTATTTCCCACCGTGTTACTTACCTTCTCAGAGGATGATTATTGTGTGTCACAAAATGGAATCTCAGGAAAATCCCAAACACCAAACTCGAAAGACATGCATGCGGAAGGCAGAAGAGTAATATCCATCTCCTATTGACCGACGGTAACTGTGATCAAACCCATAACCATTCGTTCTGGTGGCGTCTCTCTTACAACTAAACTACAATAAGACAGTGAAAAATTAATGTTAAGAAAATCGCATTTTCTATGATTCCATTTAGATTTAATGTCCACATACCTTTGATTTTAAACAGTGCCTTTTATGTAATTTTACTGGCCGACCAACTTATCTAGTGGTAAGCGTGCCTGACTACTGATATGGAGGTCCTGGGTTCGAATCTCGGTTCAGGCAGGGATGTTCTTTCTCTCTCTCTATCCTGTCTTTCTCCTTTCCTTGTGTGTGAATGAGGTATGAATTGTGCCTACCCTATAAACGTGTCCTTATGATATGTGTGAGGGTGGGATGGTGCCCCCGGGGCAGCGCCTCGTTAGCAAAGAGGACAATGTTACTGGCCAGTTCTTTGGGTATAATGGGACAATACATCCCGATATACCCCGACCATTAGCAAAAAATTATTTTACTGTATTTGTATCCACCATCAACGTATGAAGAATGTAAACTAAATTATCAAAATAAAAGATAGATTATATTTTTTTAGATTTAGGAAAAATTTTGATTAACATATTATATTTAAAAAATAACAAATTTTATTTTACATTATGATTAACATAGGCAGATAGCTTGTAAAAAAATTATCTTTAATTTCATTACGATAATTATTTACTTTATACCTGAAATTCTTATTATATTCCATAAATAGCAATGAAATAAATATGCTCATTAAAATAAAGAATCAAAATCTACATATATGTGTCAAATTGTGTTTTTTATGTAAATTTTTGTGGTTTTTTTATTTACTTACAATCAAATTTATACCAGTACTTTAGTTTTCATTATTTATGTTTTCTTATAGTAGCACAATAGTTGATTAGTAAACAGTCTCTAATTTACTTCTTCAAATACAATAAACGCATAAATTGAGTGTATCGATATATTAGTTTTAGTTACTGAAACATGTGTTTTAATATAAATGCAAGAATTGATTTTTTTTATACTTCCACACTAGATACTTAAATTGCTTTCATCGTTATCCTATTTTTACGATTATATAGAATCCATAACGTGTTGATAAAAGTGTCCATATGAATTCTTATAATAACTAGTTCAAAATATTTTTGAACTTAATGCCCATATTAATTCTCTATTTAAATATTATTAGTGCATGTTCATTAATTTACCATAAATTGATAAATTAAAATACTTAAAAAAACTTCAAGTGAAAGGTTAACTCACAATATCAATATTAATTGTTTTTATCCGTGTTTATTATATTACATTTCATTGAAATGATCTTGAAATTGTTTATCTAAATAAAAGAGAAATTTATATTACATTTTCTTTGAGATATAAAGAAAAATAATAAGTGAATTTCTGTACTTCCAGCCTATTTTTACGATTATAAATTAATGTCTATAAGTATAGAAATTAAATTGAAAAAGGTACATTACATGAAAACTATTTAAAAACTGATATTTTTACAGAATCCTTCTGTGTGGCACTTTAATATTACAGAAATACAAAGAATATTACAATATTTCAAAACAAGTCTGCAAAATTCAAAAGGGGAAAAACGTGAAACGAATAATTTTTTAGAGATTTTCGCTTAAGGCAAGAGAAGATAATATTCAGTACTATTTCCCCACAACATATATTTCAGCTATTCGTCGTCAAAGATTTTAAAAGGCTTAAGAAACAATGTCATTTATTATTATGCTACTTATAATATTTAAAATCTTATATTTTTTGATTACATGATTTACCGTTGTAGGCGTTAAAATGTTTCGTGGAATAAAATTTATATGCTATATTTGATTTATTTGTATGTTTGATGTTTATTTTTAAAGGTAATAGTTGCATTTTCAAAAATTTTGATTTCAATACATAAATAATATAAAATAAATAACCTGACACATGTAATAGAAAATATATAGCGTGGACATCATTACCCAATGAAGCTTTATACAATGAAAAAACACATAGTTAGATAATGTAACATCCATACATGTCGGCAAAGGCTTTTAAATGTGTTAAAGCGAAATAGTTCGAATGAATCCTCACGCATTTGCAAAAATTTCTCAACATCCATCTTTACTATATTGAAATGCTATTGTTGGTTGACTGTATCTAAATATAAATAGGCATGTTTGACAAAGCTACAGCAGGTTGTAACAGTTATTCCTAAATTTAGGGGAACAAAAGTTCTTAATACATGTTAAATAAAAAATATAATCAAATGACGTAAGAATAAGGCTGCAGAACAATGTTACCCCATGGATAAGTGGTTTTTTTAAAACTAGTGTAGCATTTCTTGTCATGATTCTCAAATTTAGTGTCTCAATAACAATAAATGAAACTGAATAATTTACTACAGATAAATTGACAGCTTATTTGACTTATTTTAAATTATAAAAAAATATTATAAAGAATTTTTTGCAATACTATAACCGAAAAGAATGGGAACATTCTTCTTTTACAAAGTGCAAATTTGTTTACAAATTCGTTTATTCTAAAATTGAAACAGACTCGTGAAATCTAGAACATTTTACATATGAAACTGTTTTCTTTTTTCTTATCCCCTGGTCTGAATCAGACCAGGCCCATGACATACTTCACCTTCAAAGAATCGAGAACAGCTCTAGGGCTCTAAAAAATGTTCACGCTTTGAAAAGCAATGCAACTCAGTAGGTGCTCGGGACTGGCTTCGTTAGTATTGCACAAAGTGCAGGAGGAAAAGACTTGTTTGCCCTGGGAGAGCCGTAAAGTCCGAAGATGGCCGTATCTGAGTCTGATCACGTCTGGTCAGGCTTTTCACAGTCGAAACTCAAAGATTTCCTAGGATTAGAGCTACAATACCAAGGATGAGACGGTGGATTTTTCCAAGATGAGTTAGCAAGAGCACTACTCCTAGAGAAAATTTCTTGGAAAGTCAGCGGATCTGCAGAATTAAGAGGCAGCAATGATCCATCCTTAGTTAGGCCATCGGCAATATCGTTATATTTAAGATTGACATGTGATTAAATCCATTAAAATTGAATAATGTAGGAATCAGATAAAGCTTTAAACTTTTTGAAAACCCAAATTCCCCTCAGGTCCACAATATCCGTCCAGTTTTCAAGGTACTGAATAACGCTACGACTGTCAACTAGAATCCAAATCTCGCCGTTTAACTGTTTGTTTAAGGAAAAGTCCAGATCAATATCAATGGCTTAAGTTCTGCACAAAAGATGGAACTGAAATCAGCGCTGTGTTGTTTTAGAAAAAAAAAGTTTCAGTTTTAAGAAACACTTCGCTTCCAGTGTGTCCATCTTCATCCTTACGACCATCAGTATAAATTTGTACCACTTCAGAAGGGATGTGCAGCCTCTAGTGCAGCTTGTTTTAAGAATTCAGGATGTTGAGAAGATTTATTTGTGAGTACCAGTAATTCTGTAAGGAAGAACATTCCTGGCAAAGAGTGAAGATGGGGGTGATAGGAATTAGAGAGTTAGCGAACACAGAAGATTTTAAAACATCCAACTTCTCTGCAAGTCCAAGGAGACTATGCTTTTTCAGCCTCTTGTCATTCTTCCAGCCACACAGGAAGTTAGTGGTTGAATATTGATCACGTTAGCTATAAAGTTTACTGAAGTACTTCATCAGATTTGGGATAACTGTTTCCTGCAACGGCTGTAAGTCTGTCTCATAAAGAACTATTTTTGTTGGTGTGCTCCTACGCAGCCCTGTAATGATGCGTGCCACACTGAGATGTACTATCTCAACTTTTTGTAGATTGGCAACGGATGCAATATGGTATATTTGAAAGGCATATTCGAAGACTGGGTGAATCAAAGAAATGTATGTTGTTCTTAGTCTTCTCACATCTGCACCCCAGTCGTACCCAGAAATATATTTCATAATATTATGTCACTTCTTGGCTCGGATCAAAAGTGAGTCGATGTGTTTGTTGCATGAGACATCAGGATCAAGAGTATAGCCAAGATACCTGGGATTTCTTTCAAAAATTAAAGGTTGAGAGTTCATAATAATCTTAGGTCTATATTTAAACAGCTTCCTATTTGTCGTTAAGAATCATGTAGTAGATTTATCAGGAATGAAGTGAAGTTTATGACCACGAACAAAATCCAGTATACACCGAATAGAATGATTTAAGCTTGTCTCCATGACATCAAAGTTAGAGCCACTACACCAAAGAACGTCATCAGAAAAAACCATTTTTTGCAATCATTAGAAATAACAAATTCCATTCCAGAAATGTAGAGAAAAATAGGGTTGGGCTAAGTACGGATCTCTGAGGCACACCCTGTCTAGAACGATACTCTTAATAATAAGCCATTAAAGTTGACTCTAAACAGTCTGTTTTTAAGAAAGTCGGCAATCCATGAAAGTGCTCGTGTAGCAATATTAAATTTTTCGTATAACTTATTGACCAACTTGTTCCTCCATACTTTGCCAAATGCTTTATTCAGGTTTAATAAGACGGCAACTGTATGGTTGATCGGATTTTGATTATGGGCATCACGCAAATGTTAGATAGAGTATAAAATTTGATCTTGTGTACCATGCCCCTTCCTCAATCCATATATTCGCTGAGTAGAAGATTATTAGTAGCTAGGTAAAAGTTGATACGATTTAACAGCATTTTTTCAAGGACTTTGCAAACAAAGTTGGTCAGTGCAATAAGGCGATAACTGTCCGGGATTCCAGCTGGTTTATTAGGTTTCCTAACAGGTATTACAGTAGCACTTTTCCAATTTTTTGGTAATCTACTGAATTTCCAGGAGTGATTAAAATATCAAGTAAGAGATGTTACCCATGGACTCCAAGGTTAGTGATCATAAGACCATGCAAGCCATCAGGTCCTGGGGTTTTTGGCGGGTCAACTTGTTTTAAAACCATTTACAGCTCATCATGGTTAAGTGTCCTATCAAACAATGGATTTTTTGATTGGATCTGGTGACAATAATCAGCTGTTTTCCTAGACTGGGCTGCAATTAATTTGTCGTTCTGCACGAGCTCTAGATCGTTAACTCGACTATAATACCTTCCAAGAGTTTCAGCCGATTCTTCATAACTTAAAATCAAGGGGACGTCTTCTGAGCCGACACAATTAGATTTCTTGCATTGCGGTTGCTCACTACTAATGGCTTTAGCCATTTTTCAAAATTTTGTGTTCGGGGTTTTAACGTCTAGTCTACAGCAGATTTATGCCCATCTCCTTCTTCTTTCACAAGTGTAGATATGCTTAATTTCGGCATTAACTTGATGGAGTTCAATTCTGGTAGTCAAATTGTTTTGTTCAAAGATATGCTTGGAAAGGTCATTTCTCCTGAGGATGTGGGGTTCTACAACAGATAGGTCTTTCGCTTAGTTTCTTTGGAAGTTCTTAATGCTTCCTCTAGGAATCGAAGTCTTGGCTGCCTCGAGAATGATCTCACGAAAAGAATTCCATTTGTGTTCCAAATCAGAGCATGTAGCCATTTGTTCAATGGCTTGCGCATTTAAAGTATCCTAGAGTTCCCAGTTTGCCTTTTTAAAATTCCAAAAGTTTCGTTTGACTTCTTTTATGTGAGACGATTGGTTATACACAATTAAGATAGGAAGATGAACACTTCCAATGTTTTCTAAGGTTTTCCATTTGCAATAATGGAACAGGTGGGGACTAACAAAGGAAATATCTAAAGCTTCCTTTGTTGAATAGCTCTATGAACTATGAGTTGGAGAGTCCTAATTGAGACACATGATTGATCTATCATCAATAAAATTGGAAAATTCAGAACCTTTCTGATTATCAGTCGAACATCCCCAAGAGAAATGTATAGCATTGAGGTCTCGTAAAATAATTGACTTTCATGTTATCTTATTAACTGACAGATTAAGTTTAGATAAATTAGTTAAGACAGGTAAATTTCTGTGAAAGAGGAATCCAATTAGAGTTGTAAATTGATTTTCATAATATTCATTTGCTATTGGTACATTTTTGTAAATAACGATATATGTTAAAGCGCATTTAACATTTTTATCAAATTTATTGTCATTTTATCAGACGTTTTCTAAATGTTATTCCTAATTAATAAGTTGTTTTTTTTTCCTTTTGTTAATGATAATATTTTGAAGTTTTACAAATGTATGGCTATATAATGCTTTCTAATCTCTTGATTAACTCATAAATGAAATAAAAAGCAGTTAATTTTGAACAAAGTTTTGTATTTTTGGAATTAATCAATTTATAGACTTCAAAAAAGATTCTCATGTTATTTAAATATTTAAAACATTGATTTCTGTAACTATTTTTAATATTGCTTACATATTCTTAGAACGGAACTCATTTGTATTGAATGTGTGTAGTATAGTTTTCACAATAAATTATAAACATATATTTATAGTTAAGTATCGTTATATAATAAAATTTCTATAATTTCATACAGAATTTGATAAAACTCAACAGTTATCTACATTTATTATTGAGCGTAAAATATGTTAATAGAAAATATGAATTTGATTAATAAGTATGTAGAATAATTTATTTCCGAAAATAAAGTATACAGTGTTTTTTCCTATCCAGCCAATAATTAAATAAATCATCAAGAACTTGTAATTAAATAAAGCAAAAGGAAAACGCAAAATAATAATAAATTAAACAAATATTACAAAATGTGAGGCAGAAAATAATAATGCATGAAAGTGGTGTTAATCTTTTATTATAATAATGTTAAAATTCCTGAACTCAATTCTTGTGGCTATCAAGTAAAAGTTTTTACATAAAGTGAATCATATATATGTGTGTTACTTTTATGATAGGACTTCTTATTATACATTAAATGTGTGAGGTATATTTATTGATGTTTATAAAGTAATTAGCAATACAGGTTTATATCAGGTATACATATTTTATATTTTCAAATTTAAAATCATACCCCTTAAAATATATTTCTTAGTAATAAAACTATTGAATATTTTTATAATTTAATAACTTATATTATACATTTACTAACATTTTACAGACTGTAATCCTGATGTATTCATATTTAAATCAATAGTTTTAGTTTAGAACTTCCCCAGAAATTGGAAACACTTTGTAACTAAAAATCTGGCAGGAAGCAAAATTTAATTGTTTCTAATCACCAGCATAATGATAACATTTCACAAATATCTCTAGTGGAAAAAGTAATTCAAGATGTGTTTACAGAAGGCTAAAAAGGAACAAAATTTTAATTACTTATTTAGATTCAATAAAAAATCTATCAGACATAATTAAATTTTCAACCCCAAGAACTTAGGAAATAAACTTTCAGTTCGAGAGCAGTTCAAGAGAATAGAAAGTAAACAATAGAGTAGCATAACATCAATTTTTATCTGTTTTTCGCAGTAAAAATGGTAGCTTTCAAATAAAGAGAAATGGATTTTTTTATTTTCTTAATATTTTAATATTAAGAATTAAAATAGAAGCTTAGCAAATCCTATCAATAAAACTGACACGCATGTATATACATTTATATAAACAATAAAATTTAGATTGCTAGCATAGTTTTATGAAAAAATAACATTTTGACAAACATTATATGTGAATATTCATGTAGTGATTTATTTTATTACTTTATTTAAAAATCTTTCTACACTTTTGTTAAAATTCCTTTTGGTAATGAATGTATCTAAATAAATGTAATGTGCTTTCCACTACCATTGATGTTAAAATTTCTTTCAATTTGTAAACTTCTATCGAGGAAATTTGGTGCAGTAATCAGCGTGATGTAAGATTTATTATTGTTGTTTTTCAATGATAGTTATATTCAGAATTTAAAGATATGTCAATTACTGTTTAATGCCAGTAAATTAAATGATTTTGTTCTTGTGTAAAAAAAAATAAAGAAAAGTTTAATGACAAACTAATTTACTGGACAAATTAAAATATGACAATATTATGATTTTATTATTACTGTAATTTTAATTATAAAACGAAATAAAATAGCATTTTATCAAACATTTATTATTACAAATGAGAGAATATTTAATAGCTCTAAGAGAATGTATTATGTCCCGTTATGTATTTTTGAAGAACACATAAAATGTAAGGCTGTAAATCTTTAGTTTATTATATTTGATTCCTGTAAATCTTTCGTTTATTATGGCCCTAGTGATAATTAGATTCCCTTAATCTCTCCCATTACGAGAGATATAATGGAATTAATAGTATCTCTTTCAATGAATTCGACACATTTTAATGTATTAACTAGATATATTTCAGTAACTATGATTGCTGTATTTTACCTTTAAATTCATTAAATTTAAATTCATTAA
Source organism: Latrodectus elegans (assembly GCA_030067965.1). NCBI lineage: Eukaryota > Metazoa > Arthropoda > Arachnida > Araneae > Theridiidae > Latrodectus > Latrodectus elegans. Next base: position 93,676,008 of record CM057809.1, read on the forward strand.
ACATGTATTTAACCTTTGATTCAGTAAAAAATGTCAGTGTGGTTTCTAAGAGTAAATACAGTAATTATACATTTATTTTAAACACTAGTGTTAGCTAAGAAGCTACAAGAAAACAACTAAATTACAAAATGTATTGACAGCTAATGTTTTCTTGAGAAAATTCTAATAATTCTTAATCAAATACTTCTTATATTTAAAATAATTATTTTGAATTCTAAAAAAGCATGAGATTGAAAAATGAGTTTCATTTTATAATTATAGACAAAAACTTTTAATCGAAAAATTATTCATGAGAATTGAGAGCTAAAATATATATCATCAATGATGCAATTACTTGTTTCTTATATGAAAGAAAAAGAGATAGTACATCAATTTCCATAAAATAAGGATTATTCAGAATCAAACAGAAATTGAACTCTAAAATAAAAATTTTACATGTTGAATTATCATACACATCTTGAAGAATAATATGCAAATTACAAGAAATCCCCAGATAGCACCGATAGTCCGTCACAATGACGAGAGTGTAAAAGAGGGATATATAAGGAATGGTTGCAAAGAAGTAAAATTGTTTACAAGCGTTTTAAAAGCCTTTAAGTGCAAAAATCACATAGGTATGACACAAAGGGTGCATTTGTATGATGTTTAATGCGTGTTAGAATTATTGGTCATCTGGAATGTGGACGTACCCAGCTGGAATTATCTGAGGAACTTGGAATCACTTAAAATGTCATGGTTTGGGTGATTTCAAATTCCTCGGAAGCTTTGGCAACAGTTCCGAAATGATAGTAATGAGAATAGACGTTACAGCACAGTTCGCCCTCGCGTTACAACGCTGAATGAGGACCGGTATTTGGCAGTTACTGTCAAAAGAAACAAACGGAGCACAACACCAGACCTGTCTCTTCAGATGTCTTCTGCCATCGGTACAATAGTTTCAAGGCAGACTATATACAGACGCTTAGGGCACATTGATCTAAATACTCGTAAGACTATCAGATGTGTTCCATTTACCACAACTCACTGTCGCCTGCTGTTAGCCTGTAGAAGGCAGCATGCATTGTAGACATCGCAACATTGGTCTTGTGTGATGTTTTCCTACGAGCCTAGGTTTCGCTTTCAGTCTGATTCTCGCTGTACTTTCATATCAACAGGGCCAGGTACTCGTTATCACCATTGAACGACTCAGTTACGGTGGTGCTGGATTGCTCGTTTGGGAAGGAATTATTCTGGGTTCCAGAACTAACCAGCATGTTCAGAATGTAACCACGACAGGCCACATCTTTCGGTATGATATTCCGGAACAACATGTACGTTTATTTCGGGGCGCCATGGGTGCAGAATTTCTGTTTATTGCTGACAACCCCCGTCCTCACCGTGCAAACAATGTAAATTAATGCTTTCAATCAGAGGATATCACCCGTATGGACAGGCCAGTATACTCACCAGACTTGAATCCAATAGAGCATATGTGGGACATGCTTGACAGATGAATTGAAGCCCGTCAACCCCCTCCCACATGTCTACTGGAACTTCAGAGAGCATTGCTTGAGTAGTTGTGTAAATATTCCCAAGATCAGATCAATAATTTGATACTTAGTATGCCTAGGCGTTCTACTGCCTGTATTGCATTGTCTGAAGGCATACTATGGATTAACCATTAAACCAATCATATTATAGTGGTTTTTGTAAATAGGTTCTTTTTTGTAATTTGCTACAGGGAGTAAAAATCACAATTTTTATTAATGATGTTAAACATATATCATCTTTTTAGCTCTTTATCTTTTGTTTAATAAATTGTCTTTACAAATTAGTCACATTTGTTTTGCTTCTGTGTCTCGCTTAGCCTAAACTTGTATTATCCTTAATTTATTGACAGGAGTGTATTGTAATGTATTTATTTTGTTTCCAATAAAAATGATAAGTGTTTCTTTAGTGAAAAATGATATTTTGAAACAATTTGTGAAAAAAAGTAAGAATAATTTTAATAGACCATCTTTTCAACACATAAAATTTCCAACTTATTATTCTAATAATGAATAAAATATAAATAATAAAATAAAAAATGAAACACACACACACAAAGTAATGTTATCCCCAATTCTAAAAAGAAGTTAGTTAAGAAATTTATTTACAACGTGTTTTAACACAAAAAAAACGTCTTCTAAAATGAGAACTTATGCAACAAAAGTTGTAGTTTCTAAATCAGTTTACTTTTTGTTTTATTTAACATTTTGGCACTCAACATGTGTAATTCAAATAAATTTATTCAGAATTTCACTCTTAGTAGCAAGATTTACATTGCGTTTTTTAAAATTTAAATTAAAAATTTACTTAAATTTATTCATTGCTTGATAATAACATTGAGATAATTTCCAAAAACTACAAATGATAAAATAAGCTGGTGAGGGAGACTTTGAGGTTTTATCTAAAATCTTTTCCACATGACAAAAAATGCATACAAACATAAATATCTTTAGGAAATTTCATAAGAGCAAGGAGACAAATCTATAAATAAAATTGGGAAATCTAATACTTCGAATCTTAAATTTCATGTGAAAATATGCAGAGAAAGTCCTTAAATCGGGTTATTAAACTGGTTATAGTTGAATACGTGAACAAATGATCATTACCTCCACTCTTAACCTAACAATTGTTTTTAACACCAGATGAATGACATATTGTCTTGGATAAATGAAAACTTTTAAAAAAATAATAATTCAGTTTTAATTAATTATTATTATTTAACCAGTTTTAATATTAAATCGAAAGTACATTTTTATTAGATTGCATTCATTCTAATCTCTTTTTGATATATAAGTCTTAAAAGACTGTTGAAGAGTTTTAAATTAAAAGAATAAAATTTCATTCCATTTGAGTGGAATTCTAGATATTTTTAAGCCTGTAAATCATTCTCAAAATAAATGGACATTATTATCTTAAATAATGCATAAAACATCTAAACAATAAGAAATTATATTTTTAAATATAGCCACTTTTTACATTTTTCAACAATTTCAAACAATATACTCTCAATCTCATTTCACTCTCCGTCATTCAAGTCATGTTCACGAAACATGTTGAAATTTCTTAAAGCTTCGACTTCGTTTTTAACGTAGTTCCTTAAAAACTTATTTTTTAAGTAATGAACTCAGTCGAGTTAGTAAGTTATAAACCCAATTTTAAATTTTCAGCTAGCAAAGTAGCAAATATTTTTTTCATAAATGACGTTATATATTCCTTTCCCTTGTTTATCAATAATCAATTTTATTATCCACACTAAAGTAATAAATTTTTCAATATTACTCAATAAATTAGATCAACATGCTAATAGAGCTTTTTCTTGGTTTGTATACGTATATAATAAATACTAAACGTTCTTAAAAGTATTATTTATTTTCATGTATACTTTAATTGATGCACAAATCTTATTAATTATATTTCTTCACAGAATTTCTGAGTGAAGTTCTTATTTCTAAGCTTATAAGAAATTAATTATATTTTGGTTAAGACAATGAGTAATTCCTACAATAGAAACAAGAGACAGGATTTAAAAACGATACATTTTTCACTGTAAATTATAAATTTTTTACTAATTGAACGTATAGTTTCGGTTCTATTGAAATGTTTATGTAATTTGTTTGTATAATAAATTTCTCATTCAAAATACAATTTGTTAAAAATTTAAAATAATTAAAAGTATTTAAGCTGAATTGATTACAAATCCTGATATTTGATTCCACATATTTCTGAAATTTGAGAATCAAAGCCATTGTGATAGAAAAAATTCGGTAAGAAATATTTTCGAAGATGAGATTTGATTTTAAAAGTGAATTAATGTGTCAGTTATTAAACTTTATGGAACTATTGAGGATTTTATATTTTGAGCAAAGCTTTTTGATCCATATTGTATGAGTTTAATGTCGTATCACATATTACACGAAGGCTATTATATATAGGGTTATAATAATATAAAGAAGACTAAATATATGAATTATAAGTGTGTGTGATTAAAACAAAGGTAGTGTTTAATTCTTAGATATTTAGTATTTTTTTTTATGAAAAGGGAAAAAAACTGTTCATGAAAATGAAGAATAATTGTCATATACTGCAAAGAGTGAATTATATCGCGATATACGTCGAACGTTATTCATGTATATAATAATATCTGAAACTACTGAAACCTTAGGCATCACTTAAATATTTAGTTGAATTAATAACTGCTATAACTCATTCATGTCATTGCTAAACAATGACAAGGGTGAGCTGTTTCCACAATCTTCAATCGTTTTAAAGGGAGGAATAATTAGTGATATTTTTACTATAATCTATACGGAATTAGTTTTGTTACGCCTTAGGAGTAAGGGTATTACTCCTTGTTGAACAATTTATATAAACCTCAACATTTTTGCAATTGCTTATTATATCTATGGAATAATATTTTACTTCCATCATATAATTAATTTTGTGTAATTTTTTTGATAATTACTTTGCATTATATATTTATCACTCTCCTTGTACATTCGTGTGCATAAAAGAATTCATCTTAAAAGCCCTTTTGGGAAAATCAAACATTCTGGAAAATAACCATGTCTCGTTTATAAAAAAAAGTCATGCAATTTTTAAAATTCTTCTAATATATATCACTTTTAAGGACATTTTGTATTTTTTAGCATTTATCCACATTCATAGTTTTTATGCTTTTCTAATTTTAACAGTTTTGACGAGCAATGAATTTTGAAACAATGAATTTTACTTTTTAAAAAGTGTTGTAAAGAATAAAAATAAATTACATCCCTTATCGAATATTAGCCGTATATATAATCAAATATTGAAAATTAACTTTGAAGTCTAAATATTTTAGAGAATGCTTACTTAAATTTAATTTAATAACTAGCATTTTTGTTTCATTCTGTTTAGAGGTTTAGAACTAGTTGTCTTACATTTGATTTCATATTTGAAGAATTTGAAGTGAAAATCCCTGATATGCCGGATTTCTTACTCTTCAACAGAAATAGTAAGAGAACTGGTATATTAAAACTTTTCACCTCGAATTATCAGGATAATTTCTTAACTAGATTTCACGAATTATTTTTTCTTGTCGTGAATATTTGAAGGATCATGAAAACATTGATACCATTGAATTAAGAACTTAATTAATAAATGGGAAATGTTCATAACAAGCTCTTAAGTTATACCCAGAAGTATTGAACATGTACTTTGCATTTTAAGTTTATTTTTCTCACCTTTGCATTTCAAAAATACTACACTATAAATATATATTTGACATATTTTAAAATAATTATTTGATTATTAAAAAACCAAAATTAATGAAATTTTTTATCGTCATTTTTATACTTTATCACATTTTTAATATATTTATTATAAGTTTATTATAAATACTTTTTAAAGTACGACGGAATATAAGTAAGAGGGAGTTTTAGCAAAAAGGCATAAAATTTTGACATTTTAGTTTAAAAATGAAGACCGCATGTTGCCGGTATTGTACGGACCTTCTTTGATACGGAACATGTTCGGCTGTTGCCCTGGCCAGCACGTTCTCCAGGTCTTTCACCAATAGAAAACGTCTGGTCAATGGTTACCGAACGACTGGCTCGTCACCAAACGCCAGTCACTATGGTTGATGAACTGTGGCATCGTGTTGAAGCTGCATGGGCATCTGTACATGTACATGCAATTCAATCTCTGTTTGACTCAATGCCCAGGCGTATAACTGCTGTTATTACTGCCAGAGGTGGTTGTTCTGGGTACTGATTTCTCAGGATCTATCTAGCCAAATTTTTTTTTGAAATTTTAATCACTTGTTATATTTCTAGTATAATATATTTGCCCAATAAATATCATTTTGTTATCTGCATTTCTTCCTGGTGTAGCAGTTTTAATGGCCAGTAAAGTAACATAAATATACTCCCTAATTTACATTAGGGAGTATATTACTAGATATACTCCCTAATGTAAATTAGGGAATAATAATAATTTAGATAATAACATAGAAGATAATAATTTTTGAGTATTTTATGTCAAGCATAAAATGAGATAGATTGTCAATTTTTCTGAATTAATGATTAAGTAAGTATGTTAAAAATAATTAGTAAAACGATTGCAAACATATTTATTTATTATCGATTAACATTTGTTCTTCACATTAATGATTATTTATGAAAATATATTCCATAGTGTTTTTGACAATTCTGAGGAAGTTCTTGTTCTGCAAATAAAACAATTTTCATTTTTGTTGAAGGAAGTTTCCCCAGTATTCTTGAGAATATAGCACAAAATATAGGATTTCCACAAACAAAATTAACTAATTCTGATATAAAGGTTAAAGCAATGTCAATTTTAGATGATTATAATAAATCGTGAACCACAATAGTGTGGGAATAATGAGGGATTTTCTAGATTTAGTTTAAATTAGGATTGTGTATTATTTAAATGTGAGTAGTGTATTATATATATATATATATATATATATATATATATATATATATATATATATATATATATATATATATATATATATATATATATATATATATATATATATATATATATAATTATATAATAGTCATAACTGATAAGTTACCACTGATGACTGAGATTGTCTTACATAAATGCACCAATTCATTATATAGTTTTAATAAAACGTTTATTCCTCATGTGCCTATAGAGCATATTCAAATTGTTTTTTAATTCATCACAGTTTCGTTTCTTATATTTTTAAATAATATTAAATATAGGACAGATTTATATATGTATATTGTTTATAGACTATAATACAATATTACCGCTTTTTAAGCAGGCCTTTACTGGTTAATTTTAAAATATTTATATATCAGCCAATCGTAATTATAAATTTTGATATTCTAGACTTCTTCAAGAAAATATACATACTTACTTTTTTGAACAATTATGTTTCATTCCAAATTTATATTTTGTTTTCTTTTAATTAGAAAACAGTATGATAATAATCTCTCCATCAAAAATGGGTATAACACCATAGAAAGTAATGGTATATTTTACGAAATATCATAACGTTTTAACTGATATTTTAACTATAAAAATATTTTTAGGGGCTGTAAATACATTAGGATGATAATACGTTGCAAAGTTCTGTAATTAAATATAAACAGTTACAGAATGCTTCCTCTCCTTAAAATTTTAATGGTTATAGATCACTAATATGAAACAAAACAATAAATGCTTTGAAAACAAATCATCTGATATATATCTAATTTCTCCTGATAATTGAGATATTTTATACATAAAGTCTGTATGTATTCTTTATAAAAGTATAAAGCCAGATGTGTCAGAAAATAAGTGCAATCTTTTCTTAATTTTTCAACGTGCCTAAAATGATTTTTTAATTAATGATTAATGTAATGTAAGTTCGAATTGACATGAATACTTATGGAAAAGTATAAAATTATACATTTTTATTAACAAGTTCTTAGGGAAAAAATTTTTGAAATAAAAATGGATTGGTTGAAACTGTTAAATCGTATATATTTCAGTCTACTTCATATAGTTTCATTTTAAATGTATATGCAATTATAATATATCAAAAATATATTTCCTTTGCTTCCCCCCTATTTAGGGGTCAGCAGCGTGTCTAACTGCAGAGATTTTTACTGTAGAGGAAATCGGACTCCACAGCAAATTACTATTCATTTGGGAAAGTTGAGCAGCGCAACCCATAAAGGCATCCTAGCTGCCATAAGACAATAATATTTTTTTCTTTATTTTTGATAGAAAATAACTTTATAACATTTTACGTGTTAATAACAATATTAATATTATATCATAATGCTTTAAAAACAATCATCCATGTTGTGAAACTTCCTAACAATTATTTAAATTTTTATGAATTGAAAATTGCAAATATTATTGATATTTTTTGTGTGGTTGTAATATATTATTAGTTTCTCTATAATTGAAGACTTAATAAGATAGTCGTGAATCTTTAGAATTTTAAAATGTTATACAGTATGTTTGACAGTGTCATTTTTGTATTAGCGCGTTTGGAAGAATGCAACTAATTTATATAATTGGTGAAGGATATACTATTTGATTGTGAATTGTCCTCTTTCATTGAATAATAGTAAATACATATATAAATACAGTTAAATTGAAATATATTAATTGTTATTTTTCTTTAAATTCTTTTGGAAAATTCAATTGCATTTTAAGTTCAATTTACTGCCGATAGTTTAGTTATTATAAAAATTAACGCCTTATTGCTTTCATATTATCCAGATGATTAATTACTATAAGCTTCCAGATAACATGAACGCCAAATTACATGAAATTCCGGTCAGATATTGCAAAATAATCTATTTTCTATAATGAAACTTTTAAAATCTTTTGTTTACATTCCTCAAGTAAATTTGAATATGTATGATATGTACTGCAAATTCTATAAACTTACATTTGTAAAATTTAACTGTAATTATCTGTAAAATTCATTATTTTATTAATTATTTCTAAATGTAATATAAAATAGAATATTTAGGCATAATATTAATATAATCTTGAATAAAAAGTAAATTTTTATGAATTAAACTGTATGATATAACAAATAGCGGAATCTAAAATGTATATTCAATTCTTTTTCAAGACTGAAAAACCATGGAAAAACAATACTTCTTATAACTGTATGCTCGTATAATTTTGCAATTACATTTTTAATGAAACATTCAAAATAAAAAAAAATGTTTTGAGTTTTAATGAATATTTACAATGTAATTTATTACTTTTTTTAATAACCCGGGGATTTTTTGAATGGATTTAAATGCATACTTATTTTCGAATTTAACTATTATTATTATGCAAATATTTTTGGAACATTAAAACAAAGAAAATATACTTTAATCAAAGCAAATTGATTTTATAACTTACATTTAAGCAATTAAAAGAAGATAATGGTTATTTTATTTCATAGATTTTGACTGAAAGATACTGTATTTATTGCACGTATATTTTTAACTGAAGTATTGAATGCATATTAAATTTATAAAGCAATTAGCTTAAAATTTTCAAAGATAAATCTAATAAAAATTTTCAATTAAACAATGGGTGTTAAACAGAAATTTACAATTATGTGTATGAACTTGAACTATTTCTTAAAAGTATAATGAGTCAGTGTGATAGGAAGAATATCGGACATTTATAATTTTTTTTTCGCTGAAAAGGAAATTTTTGCTTAATTCACAGAATAGAGCTATTTAATAGAAAAACAATAGCAATTATTTATGGTAATGAAGACATTAATGTTTATAATAACTATATAGTAAAGTTAGTTTTTTCATGTGCAATGGAGCAAGGTTTTGGAACAGCAAGAATTCATGATTGGAATTAAGTCTTCTTTTTGTAAATTGTGACATAAAATGCCATTATTTATTTCCATTATAAACAAGGTGCAAAATGACAAAGAATATTAACACAGTTCAAAGATGCACAATTTTTATGAATAATCATTTTTAATTATGTAATCAACTTATACTCTCTCAAGACATGAGACATGCTTTAATGCATTAGTTTTTTTTCATAGAAACATCAGCCACCTTTTAATACATTGCATGTGCTTGAGATAAAAAAATATATATGGCTTAAAATTAATATTTTTTTGCCTTTCGGACTTATTTTAGATTAAGATTAATATAGATTTGATGGTAAATCCAAAGACGGGGAATAATTTCCAGTGCTACCACTAAATAAAAATTTAAAACTTGTATTTTTCTATGTACATTGCAATACATATATATATATATATATATATATATATATATATATATATATATATATATATATATATATATATATATATATATATATATATATATATCAATGAATAATAGCCTAATATTTTAATAATCAGTTAAACTAAACATGTATTCAACTTGACAATAAATCAAAAGCTAGTTCCGTAAAATTATATTAATAGTCATCTTTTGAAGAAAAAGATAGTAAATGTTGGGAATCATTTTTATTAATATTAAAAAGTAAATTTTTTTATCTTGTGAAATTTTTCTCGCATAAATTCAAAGTTAGATGCAACTGCTAAATTATGTCATTTTTTGTTATGCATTTTTATATGAAAATGAAACAAGATTTATAAAAATAATTCAATACACATTACTTAAGAAATAATAATCTCTGCTTTAAGCTAAACTCAAGGCACTTAAAAGAAAACACGTTTAACTACTTTAAATAACACAAAATATAAGTCCATTTCTAACAAAAATAGTATTCCTAATAACTAAAAAATCAAAAACGCAAACAAATGCATAATGTTCTTTAAATGAAAAAACTCACATATATTTGGTAAAATAAGATGAAGTGGAGAAAAGAAGATTAGTCTAATTATAAAAAAGATTTTTTTTAAATAAGTGATTAATAACCTTACTTCATTTTAAATATATTTAAGACTTTTTTTTTTAATTTATTAGCTATTTTAAAATGATTCAGTCCTTTCATTTGTTTTTATAGTTTGCCTTGAAAAATTTAGCCCAGACATTGATTTAATTTCATTAAGTGTGAGAGAGAATGAAAAGAAAATTCCTCTAAAAAAAAAAAAAAAAAAAAAAAAAACTTCAAATACATGAAAAATCAGGAAACATTTTTTTGGTGATTTTTATACCAATTATACCTCCACAACTTTCTACAAAATAAAAGGATAACATTATAACGTATGATGTTAATTTTACTTTATCTCTTCATGATTCTCTCAGGTTTTCTTTTTGTCAATATTAAATGTGAATTAAATAGTATTTTTTTAATCATGAATTAGAAAATTAGAAAAAGATTGATAGATAAATTGATTTGATCTCCAGTGTTCAATTAATTTAAGCAAAATTTAATGAATTGTTAATACATTTTTAGTTAAAAAGTACAACTTTTATAAGGAATTATTTCCAACTTTTCAGCATAGCATGTAAAAATTTCTAGTTTGGCTTTAGAATTACAAAAGCTAATAATGGTATGTAAATTCATTTGATAATGTAAATCTTACTTTTCATTTTAAATATCAGATGAATCTAGTTTCGATCATCTGTTTCTATTCAAAACTTTTCTTTCTTATAATGCTATTTTTTCACAGAATTTGATTTTGAGAGCTTTTATCATTATTAACTAGAAAGTATATTTTTAAAATTATTTGGAAGAATTTATATAAAAAGGAGAAGATTTCTTAAAAAATTTCATTTAATTTATTTTTTATAATTGGCTGGATTTGGAGGAAAGAATCTTTATGATCTGTCTTAGAAACCAAAACTTATTATTTTTGAAAATATTTTAATTTTCTTTATTTAATCTTCAATTTTCTTCATGAAACCTTTTAATCAAATAAGATGAACTGTGTGTGTGTGTGAGTTAAGAAAAATATCTCTAATAAACCTCAAACTCTAAATTTTCTTTTGAAATATATATAAGCATTTTATTTTTTTGCATCAAGTCAATACATTTTAATTTGGATGATTATATTATCGAATAAATACATTTTACTTATATTTATAATTTTAGTATTCATAAAAAAAGTAAAGAAAAGAATCAAAATTACATGAAGAAAATTTTAATTATTTCGGAGGTTTATTTATAAAAAATATTTGTACTTACTTAAAATAAAAAAAAATTTTTTTCAAAGATGGTATCTATTGAAGCGTATTTTCACACACATTTATATTAGATAATACAGTAATGAAATAATGAGAATTTTATGTTAATAAATAACATCCAGGAAAGTAAAGTAAAATAAGTGTTGAAATAATACCTGTCTTAAAAAATGAAATATTTTCAAACTTTATGATTCTTCAAATTGAAAATTTTAAAAATGTATATTAGTATTTCTGTGATCATTTTTGAAACGAATTTTTTTTCTGGAAAACTCACTCTTTGTGATAAATGATTTAAATATAAAAAAAAATTAAAATTTAAATGAAAATTATATTGATACTTCCCAGTGTCTAGTAACACAAATCCTATCCTGCAGCGCCTTGTATTTTTTTATTTTATTATAACATTTTATTTCTATATTTTGATACTAGCACCCTAAAACTTGCAATGATATATATGGATGTTATATAAACAGATAGATAAAATTTATTTCGCGGATTTTCTTAAAACTGCGCATAAAATGAGTCCTTTTCTAAAAGCCCAAACCTTAATTTTTCTACTTCATTCCAACTGTCATTTTTATAATAGTTGTAGTAGATGATATTTGGAAGAAAAACCACCTGCTTTTTATCAGAGTGATTTACTTTTCTTGATGTCAATTTTTGTGATTTGATGTCAATTTTTTTGTCTTCACAAAGTCTTTCTTCGAAATTTATTTTAAACTGCATGTGGTCATAGATAGTTCATAATTCGTATACCACTTGGTTTCGTAACAAAGATAGATATTATCTTCAATGACTTTTAACTAAGCTTACTCTTTTGAGCCATTTTTCGAAGAAACTCCTTCACTTCATTCTCTAAGAATTCACAAAATAAAGATAATAAATTCAATATTTAGATATTTTATGTTTGGCTACTAGTGTTTTAAGCAACATTTCTCTATAAAAATGTGTTATAAAATTTATATCCATTTATTCTATTCTGCATGTTGAGTATTAGTAATATTAACTTAGATTTCATAAAAGTTACTTTTGCCTATGAAATTATACAAGTGAATTTGTGAAGCATTATATTTTAAGGTTCCTAGATTTCATAGGTTATTATCAACTACAGGTTTATTTATAAGTTTAATTAAATACATTTAAAAATTACAATAAAATTACAGCAAAATTTACGTTTTATTAAATACATACTTGCGACATAATAACTCTTCAGCTATCTGTGAAACATAATATTTTTACTTAAAATTATCTTTCTACAGTGAAATATGCAAATTGTTTTATCAATTGAATTAGCTGAAAAATATTTAAATTATAAGCAATTTTTTAGTTTGCTGTTCTCATACATACTATTTAAGCTATTTCTAATTATTTTCTTAAGATTTTTATTATATTTTCGTATGTTTCTAATTATAATTTAATAATATCATTTAATTGATTATTAAAGTAATATAATACTAAGGAATAATATCAGTATTTAAATATCAGAAACACTTAAAAAATATCATTCTCGAAAGACGTGCATGTTTCAATTTCTTGAAAATCCAGGTTCAGAAGGCCATTACATAATTTTGATGAGTAATTATTCACTTTCTATCGAAAGAAATTCTCTATAACCACTACTAAATTAGAGGAAATTAAACTTTAATTGATATAATTATAAATCTTTTGATTAAATTCTGCCGTATATGAATAAAAGTGATAAAACACACTAAAAGTAGAAAGTAAAAATCAATTTCAAAAGAAATAGAGATTTTTCACAGATGACATCATAAAATTTAGACATTTTTATTTGTTTGAAAATATATCGTATACAAAACACGTGTACAAACAAGAATTTTTCAACATTTATTAAAATTAATATGTTGAAGATTTTACGTACACTTTTATAGAAAAACAGAAAATTATAATTTATGTTAAACCTCATTAAATAAATGATTAAAAGGTAAAATATATCCTGTACATTTTACTCTCAAAGTGTGCTTTTGAGTAATCATGTCATTTAAAATGTTGTGAATAATAATAGGAAAACTTTGAAAAATGTATTTATCTTTCTTTAAAGTAAAATTAAGGTTTTAGAGTATTTGAAGAATAGTATTAATTTAAGTTTAATTGTTTTCTTTAATCGTATCTAAATCTTAACAATATGTTTGGAGTGATATATATATATATATATATATATATATATATATATATATATATATATATATATATATATATATATATATATATATATATATATATATATATATATATATATGGTGTAGACTGTAAAAATTTCGTTTATATGGTACAATTAGATTTTAACAGAATAGAAACTAAGATGCTAAATATATATAATATCTCAATTTAAATTTATTTTAGCTTTCTCATATAACATTTCATAAGATAGTCTAAATATAATATCACATTTTAAGAGAAGAAATTTCAATTCCATTTTAAAATGTCTTCAAATTCTTCTTTTACATTGAAACAGCTGTGATATTTTTATCCCTAATATTTCCAAAATTTTACAAAATTAAAGGTCTGTGCTATTCAAATTAAATTCAAAATTGTAATATCACAACAATTACTAAAATACTGCTACATATAAATAATTATATTTGGTACGAAAAATTACAAATAAATTTGTATTAAAACAAGAACATAAATTTTAAGACAAAAGTATACATTAAAATTATTTTCATACATATACAAAATTTACGAAAAGAAATAATAGATTGAAAACCTTATTGCATGATATTACAAAATAATGCTATTTACTTCAAAGTTTCACAGGAATTTTTCCACTTTTTTTATTCCTTTAATTATTAATCCATTTACCTCTCTAACGTTATGCAATAAGTTATCTGCTTATATATTAAGAAAGCATTAATTTTTATAAACATCTCAGCTTATAAATCAAATAATATTTAACATTTAAATACATAACAATTCTTTCTTGGTACCGCAAATGTAATATTTTATTCTATGAAAACACAGTTTTGTTTCTTTAACTTGCTAATGTTACATGTTTTTTTCTACCACTTATAGAGAAAATTAAATGCATGACAAAAATCATTGTTGGGATATATAACAAAATATTAAATGACAAATATTTTGAGAAAATCATTTCTTTTTTTTATTCAAAAGGAATGCATTCAAGACTGTGATATTTAGATATATTTGTATAACGATGAAAAATGAATAAAGTTAAAAGGCATAAACATATTTTCAATCATTTTTCAGATATTGCGAGAACAATGTAAAACAACACCCATTAAAAATATGATAAATCTAATTGGAAAAGGAAATATAACTTTAAATGTGTAAAAATAGATCTTTGAATATCTTTCTTGCTTATCTTTTAAAAATTGAATCAAAACAAGGAAGGATTCAGACAAAGTGAGTCAAAACAATCTCTACAGCTCTTATTAATTTTTTTAAACATGAGATTTTCCATTTCTCCGTAACTAAAGCAACTAAGAAAAATCCTAGAGTTAATGAGATGTAAAAAAAAAAAACACAGCTCTGTGACTTTAAGATATTCTTACCTGATGTCTTTGTGCCACTTTGAAAGAATTATGAGTGCTTTAATGAGGTATATCATTTCGCTGCAATGGAAAAGCATTTTTAAGGAAATAAATATATCGTTAAAATAAATCTATTAGCATTCTGTGCACTAAGATCAAGAATATTCTTTATAAAAAGGAAAACAAGCAAGCAGTTATGTTGTAATTACAATCCACCTGAAATGTTAAAATGAAATAAAGGCTAATAATATTGAAACGCAATAAATAATTATTTGATATGTAATGAAATCGACAAATGCTTAAAAAAACTAATTATAATTAGTTTGATAAAAAAATTAACAAAAGTTTTTACCAATTAAAACGTATCAAATATTTACACTCAGAGATATAAAGATGGATTAATTTCGTTATTATAATACTATTTGATATTTATTTATCACTTCCTCCTATATGTTCATAAATTTAATAATTAAAATATGAAATAAATGTTTGATTTAATGTTTCTGGGAACGAAAACAGTAGATTTTTATTTTTACTGAGTAAAGGAACTTGTGAGTACTTTTGCCATTATGAATGTAAATTATCCATGCCCTTTCCTGGACACACGATAAATCTGTAATGAAATTATCATCATGCCATTTATATACGTTTTAACAAGCGGTATCAAATTTGTGTTTATATTGGGTTCAGATCTCTGCAGTGGTTTTTAAATATACATTCAAGATAAATTCCTACATTGTTTACAATGCGTTCCTGCATTATATCTGTCAAGGTTTTTGTTTTGAAATCAAACCTAGTTAATGTACTGTACTATGCACACTTTGTTGCATATCTCAAAGCCTCGTGAGTGTTCAAAAAGTGATCTCTGATTACAGTTCAAAAAATGGTTAAAATTGTTTTAATAACAATAAAATTTAAACAATATTGAATTTTTGAAAATTATCTTCTTGGGTCCGGCTTTTAAATGCATAGGAATTGAGATTTGTAATATTTTTAATCTGGTTTAATATACTTTTTACACCTGTCAAAAATCCATTTTTAATCAAATAAAAATACCTTGGCTATTTTGAATATCATCATTGTGATTTCTTTCCTTTTAAAAATATATCTTAATAGAATTTTAATGAATTTTATATTACAGACAATAATAATATTTTATAACCTATTATTTATACTAAATAAAAATGTTTTATTTAATCTTGAAGTTTCAAAAATTATTTTACCGTGTTCAGATATTTAAAGTATTGATTTATATTAAATAAAATTTTTAAGTATTGAAAATCAAATAATACATTTTAAGGAATTTAAATTATTTGGTTTCTACGTCCTTTTTAATTGTATTTTAAATTAAAATCGTGCGCAATTAGTAAGCATTTTAATCTTATTTGTCTATTTTATGCATTGGAAATTTTGTGGGAAATTTATTTATTTCTCTACATCAAAAATATTATCAAGGTATTTTAAATATATTCATAAAATTTACAACTGTAGTTAAGATCTTTCTTATCAGTAAACTATATTGCAAAGAATTTTAAATTATTTCAGAAATTTAATTTTCAAAAGAGAAAGAGAGGGGGAGAGAAAAAAAGAGAATTTGTGTTATTCATATTCATTTAAAGAAATAAAAAAATTATCATATTTTATTAATGAATTTTACAAAATGATTTAGATTTTGCTTTGTTTGCATATTGAATGTATAGATCTTACATTTTGCTAAGCAATTTTGAACCTAGAAAATTTTAAAATTAGTGTTTAACTCTATATATATAGAATAAACTGTCTATTATCTATCTAAAAAAGAAAAGAAAACTATTCAATCATCTTTTTAATAAACATAATTAAAAATTTTTGTTATAGTACTTTAGCAACAAGATTGCAAAATAAGTTAAAAATAAATGAGAGCATTTTAAAACTAGAGTGACTTCAATTAAATAACATAAATTTTTACATTTTAAGTATTGATACGCATTAAAATGTTATCTTAATCAAAAAATATCGTGCAAACATGTATTTCAAATGTTGTTTTAAAAATCAAATAATTTATATTACATGATAAATGAAACTATTATTCATATAAATCGCAACACCAAATAGGTCAAAATTTTAAAAATGTATCATTTCTCTGCAGTCATCACAAAGTACAATTGTAAAATAGTTTCTAATACATATTTTCCTTAAATTGCAGAAAATCATCAAATTAACATTTTTAGTTTAAAACACTGGTGAAAGTAACAGGTGCTGAATGAATAATTATTAAATGAAACTCTTCTGGAAATTTTGTTATTGAATGTCAATTCACATTTGTTTCAAAGTAAGCAATATTGATCTGGCATATCAGAATATGAAATATGCTTAGATATCAAATTGCTATAATTCGACAGGCTAAGTTTGATTGATGAGATATAGAAAAATGTTCAATTTATACATCAATCCAGTAATTTTTTCTTAAGAAAAATGCTCAATCATCAATCACATTACAATATTGTTTTCCATCACCATTTTGAATAATAGTCAATAACTATCTTTGAAACTGACATAAAGCAAAAATATTTCCATGTAACAGATAAAGGGAATTGAGCTTTTTGATATATCACTAAATTTTTATGTGGGTTGATATAATAAATTCGATTGAAATTCCAAATTATATATAAAGAAGTAAGAACGCAATTAAATTGAATAAATTTTAAACTTTGCAATAATTTTATATGGGTCTCATGGGTTTAAATGTGATGAATTCAATGCTAGTGTTTCATCTGAAATTACAAAGTCACAACCACGTGTGACAAAGATGAAACACTAGCATTGAAATTACAAAGTGTATCCAATGGCACCCCATACCATCACGCCAGGTGATGGGTCAGTAGGATGATGACGAACGCACGCTGCCAGTGTGCGTTCAGCACGATGCTGCCAAACATGGATGCGACCATCATGATGCTGTACACAGAACCTGGACTCATCTGAAAAGATGACGTCTCGCCATTCATGCGCCCAGGTTCGCCGTTGATCACACCAATGCAGGTGCTCTTGTCTATGACGCAGCGTCAAGGGAAGCTGCAGCCATGGTTTCCTAGCTGAGAGTCCATTCTGCTGCACACGTCATCGAACTGCTCATGCAGATATTTGTTGTCTTCCAAACGACCCCGTTCTTTGACTCACGGCTCGTGATATGGTTGCACGATTCATTACGGCCATGCGGATAATATGCCTGTCTACTCGGCTGCTAGTGATAGGTGGTCGTTGAGATCCCGCATGACGTTCCGTATTACCGCCCTGAACCCATCTATTCCGTATTCTGCAAACAGTCATCGGGTCTCGAAGGACGCGAGCAGCAATACTGCGATAAGATAAACCGCAATCCCGGTACGCTACAATTCGACCTTTATCAGAGTCAGAAACGTGCTGGTACGCATTTCTCTATCTTACACGAGGCATCACAACAACGTTTCACCTGGCAACAACGTTCAATTGCAATTTGTGTGTGAGGAACCGGCTGAACAATTTCCTTATTTAAACACAATGTAATTGTCGCTACTGGCGCCTGCTTTGTCTGAATGCGTTGAAAAGCTAATCGTTTGCATATCACCGCACTTTCTTGCTTTCGTATAAATTTCACGTCTGTAGCATGTCGCCTTCTTGGTCTAGCAATTTTAATGACCAGTAGTGTGTATATATATATATATAAGGAAAATTAGCAACTCTTATTCATGATCCCGAGTTGATATAAGTTTATACGTATAGTATTTTTGAGGACCAAAAGTTTGTGAACAGTCATCAGCAATAATTACAGTTCGTCAAAAGTTACAGCAATAATTACAGTATAAATCATAATTCAAATTCTATTTATACACAGAAGCCTCTATTTTGTTTATTTCTTTTACCGGAATTAATTAGTTTAGTATATAGTGCTCTTAAAAAATAAAAATAACTAATTACTGTTGTGGTGAGATTCGGAAATTTTAGAAAATTTCCGAGGAAACCCAGATTTGTTTTTAAATAATTGAATAACAGAGATAAATTCAAAATAAAACTTAATAATTTATTTTAACAACTTAATGATAAGAGAAGTTTACATTTACAATCAAAACATTCTTGATTAAATAATTAAGAAATTTCTAACTTTCTATTTCTTTTATGATATTTACACAATAATCAATCATAACTGAATGTGTCATGACGAAAAAGGAACGAGAGATCAGATTTAGCCGTTTTATAAGTAGTTTTGAGGTGTGTCTTATTATCAATGACTTCGCCGCTCTCCGGTAATTCTCTTTTCTAATCCACTTCCCGTCTTCTACTCGGCATATTGGCTTTGCATTTCCAACCGCTTATATCTCCCCATCTCACTTTGCTTACTGCTCAACATCTTGCTTGGCTTACTCATTCCTCATGAGCTTTCTCTTTCTTTCTGTTATCTCATTTCAGACTTTGTAGTCTCTTCTTCTTATCCTCATCCATTTGTCGGACATCTGCATCTCCTGTCAGGAAAGTCGAGACAGGGCAGTTTTACTCCGTTTACAACTAACACCACTTTAGCTTTTCATTATGCTCAATGAGGGCACAGTCCTCAATCGTGGACTCCATTTCTTTGTCAGGCATCGCTGTGGGAGGGACTTCTGTGGGGCTTCTGTGTGTCTTCTTCCATTTTTAGATGCAGTTTTTAACTCTTCATAAATCTCGCCTTAATTCCTCCTCTTTACACCATTGGCTTTCCAATGTTCAATAGTACCTCGTATACTTGTATGGGATAGTTCTGAAGTCTCTCCCCCTCAATCCCAGATGAGATCGCTCCCCTCAATTCCAGATGACTGGTCAGATTTATATACAAAACATATCATAAATCACAAATGTTTCTTGCAATTTTCTCAAGATCACCCACCCATTCAGGAAGGAAAAATTTATTCCTTTATTGCACTTGTCTCATTGTGCCAATTTTTATTACATCTTTTACTTTATATTATAACAGCTTAGTTTGAAAGGAAAAGAGGAAACTCTTAAATTTAAAGTGCAATAAAAATATACACATCTATTTTTTCAGGGTTTGGTTATGTCGTTTTATACTATGTCAATTACTTGTTCATTGTTCATCGCTTTTTAAACTATTAAAATCAGACAAAAGTGATAGAGCATTAAATTTGCTGGATAATTCACTTGGAACATCTAATAATAAGTGCTTCTAGACAACAAGAAAGTCTTCATTTATTAAGTGCAATAAGGAGTGATGCATCACTCGACCTTGAATTTAGTACATGTTCCATAAAAACTTATTATTTTTAAATATATCACTTTTAAGTATTTTAATTTAATAATTATTTTGATGTAATAACAAGTTCTTGTTTCAGGTAGGAGAGAGGTGGTAAATTCTTAGAAACAATCGTACGTATTTTTGCCTTATAACGACATTTTTTAAATCTTAAATTACTAAGATTCGAAAAACAGATTAAAAATTCTCATCGAAAAATTTAAATAATACTGAAAAAAATTAACTAAGAAAAATATATTTTAATTAAATTGTGTATTAATTGTGATGAAAAGAAGGATTGATAAATTTTTTACATGCAAGTTTAATTGTAATAAAAATGCTTAAAAGGGAAAATACTACTAATGATATTATAAAGAATGTTTTAAATCACAGTACTTTTATTAATGACATTTTAATTTGAAAATGTTACAAGAATTTGTTTATATAATAAAAAGTGTTTAATGTAAATGTTGTTGAATTAAACTTTTTTTAGAAATCAAAAATAACGGTCGATAAAATGCTTAAAGAATGAAATTCTATAAAAAAAACAACTGTTTTTTTTTAATAAGAGAGTACTTTTTTACTTTATAATGCACTTAAACTACAATATAATTAGAAAAAAGAAGTTGTGGTATCAAACATTGTTTATTTTTCTTAGTTGCAAAAACTGAGCATTTGTATTAGTTTTCATTAAAATAATAAAATGTTCTTTTTTTCTTTAAATAGTTTATCAATAAAAAATATACATTATTTTCTCACAAAAAAAAATAAATTTATTCAAAATTTATTAAAAAATTTTTTTTTTACAAAATTTACATTATTTAAAGTTATGCTAATATTCATATATATTATAAGAAAAAGTTGAGTTTTCCTCAATGAAGTATATTCACTCATTCTTATCATAAAAATTAAGAGAGTTTTTTAAACTTTTAATCATAAAGATCCGTTTTATATGCATTGTTCAAGAAGCTTTTTCTCATGTGGAAAAAAAAAAGAAAAAAAAAAACGCAATGCAAGTAATATTCAAATTGTACGTTTACAGTAAGGTTAAATAATATAAGGAATTTTGGAATGAGAATGTATTTAAGGAAGTAAATATGTTATTATATATATATAAGTAATTCAGATTTTTAGAATTTCAAGAGATTTCTACATCAAAATCTTCAAAGAATGCAAGTATCCAGAAGTAATTCAACTGTTATTTAGATTCCGATGTTCTTGGAAATATTCAAGAAAAAATGCATCGAAAATTTAATTGATAGTTTTCAATTAAATTCGTAAGAAAAAGAATATAATGTTACATATGATCACTCTTTAAATTATTATTTAAACTTTTACTAAAAATTTTGCGTAACATTCTGATTATTTCCTGAATCAAAAGCTTAAATTTAAATTTAAAAACAAAACCAAAATGCATTAAATATTCAATAAATTAATATTTTAAAACAATAAATTACAATACAAACCATTGACAATAATTTCAAGCATATTATTTTCGATCACCAAAAAGTAGATTATTTTTAAATATGTCAAGTTCATTGTTATTTGTTTTGCATTTTTATAGTGATTATTGCTTAGAACCTTATTCTTATGTAAACGAACATTAAAATATTTTAAGAAACTTGTTTAATCATTTAAAAATATTTTCTACAACAAAACAAACCAAAATGTGTACATGTATATGAGCTTCATCAACCTGGCACTGAAAATGTAAAAGATACGATAAAAAAAGTTTTTAAATACAACCCAAAAAATTTGGTTTTCTGAATCATCTGAATTTGAAGCTCATAGAGATATTAAGGTATTATATAAGGATCAAGAAGGACAACGGATTGATGCTGATTACGGTTAATATTAATTCTTAAAAAAGGCTGAATATGTGGGTGTATAAATCCTTTAGAATCCTGTAGAAGAATAACTTCTTTAGAAGATTAATCTCTTTAAATCCTTCATAAGATAAACTAATTTGAAAAAGTTCTATGAAATGAGCTAAATGATTGAATGCTTAATTTCAGAATGTTATAACTCCTTTAAAATATTTTAGACATGCAAATATTATCTACAAAAAGAACATTTTTTAAAATGTTTTTATATGGCTCAACATGGCGTAGACACAGGCAGCGGTCTTGGAAGCATAAAGTTCGATCCAAGCCATTATTGGAAAATGGGAGTGAGATGCTGTGTTTTTGTCTTCTGCATACACATCTGTGAGGGTGCTTGAAAGTGATTAGATAATTTCCCACTATCTAATCTTCAATCTTCTTTGGAATTCTGATTTGTCTCCCATTATAGCTTAACTCAAAATGAAATTTGCCTAGCAATGATATGCTTCCTCTTAAAATTATAAACAAAAATGTAATATATATATATATATATATATATATATATATATATATATATATATATATATATATATATATATATATATATATATATATATATATATATATATATATATATATATATATGATTTGAAAATTTTAACAGTTTCCAGCATGTCATATTAAAATATTTGTATTGAATAAAAATATAATATAAATTTTAACATAAGTGAATATTAAAAATTCTTTATTTTTACTACTTGACTGAGTTAAAATTGTGTAACTTGCATAAAATCCACATGAAACTGAAAGCATTCATAATATACATATTATAATAACATTTAAAATACTTTTATTAGTTAATATGAAATGAAATGAATAATTTACAATTTATCAGATACAAAGTACGCGAAAAAACATGAAGAAAAATAAAATTGATTTCTGAATTGCGGCTAAAAAAATTCACTGTTTATTAATCTTCGAATTGGAACCTTAAGCTTTCAGTTGCAGAAGATTTATATAGGAGGAAATAGGCAGAGAATCAGGCAAAAAGGAAAACAGAAAGATCATTTAATTTACTAAGGTGAAAAGCTTTAGTCATGGTAAATGGAAAGTTAAGGAAGAATTCTTGGGTTCTGTCATTGTTCGGGAAAGTATAATTCTTAAGATAATGGAGTCTAAGGTAAAGTGTTCTGTCATGACAGTAGATTGAAAATATTATAAGAATAAATCTCCACAGCAAAGAAGAATTCTAAACATTAAGTTCTAAATACACACTTCAAATTTTGAACATACACGAAAAATATTAAATAAATTTTGCAAAAAAAGGAAGAAAAACATTATTTCAATTCTTTTCATTATCTGAGTATGTTGAAACATGAAAAATTTTTTGTCATTCTGCTTACTGCATATCTATTTTTCATAAAAATGTTTTAGAGTATAAAAGTGGAACTTTCTCGATTTCTTCTTTTACGTTGTGTAAATGCTGCCAATTTTATTTTTATTTTATCATTTGTGTGAAAATATCACTGTGGGGGCTCAAATTTTGATTATTGCTGTGTAAATAATAAATAGGAGTTGTTGATGGCAAACTGATCCACTAATTTGCAATTGTGATTCATGTAGAAAAATGTTGTATCTCTTTCGTGTTCAGCATTCTAAAGTGATAACTTTAAAGTACTTTTAAAGTTATCATTTATTTTAACTGCGAAAATGAAAGTTATTTTTATAACTGGACATAAATGGAAGAATCTTACTGCATCTTATTTTACCTTCAAAAAAGGTTTATTTGGCACATCCAACTAAGTATAACTAGGTAGGTCTTTTTCGTCATTAAGAAAATTCATTTCAGACAAAAATAATTAATGGAGGCAATAACAATCTTTTAGCATGCATCCAACCTTGCAAATTAAGACTCTTCGCTATAGCTCTTGAACCAATACATTAATAATAGGATGTTAATACAGACAATGTTATGGTTAAAAAACAATACATATTTACGCTTGATTTCTTGACACGCTTATAATGTCTTGCCAAATCTTTGGAATTGAAGATGCGAATAATTAGAGATAATTATATATCATATTACTTATAAGCGCATTAATTAATTGAATTGATATTTACTGAAACATCTCTAATTTAGGTTAAAAGAGTAGCATGGATAATAAAGTTTCTTCTCAAAACAATTTTATTAACATTTCGTTTTCTAATAATATATTCTCTCTCTCGATGCTTCATTTTTTCCTATTTCTTCTATATATTATAGATTTTTCTTTAAATATACTGTTATCATCCTTTTTATTTATTTAAATCATTATCATTCAATATACTTCTTTTTTTACTTTATATATTTTATACACATATAATCCATGAATCATTGAGAATTATTTATACATTCTGAAATTGCACAGAATTATTTGAAAATAAATAATTATTAATAATCTAAATATATATTACAAATATTTTTAAGACTTAATTTTAGTGTATGTTAGAAATTTTAATATTGAAATTTAAAATAAATAAATATACAAATTAATGAGTTATAGCTACAATTTAAATTATTTATATATTTAATTATTGTTGTCTGTAATTCATAGGTAAAATAGATTCAGTTTAAAATAATTTTAGGTAAATATTTCACTAATTATATTCTGCAAAATATTTATATACGGTATTTTGAAATAAATATTCTGATTGTAAAAATATTTTTACATTATGATGCTTTTTATACATAAATCCTTATTTTGTTCGTCTGTCAAACTTTTCATTAATGATGTGTAGAAGACACAAACAATTTATTTTTTCTTCAATTTTGGATTACAGCGTTTGTAATTAATTTGAAACATAATTAATGTTAATTTGAACTCTCTCTCTAAAGTTGCTTATGATGCGGATTTAATAAATCATAATATTATAAACTGAAGCCTTGTGACATCCTGTTCCTGATCTCTCACTTTAAGAAAATACTATATAACCATATATATATATATATATATAACTATTTACTAACAATACTGTCCGTAAAACTCTCTTTTACATATCAGAAATCAATATACTTGATCCATATCTTTCTTATTTTGCGGTGGTAGACGATAATTGGCTTTAACTGCCATGCCAAATGTATGGCGTTGAAAACTGATAATCTATTATAAGAGTGTTTCATTTATGATTGTGCAATTTATCGAAAAATGGTACTCATCTGAGATAACTTGGCTTTCGGACATTATAGTCCGCTTCAATAGACACTGTTGTCCGTGTTACAATTTAAACTTCTCTACATTTTGCCGAGCATGCTTTCTCGGGAGTGAAAACTACCATAATTTTACATATCCTATTTAAAACAAAAGCTTAAAATTTGAAGTTTTCTAGCCAGTGATGTGCATACATTCTGATATATGGGAAAATCAAAAATTGTAAGTTGTATCATTTTACTTCTGACATAAAAACAAGTCGTATACAACTACCTTCTATGATATACGATTTTAATATTAAAATGAGTAATTCTATCTAGTATTAAATTTTAATGATACTAAACACATTTAAAATCTACTTTTATTTGCAAGTGCTTTCCTTATTTTGATTTCTACTTGCGTGTATTGTCAACAATATTCCAAAATGCTAAATAAGTTTTCTTCCACATCTGAGTAGTAATCGCTCAATTAATGCCAAAAATTTTTTGATAATATCTATTGAAAATATTCTGGCATTTGAATACATAACAAGTATATTTTAAAAATTGTATATCAATGAGATATAATGACTTTAATTAGTTTCATTGAACTTTACTGATTAGCAAGACAGACATTAACATCTAGTAACCTATTTTTCATTATCTGAGTTTGCTAGTATTTTGACAAGATACACTACATGAAATATTTGTCTTTTTAAACATCTAGGATTAAAATCAATTGAATTGAACAAGAAATTAATGTGTAAAATTGAAAAATTCCGTCTTCCTTCATTTGGCATAATAATTATAGGCAGAATGTTATTGGTCTAGGATCCTTACCATGCAATCCTAATCTAATGACTAAAGTCTAATGGGGGTAACAGAAATTAAAAGGTCAATGCCTTACATGAAATGGCGATTTTATGGAATCTTTTAGTTTTAAGTATTAATTTATTTTTTGTACAATACATGCATATATATATTTATATATATATATATAGATATAGATATATAGATAGATATATATATATATATATATATATATATATATATATACATAAATATATATAATATATAATATATTTATAGATATATAGATATATATATATGTACTACCCGATACTAAAAATCCAACACCAAGAAGGAGTAATCAGAAAATTATGCAAATTTTTTAGATTAGACGCACCTTACCAAGGTATGCAAATGATGTGAAATCTGCAGCTCTCCAACTCATATAAAATAAAATATAAGATGAGGAACCGGAAGACTGAAAAATATTCGCGTCATAATTATTTGGAAAATAAATTGCTGAATGTTTGTTCTTGTCGCAAAGAATATCTGTAATTGCAGAGCATACCAGGCCGTCGTCAAGGGAATTATTTACAAATGGCATACGGGATTACAAGAATTGAACTGATTGGACTGAGAAGGGCAGGTTTTTCCTTACAGCATACCACTGCTAACAATCACCGAAACGAGTCCACAGTTCATCGGCTGTGTCGAAGATTATTAAAACAATTAACTGTGTAACTTTTTCGGAGTGTTTGTGCAACAAGAGTGACATCTGAACTCATCAATTGACGCAAGGTACCCAGCAAATCATGTGCAAAAAGCCCTAGATGCTCTCATATTGACCAGAATCATTGGACGAGAATTGGTTGCTAGTGGCTAGTGCTCATGTAATCAGTTAAAAAGACTGCCATTGACCCCCCAGCATAGACGCAATCATCTGCAATGATTGGGGTGATGTAGATGAGGGAGGAGCACAGCATTGTCTTCTCAAATGAGAGCCGCTTCTGTTTCTGTAATGATAGTTGCCACGTACGAGTGGCAGATTGACGTGGAGACATGTTTAATCCTGCAGCAATTGTAGAAGATTCTACCATGCGACGTTTCATCCTGGTTTAGGTTGCCATTGCGTATGAATCAAGGTCACATCTAGTTTGTGTGTATTAATGATACTATGGCTCCCATTTTATGAATAATCTGTTGCTACTGGTGGAACTATCCTAAATTTACTAGGTACCGAATGACCTTTATAAGCCGAATTACTCCCAACCACATATTGTTCGCATACGCCAACATCTCCTGCAAAATGTACAGTTTCTTCCCTGGCCATCATGCTAGCTAGATCTCTCAGCTATCGAATACTTTTAGAATAGGAAAGGACGTTATTTCCAAGCCCTGCCATTGTCTGTTTCAGAAGAAGCACTTTTGCAAATGATTGATGGGCATGGATCCACTTACCATGATTACTCACACTGAATATGTCTAGACGTGAAGATTCATGCATCGCCGTCCACGCTGTTCTTACATCCTACTGGCCCGACACTGTATTATGCATATTATTTCGGAATACAGAGTACTTATAGTCCGTTGATGTCTCTTTCTGTTTTCCTAGTTTCGTCACTTTTTGTCTACTTCATCTTGGTATAGAATTTTTAATGTCGAAGAGTGTATGTTCAAAATTTTCCATTATTACTTAGAAAATAACGATTAAATATGTAGGCCGATTTTTATACAAGTACAGTATTTTCATTATTAATACCTGTGATACCTGTTAACAGGGGAATGATTTGGGATTTTTTGAAAAACTATGTTTTGTGAAGATCACCTTTAAAATAATAGCCTTGCTTGTGACAGCGACGATGTTGCTGATTCTTTCCGAACGTATCAGTCAAATATCGACCTGACCTCATACTTTTGTCTATCTTTTAGCACATTATAGAAAAATATTTAAATTTAAAAAAATATATTAATAAAAGTAAAATACAATTTTAGATTTAAAAATAAAATTTCCTGTGTTCCGTTTTTCAAAAGACAGAACATACTTTAATTCACCTATAACTTACTTCCTATTTGACTTACAATAAACCGAAAAATTATTTTAGAAACTGTTATGTTCTGAATACTACATTATTAACATATTCAGATTCATAAATAGTTGTATATGGTAGATATTTGGTATTTTGTTATGTTATGGCTTGTTATTCAATATGAAACAGCTTTCTTTTAAATTTCCTGGAGGAAAATTTTTCTACTTCTACACCGTTACCATGAGCTGTGTTACTTTCAAGATTTAGTGAAATATTTCCAAGGCACGATCTCGACCTCTTTTGCAAGTCACTGAAGATCACGTAACCTCATCATCATAATGACCAAACCTCATCTAGACTTTATATCACTAAGTAATTTGATTACATTTAAAATAAAAAAAACTGGTTTAAAATCTAAAACTATGAAATACATATTTCAGGAAAAAATCAGCTCTAAGAATAAAAATCAGAAATTCTAGACTGTGTATGTTACCTTTTTTTATATGTTACGTTTAAGGAATCAATTTCACTAAAATTGTTTTCTTCCAAAGGTACATTAATTATGCAGCTTACATAACAGTTATTAAATAAAAATGTGCTTAATTTCGCTATTAAAATAAAAAATATACTTCAAAATTCTACTTTTGTAAGAAAAAGCAAAATATAATTTATATGAGAGAATATATATATATATATATATATCTATATATATATATATATATATATATATATATATATATATATATATATATATATATATATATACATACATATATGTGTGTGTGTGTCTAAAATTTAATGTTACTGCTAAGATGTAATATAAAAATATAAGTTTTAGTTATACGTTATTGACTATGTTATTTTAGCCTATTTAAAGATATAAGATATTGAATACAAATGAAATGCTTAAAATATTTTATTAATTTTAGTTAAGCAAAAGTTGGACAGTTTTAAAATTTGTTAAAAGAAAAAGATTAAGTATTTAAAAATATTTAATTATTTTTTAATTATTTTAAAATTGGCAGAAAATTGTGCTCCTTTTTTGTATTTGGTAATTTGAATGTCTTTTAAAGTGTATATTCACTTCGCATCAAGTATTCTAAAGGAGATGTTTTCATATATTTAGTATACACAATAATTTTAGTATGAATTTATAATTTTATTTTGAATTTTAAAGTAACTTTTATATGATTTCAGTTTATAAGTAAGCTTTTAATCTGACGCCTCAGGAGTCAATAGAGAGAATGTAAAGTGAACTGAAGTGAATCAGAATGAGAGAGAGAGGTCATTAAAACTTTCATAACCAATGTTACTTTAGGAATGGAAAGTTTGTATGTATTGTATGGAAAGTTTTTTCCACGAAACATTTCAC
Organism: Latrodectus elegans; assembly: GCA_030067965.1. Taxonomy (NCBI): domain Eukaryota; kingdom Metazoa; phylum Arthropoda; class Arachnida; order Araneae; family Theridiidae; genus Latrodectus; species Latrodectus elegans. The sequence continues at coordinate 93,705,566 of CM057809.1, forward strand.
GCAAAACTGAAGGGAAAAGGTCTTGAGATTAAACTCCAAATCAAAAACCAATTACTTAACAAATATGTGGTATCATACTAGTGTTGAAATTATTGGTAGATTGTTTTCTGGGATTAAATACAAAATATGTTTGTTCTTGATTCTTCTATTGTTGCACTACTGATTTCTTCCTTGTATTACCTGCATAATATTTTGCACTAAATTACTCGCATTTAGTTGTAAATGATCTTGAAAATTAATTTTTGGAACCGTCCAATTTTTCTGAATAATAAGATGAATTGGAATGCTAAGTTTTCAATTAACCCAAAAATGTCTTAGTCTATTTAAATTTAAATTCTCGGTTTTGGCTTTTCAATTCTTTTCACCCATTTTGCATGTGATAACTAAAAAAATAGAATAACTGAAAGAATACTTTCTTTTAAAATAGTAAAGCTACAAATAAAGAATATTTTTGACATTTAAAATAATAGAAACAGTACTCATAGATTCTGCAGTTAGTTGAAAGAATTGGTACTTAAGTATTAACGACACCACAGCTAAAACACTACTGGCCATTAAAATTGCTACACCAGGAAGAAATGCAGATAACAAAATGATATTTATTGGACAAATATATTAAACTAGAAATAACAAGTGATTAAATTTTCAAAAAAATTTGGCTGGAAAGATCCTGAGAAATCAGTACCCAGAACAACCACCTCTGACAGTAAAAACAACAGTTACATGCCTGGGCATTGAGTCAAACAGAGATTGGATTGCATGTACAGGTACAGATGCCCATGCAACTTCTACACGATGCCACAGTTCATCAACCTTAGTGACTGGCGTTTGGTGACGAGCCAGTCGCTCGGCAACCATTGACCAGACGTTTTATATTGATGAAATTTCTGGAGAACGTGCTGGCCAGGGCAACAGCCGAACATGTTCCGTATCAAGGAAGGTCCGTACAATACCGGCAACATGTGGTCGGTCATTATACTGCTGATCCTGCTGACACACCAGAAATGTAACGTGCACTGTTCAAAGCACCGTCAATGCGAACAAGAGGTGACCGAGACGTGTATCCAATGGCACCCCATACCATCACGTCAGGTGATGGGCCAGTATGACGATGACGCATGTATGACGCATGCTGCCAGTGTGCGTTCACCACGATGCCGCCAAACACGGATGCGACCATCATGATGCTGTACACAAAACCTGGATTCATCTGAAAAGATGACGTCTCGCCATTCGTGCGCCCAGGTTCGTTTTTGATCACACCATTGAAGGCGCTCTTGTCTATGACGCAGCGTCAAGGGAAGCCACAGTCATGGTCTCCTAACTGAGAGTCCCTGCTGCTGCAAACGTCGTCGAACTGTTCGTGCAGACACTTGTCTTCCAAACGATCCCGTTTCTTGACTCACGGCTCGTGATGTGGTTGCACGATCCATTACGGCCATGCGGATATTATGCCTATTTTCTCGGCTGCTAGTGATAGGTGGTCGTTGAGATACCGCATGGCATTCCGCATTACCGTCCTGAAGTCATCAATTCCATATTCTGCTAACAGTCAATGGATCTCGACCGACGCGAGCAGAAATACTGCGGTAAGATAAACTGGAATCCTGGTACGCTACAATTCAACCTTTATCGAAGTCAGAAACGTGCTGATACGCATTTCTCCTTCTTACACAAGGCATCACAACTACTTTTTACCAGGCAACTTCGTTCAAATGCAATTTGTGTATGAGGAGCCGGCTGAACAATTTCCTTATTTAAACACAATGTACGTGTCGCTACTGGCGCCTGCTTTGTCTGAATGCGCTGAAAAGCTAATCATTTGCATATCACATCACCTTCTTCCTTTCGTATAAATTTCACGTCTGTAGCATATCGCCTTCTTGGTGTAGCAATTTTAATGGCCAGTAGTGTAATTGGAAGTTTTTAAGTGAAAACCCATCTATATTTAAATTTTTATTTTCTTTCACGTGATGCTCTTAACATATCAACTCTGATAAAAAAAAAATCCAAATGATGCCTCACTGTTTCACTATGTCTCTTGTTCCTCCATTTACCACAGCTCCACATTCTCTCTGTGCGTATGAACTCCTGTCTCAGGATCAATAAAATTGCATTTATGATTAACTTTAGCAGGTAGGAATCATTCTATATCTATCCTATTTGTTTGATAACGTTTTCAACTGTCAGAATAAATTGTACTATCATTTGAAATGTTTCCAATAACTTTTATCAAGGAGGGTACAAACAGTATTATTAGGAACAGTAATAACAAAGAAATATTTTGTTTCTCTACATATATCACCAAACTCCTATTGTTTGGGTAATACTCGATCACAATTATTTTTACGTTTAGCAAACAAACTTTCGTCAGTTTATAAAATGCATTCTGGTCCATCTATCTTCTTGTTTATTATATATTTCATATCCAAGACACATAATTCATGCATGTAATTGTTACAATCTATAACAGTTTTATCGGATATATCAAGTTGCTTTTACCAAAATTCAATATCTATGAATTACTTTCACGAGCAGTATATGAACCTTAAAGCGGAACAAATTGTTATTTTTCTTTCTTAAATGTTTTCTTAAGTCCCCATTTCTGATCACACTGTCTTAATTTACATTTCCAAAACGCACGTTTACCAAAACAAAGTTGCATGTCATGGGAATTTGTGTATTTTCATTTTTCTTGGTGTAATATTTCGCTTTTGAAAAAATAAAATTATATCTTGTTCTGTTTTGGAGAAATCTCAAAGAAACATTTTTGTAACACTAATATATGGTACCAAAAAATCAGCAAACATCAGGGTAACGAGAAATCCAGAATATATCTGCGTGCTAACAACGGGGTATTAACACACGTTCTGCTGCGGCGTTAATACGTGAGTACCAAAGAATATATCTATCTAGAGAAATCAAACCTAATACTATTTCCTCATTATAAATATCTGTGGATCACAACACAAAATTTGACGCTCTCCATGTTTATGTTTCTTGACTTCAATATATTTATTTTCAGTTCAGCTTTATTTATGAGAAGATGCAATTTTACAAATATTTGATGAATTCTTTTGTTTTCTGGTAATTTTTACCATGCGTGTGTCTATTTTTCTTATATACAAACATAATTTTTATGTTTTTACGTAAATTTTAATACCGTGTAGTTGATACTATAGTATTTCTCTCTCTTATAAGCGATGCTTCAATAAATATTGCTTAATGATCTATTGAGTTGATAATTGAGCTATTAGAGATCATATATTTTGCTCGATTGATATTGCGCTCAAGCTCAACTCCGAGAAATAACACGTATATGTATTTATATAAGATCTACTTTAAAATATAGATTTAAAAAAAGAAACCAGCAACCGAACGATAACAGGTCAGCTCAGCAAAATAGCCGGTTTGTTTCAATTGATTTTCTCACCACATATTTTGTTTTGCAAGTCGTTGCTTTAAGAAATGTTTTACTGAAAAAGTAGGGTTCAAGAGCATTAAGAAATGAGGACTGGGTCATATTTAGAAAAGTTAATAGCATTTTCTACCCATCACAGTTGATTGAGTCTTTGGTGAGCATTTATTGCACATACTTTGTTCGACATGTTGATTGATTCAAGATACACTGAATTTCCTTGGCGCAATTTATTTCATATATACATTCCATGTGAAGTTTACAAAACAAAAAGCACATGTTGATTAACTTCATTGAGTTGATAGACAAAAAGATGAGCTTTCAACTGAGAAAAATGTCATATTTTACAACTTTGATGAATCAACTTAAGTATTTTTACTGTCAACTAATGTTAAACGATACATATGAAGCGTAAAATCAAGAAAAAAGCATAAGTAACATTCAGTGTTAGATGATAACAAACATAAAAAATATTAAGTACAGAATCTATGATTAAAGTTTATGATTCTATATGCAGTTTGTGTAGGAAATTTTTTATTTATTTTAGAAAAAAAGTAACCTGTGAAAATTTCACAATCGCAGTATTTATTTAAATTTACATCTTGATGTAGAGCCATCAATACTGAATTTAGGAACTAAAAATAAATTTGAATCGATCCTTTTAAAACAGCGATAAAAGACCATTATCTCAATTAGGATCATGTGTGCGTTTGCATAACCACAGTAGTAGATAACTGATTTGCCACTTTTAAATCTCGTTTCAATTTACTCACCAAATATTCCAAAAGCAGTTGATATTTGATTGCAGTATAATAACACCTTGGCTTTTCAGTAACAACTAATAATAAATAATTCCATCTTTTCTTAATACACACACATTCATTGATTTAAATTAGTCAACATGACATAATATCTCTTACAAGAATATGCAATACTAATTAACTTCCATTTTATTTCAAATATTAATACTGTTTCATATAGATATCATTAAAAATAATTGTATTTAAAAATAATATCTCTCTTGTTGTGTTATGAAGCATAAATATACCGAGTAATAAATATAGTATGATAATATTTATTTCAGTTTCCATGAAATGTTACCCTCTTTCTCACTTAAATTAATAATGGAAAACAAGTAACATGGAAAGTAATATTTTTTTTTATTTCTTATGTATTTACAGCATGATTTTTACATTATTGGAAATCACACAATATTAGAATATACAGTTGGCAAAAAAAATTATTAGAACAATAGGAAATTTTAAGTTATCAATATAATATAGTTTTAGTAATAAAATGAAACAATTGTCACATAGTATTTATATTACGTGATACTTTTACATAATTACTCATGGAGTAAGAAACAAATATTTATTATGAATAGGATTTAAAAAATTAAAATAAAAGAAGATTTGCATTACAAAAAAGTATTAGAACATCGGACTTCAATGTTGAACATACATAAAATAAGATAACTAAAACTTCAAACGTGATACTAATGCTTGGCATGTAGTCCTTTAGCTGAAATTACTGCATCCAGACGTCTTGGCATAGATTTCAGCAAATCTTTGGTGACGTTTGATGATATGTTGGTCCATGCATCTTGCAAAGCTTGCTTTAAACTTGCTTTACTTGTTATTGGGAATTTTCTCACTTTTTCATCCAATAGATGTCACAAATGTTCAATAAGATTCAAGTCTGGGGACTCGGGGAGTTATCAGTCTTCGGGGAGCATTATATAACAGCCATTCTTTGGTTTTGTTGGCAGTAGGTTTGAGGTCTTGTCTTGTTGCAAAATGAATGTCTTCTCTAACGCTTATTTCTTTGCACTATCTTCCAAGTTATATTCCTGGTTATTATATTATAACACCTCAATATATGACAAAGATGTCATTTTATCATCAATTAAATGGAGATTTCCATCTCCATTGTAATCCATTCAGTCCTAGACCATGACATTCCCTTCTCCGTGCTTTATAGTTTTCTGTACATTTTGAGCCTGAAAAGCAGCTCCGTTTCTTCTCCAAACTGTGAGCACGTTTTGTGGTTTGAAAATTTCAAATTTACTCTTGTCGGAGAAAATAACATTTTTCAAGAAATCTAATGATTTATTTTTATAAATTTTGGGAAATTCTAGGTGTTTTTTCACATTGATTTCTAAAATAAAGGGATTTTTCCTTAGCTTCCTTCCATTTATACCAGAATTATGCAAGACATTTCTAACTGTTTGAGGTGTTACAACATTTCCTGAAATTGATTCAGTATTTACTGGCAACATCCTTGCATTTCCTCCCGAATACCGTAGGGAATCTTTAACCATTTGCCGTTTTTCTGTGGCAGTTACTTGCTTGGTCTTCCTGATCTTGTCCTATTATCCACAAATCCAGTTTCTTTTTTTCTTTTTTAGAATGTTGTGAATTGCGCAAAGTGAATCATTCAACTTATTGGAAATTTTTCGAAAACGTATTGCCACTATTGTGCAGATGAACGATTTGTCCTCTCTTCGCAAGTGAAATCTTTTATTTTGGGTGCCATGGCAGGGAAAGTCCACATAAATTGAATTTCTACACATTAGCAGTGAATGAGACAAGCACCCTTGACTTTGATATGGTTGAAAGTAACCTTGAAAGTTTAATGACGTCACCAGCGCTGTAAATGGCATGTTTCTTCTTCTGTTCTAATACCTTTTTGGCGATGTAAATTTTGTTATTTTTATTTTAATAATATTGTAATTATTTTTAAATTTTGTTTTTTACTTAGTTATAATTTTCTAAGAAAATGTTATCATTTATAAACTGATTGTACGATTTACATGATTTTATTAACATGAAAACTACAAATTTCTCATTGTTCTAATACTTTTTTGCCAACTGTATACAGTAGTAATCATGAATTGTTAAGAGTGATATAAATGGTAAATGATGATATCACTGATGAAAAGTCGATAATGTTAATATTAAATGGTTCATAGCTTTTCGTTCCAAAATTCTTAATTATAATGAGTTTAATAATATAATATAATGCACTTTTGCTGAAAAATTTGATATTTTTAAGCTAATTATGTACATAAATTTTAAAATATTTTATAGAGTTCCGTTTTATATTTTTGATTACTGAGTATTGGTCTCAAAATATTTAATTTGTTATTTTTTTAAATTGTATCTCAAAGATTATGTATGTAGATTTCTATTAATAAAAATGATATAGTTTTTAAAAAGATTTCTTACCACTAAGTTACATGATAATAAATACAATGTATTCAACGTTTTCTAAGGGATCAAGTTACTTACTCTTAATTTATAATTTTTTAATTGTCTTAACGGGCTTATATTTCCTAACACAAATAATACAAATATGAATTTATACTAAAATTAATTTGATTAATTTGTAGCTTTAACATTAGAACAATTAAAAACGTTTTCCATAAAATTTTAAGTAATAAGATATTTTTTCCGAATATAATTTGCTTGAAATATAGCTTAAATATTTGAACATATAAACCTCCAATATTGTGAGGTGAAAATTTAAATTTTAAAGGATTTGATTAATAGACTAAAAACTATTAAATAACGTTGAAATATTTCTGTTCTCATTATTCTTGGAAGTTACTTGTTTTGAAATTTCTCAAAAACTTATAATTTGCAAATAATTTGTTTATCTTATTAGAGGTATGTCTACGTTCTCTCAGATTAATCATTTATATTATTAATATGAAGATTTGCTTTTTTAAATTTATACTATAATTTACCTCTTCTAAAAAGTACTTACGGTTGATATTCTATTCTCTGAAATCTCTGAAAATGTTATTTTTTACACTTTTGGATAAATAAATATTCTATAATCTTGAATTTGCTCTTGTGTATGTATAGTAAAAGGGGTTTCCATTTATTTACTATTAAAATGTTTCATGTAACTGTTATTATACTGTTTGGCATAGAAAAATTCTCCTGAGTTCACATACCACTCAGTTTGGCATACATTACAATTATTGGCATGTAAAAATTCTAATAGTATCTTTGAGAACTGAGGTAAAATTAATGTAAAAATGCTTTATTAGTAAACTAATTAAGGAAAAGCTGAATATTATATAAACTAGAATGCACATATATCAATGACAATTTATAATAACTGCATGATACATTTTTAAAGAAACTCTAATATGATAGATATCATAATTGAGAAAATTTTATCAATGAATTTGTGACAAAAATTAAATTAAGAGATGAAAGAATTTTTCATTGATTTATTTCCATGAAACAATAACACGTTTAAAAGAGAAAACATTCATTTTCAAATTCTTCAACTAGTGTAACTACATGTAATTCCTTTCTTGTAGTCAAATTCCTCCTGATTTTTATCTTACACTTTCTTTTAATGTCGTATGGCAGCTGTCAAATTGTGAGAATGATACTTTATATATTAATTTAATTTAATAAAATACGTTACTAATTTTGAAATAAATTTTCTTTCAGCATTCCTTAATGAATTTTAGTTGCATCTTTTAAGATAAAAGAGATACATTGTCAAAGAGTTACAAATTTTCTTCTTTTCCATGTTTAACTATTTAGAATATTATTTGCAAAATGCCTCCACCAAAAAAGTAATAATTAATTAAATATTGAACTTGATATAAAATTATTGCCTTTATATATTAATATATTTAAGCAAATTTATCCCTTTCTGATATCTATTTTTATTAACATATTTCAGTTTTGCGATTCATCGGTCTTCATTGATAAAACAAGTACAAGAAACGAAGACTCTTAGAACTGTGCATCGAAGATGGAAATTTGTAGCAATGTTATTTTTAGAGAATTTCTTTTCCGTAACTTAATTTGACAGGAGAACGTTATTTTCTCGAATCTTGAAAACATTCTTAAACACCTGATTTCTTAATGAAATAAACAACAAGCATTTCGTTTTTTGCCACAATTGAATCTATAGAATGCACTTATGAAATCCACTATAAACTTTCAATTGTTTTAAACAAAGAATAATAAAAGAAATTTAGAATGAATTTGCATTCTGTGGAAACATGTTACATTTTGAAACATTCGTAAGAGAACATCCCGTATTCTCATACGAATGAAGTATGCTCTATTGTAGTAATTATCAAGAGAAAACTTAAAATAAAATAGTTTATAAAGAATAATGTTTATACACTATAATTTGTTAAAAATTTCTGCCTAATGATTACATAAAAGCTTAAAAGAAGTGTTTCTAAATAGGGAATAGTATTCGTTTCATTTATTTCTGTTTAAATTTTGAAATTTAAATACTTAAATTTTTTAAACCATGTTGAATAAATAGAAAAAGAATACACACACACACATACACACACACACACACACACACACACACACACACACACACACACACACACACACACACACACACACACACACACACACATATATATATATATATATATATATATAATATTTTTAATTTTATTTGAAAATTTCAATTGAAATTATATGATCTAATGAATTATATAGTACAAAAATCATCATAAGTATAATATATAAAAGTATAGGATAAAAATTTTAATTAATATAAAAAGTATAAAGATATCATTTAAGCTAATTACTTTACAGAACTGTAATTTAAATTCATTTGATAGACATTTTATATTTTAAGTCTTATAGCTCTATTTTAGGTGATTATTTTAAATTAATTGGAAATAATTACTATTTGAGAATGTTTATATAAAACTATTTTCTATTTATTTATTCTGTCGTGCATTGCAAGATAAATTTATTTATAGAAACAATCCTTCATGAAGTGCTTATAATAGAACAGTAGAATATGCTTAATGCATATGGATGTTAAATTTATAAAATGTTATTTTATTATTTAAAAATGGAAATTCAAAACTCAACTCAACAAAATAATTTATTCAAATTGATTTTCAAGAAGTTGAATCTTACTGATTATGATCAAAGAATCCCAGCTAAAAAAAAAGAAAACAAAATACAATCTATATTCCCCTGACTTTTCTCGAATAACATAGCTATACATTTTGTTTATGAGAGAATAAACACTCAAATGTTTAATTTGTGAATTTTAGTCTTATTCTTTGCAACTTTAAAGCAAAAATATTTTTTTTCGACATAGAATTTTCTGTAATGTAAACTTCCATTTTTTTGCAATACGATTTTTCGGTTCTAAAGTCCAAGTTTGTATGGACAATATTTAACTTTGCTTATTCTGCATTATTTTTTAAATTCAGTTTCACAGTTTTAGGTAAATATTCTCTTCTATTCATGCTGATTTGAATTCAATTTTTTGAAAAACTTTTCTCATAAAGAAATTTCTTTCACAATACAATTTTATGAAAATTCTTTCAATAATCGTTTTATTCCTACTTAGCATCTACAAACACAAACATTTTTAATACAAAATTAATCCTTTCTGAACATTTTAAAGTATCACCATGATTTAGTATAATAAGAGCTCATTAAAACGCAACATTTTAATAATTATTTTTTATTGATTAACACATAATAATTTCACATAACTATCAAAGATAGTAGTTTAAGATTATGCAATTATTTGTATTTTTAGTCATTTTAAATATGAAATATATAACATTTTAACATATTAATACAATAAGTAGTTATATTTTTATTTTAAAAACGTGATACATTTATATGGTTTTTTCATATTTTCTATAATATATTTTATCACATTAAAAATAAATTCTTATTTGACTAAAGTTAATTCACTGATCATTATTCTGTGCGAACTGTCCATATCTGAATATTTAGAGCATAAAAATTCAGTTTATATGATTAATTACACTTCATGAAACATTCATCAAAAAGTCATCATTTGTTGCAATCGATCATGGAAAGTTACATTAAATATGCATTCTTAAATATTCTTAGATCATTTAAATATTTCTCACTTCGTAAGGCTTTTAACAATTTATCAAATAATTATTGCATGAGTTTAAATATGGAAAACAAAATGAATGTGTTAAAATACTAATAAAATATATTTACTAGCTAGAGGGCAAAGCATAATTATTTAAGCCTTGAATTTCCGTAATGTTAAACATAATTGGTAGTAATTTTCCAAATAATCGTTCTTAATATAATTAAAATTTTTAATACTTCCGAATAATATCAAAGCATTTTTTATTTACGTTATTAGAGAATTTTTATTGACATAAATGCTATCTTTAGATAATTATTGAACTATCTAACCTTACATAAACTCAGAAATATTTAATCTTCTTAAAGATTACTGATCTCATTAATATATAAAACTATGTTGAAAGAAATTTCAGTACAGTTCTATTTGTTTATGAAATCATGTGATACTTTGAAAAAAATTGGAGTATTTTAAGAAGTTTACCAACAAGATTATGTTTAAGGGGGAATAGTTTCTTCGATTTTGATTTTGAAAATTACGTTTAGAAATCTATTTTTGAAAAATATATTCAAATATTATGTAAAAGCTTAAGTACAGTAAAAAAAGTTTACATTTATTACATTTTAGTATGTTTTTTTGAACTCCTTTATGCATTCTATTACATCCTGTTATATTAATGATGACTGTTTGATGTAAAATTCCATAGTGTTGGTAACTTTGGTATACTTTGAATTTTCCCTTTAGTTACTTTTATTTAATCTTTTTTAATAATGACTTTTGTTTTTATTGCTGTGGAAATTTCAGTTAAGATATCTCCAATGATATTTTATTAAATCAAGTTTCTAATTTGAGTACTTACAAATATATAATATTCATGTTCTTAATGTTACTTTAATTTAATCTGATTTAAAATTGTATATCGATAAGTAATTAAATTATAAATTCAAGTGACTTAAGAATCCATAAAATCACAAAAGAAAACATTAGTTAAAACTGCTTAAAATGTTTTGTAGATGTTTTTATTGTTTTAGAATGAAGAATTTTGTTTCCAATCACTAACGAAATATATTTTGAAATTCATTCAATCAACGGTTGGATTTTTCAAAATATTGAGATTGCTCACTGTATATTTTCACTGTAATTTTGTCTCAGAAAGACTAATCCAATCAAAAATCCTAAACATTTTAGTTTCTATTACTTGAAAACCGTTATTCAATAATTTGTCACATAAAGCTTATGCTGTTTGTTCTAACCGAGGTCTTTTTTGATCAACTGTTTAAAAATAGATGAGGGAATAGTATTGTTTTATGTTCCTAAATTTGTTCAATCATTTGTCGATACAAAAATCAATGTACTTCAATTAAAACTAATTTATTCTATCATTTTAAGTAATTATCATTAATTTTTTTTCAATATTTAAAGCTGAGAAAAATGCACTTTTGAATTACATTATGCTAACTGCTTATTAAAGCTTTCTATTCATAATATTACAAATGTGATGTTTGTGGGTTAATTTATCACGTTCCAAGATTTCGTTTAACCCTCCAAAGTTGATTAAGTAGAAAACTATTATTTAAAGTGAATTTCAACCCCGCCAAAAGTTAACCTAAGTTAGTCATGAATCAAAGTCTGCAACACCTGCAGCTGTTTGATCTTGAATGATCAAAATGCATACTGGTGAAATTAGTGAAATATTTCTTCGGATAGATATGTTAAAATAGGAGAGTTAATTAATTTCTCACATATAAATAAGCTGGCAGCCTGTTTATTGCTATTTTCGCATTCCTGTAGCGAATTCATATTCAATTGAGAGCTGACCTGTGATGCAAAGTGGTTGCTGCGTGGCACTCTCAATATTAACAAATATTGGTTGTTTCCCCAGGATATCGATCTGCACAGAACAAGACCACCTAATCATTCATGCAATATTATGCTATGTGTCTGGAGTCGCATTTTGGTTCACTATACTAACGAGCCAAGCGGTCAATGTGGACATGTATTCGCAACTTTTCAAACGCGTGCAACAGGCACTGTAACAGGAAGAGACAACAATGGTCAATCACAAGGGTGTCGTGTACTTGCACGAAAATATGAGGCTGTATGTCGGTCGGGTTGTCAGGAATACCATACAGCGACTTGATTCGAAGAATTTGTGCTATATTTTTTACTAACCTGTACTTACAGCATCAAATTACTTAATACATATTAATTTTCCTGGACAATCATCTTCGAGGAAAATCCTTCAGCAATGAAGCAGACTTTTGTCAAAAACTCACAGACTGCTCTGCATTCAAAATTTCTGAGATTTACCGCAATAGAATTGCAAAACTGGAGACAATTTGGGTAAATACTTCATGCCGATGGTGATTACGGTGATTACTTCGAGAAATAACAATAGCCTACACTTTCCTTGTATCTTTCTTTTTTTGGTCATTTAAAACACCAAGAACTTTCTTGTTTACCTTGTATTTTTGTATAATAACTTCTATATTCTTTACAGGTAAAAATATTCATGTATATTTTCAGTAGATTCATCTTTTAAAAGAATATACGAAATATCTACTTAGCATGATTCTTTCAGCGTACATGATTTCCTGAGATTTGTGACTTTAATACTGAAGTTTTCTGCATATCAAGCTTTATTACACAAACTATTCCTTAATTGTCACTACTCACGCTAGTCCTTAATAAACAACGCAACTAAAATGCATCTTTGTGAATGTGCAGTTAGAAGCTTACGAAGATATTACATGGAGCAAGAAACTGAATAAACAGAGGCAGAATACTCTGCATTGGATGGATGTACGATGTATACACCAGCCAACTCCCCTGTACCTAACCCAAGAAGGGTTCTACCAGTTTAGATAGGAAGGATGTACGATGTATGATTCAAATCTCAGCTCTTAATAGCAAATAAATAGGAAATTGTCAATGTCAAATTCTACGTAGTTTTTTTAATCAATTACTGCTGCGCATACAACATGGTCGCCTGCAGATATACAGGAGTAGAAAAAGAAATCTGCTGCATTATAACGGACACCAGTATATTAAAAATACACAAATTTTTGGTTGAACATTATGCCGCTATTATTATACATCTATCATTTTCGCATGATATGATACTAATAAACATATTCTATTACTTCGTTTTAAGAAGGAGTCATCAAGAACACACTTTTTGTAGACATACCAGGCATTCAACGACAATTGACATCTGCGCTTTGGTTGATCCTAAAAGAGATTTTCACAGACTTATTACAGCAGCTTTATGAATTCCAGAAGTGTAATGTGTGCAATGGAGGTTACACTGAAGGTGGTTAACGCCATGTTGTTTTATATTCTATCGTACTTATTTTATTTTCCATTTCGAAAATTTTTTCGACGTAACTTACATAAAATAACTACTATTACAGGGTGACAACTTTATACTAATTACAAAATTGTACTGTTTTTGATTGGTATATTTTACCACTTTTATAGTAATTTCTACCACTAACATAATTGTCTACCACATTTTATAATAATTTCATTTGCTTAAGAGATCTTAATGTTATTAAAACAAATAGGTAGTTTTTATTTCCTTGTTTGAAATAATATGCCAAACCACCAACGTCAACAGATATTTGCTTTATTTGAGACTGGATTAAAGCAAATTCAGATTGCAAGAAAGCTAAATATCTACAGACATATGATATCACTTACTATGAAACGATTCTTAGATCACATATTTATATTTAAGGATGTATACTTAAAATATTTATTTTTTTTCTTTTTACACAATGCACTTTCTTCTGTTCAGCCAATGCGTAATGAAAAACATTAGAGGAAAAACCAAACAAAATAAGATTTGGGACATATTTTGCTATTTGAGTCGTTTCATTATCAAACAAATCAATATTATCTGATATTCAGAAACACTTTCATTAAAGAAAAATTGTTAAACGTCAGAAATAAGATATTTTAAAAATAAGAATAATAGCCATAAAGCTTTTTCCAATAATATTTAAGCACTTTAGAGACAACAGATGTTCAAACTAATTGAAGCAATTTACGGAAAATCTAGCAATTTTTTTTTGTAACAAATGTAGTAAAATATTTTTCCATTCTTCTGAATCAATATATAACAATTGTTAGGAGAAGAATTAAAAATCAATTCCAAAACACCAAACAATTCGTCAGTGCACTCAACCAAATCTTTCGAACAAATTAGATATTTCCCCTGGGATTTAAAAGCTTATTTTTCCCAAGATTCTCAAAACAACATTTCTAAGGGCCTAACAGAAAAAGAGCAACACTTCAGTCATAATCATTGATTTCAGTCCAATAATCGTTTCTTTGTTAAAACATCTTGCAAGGAAATCATCGCAAATGTCAGAACAACTGTCATGTTTTATACATGTTTTATACTATCATGTTTTATACATGTTTTATCCTTCTGTTTTTTAATTAAAGAACTCACATAAGAATTAACTCCTGTTATTCTTCCTTTTATGAATTCGAGTAAAATTGTTAACAATTATAAATATTAAAATTGATAGTAATAATAATTATACAAACACACACACACACACACACACACATATATATATATATATATATATATATATATATATATATATATTTATATATCGTATTAATTATATTTTTACTTTTATTTTACTGAATTTTTTATGGGAAAATTATGAGAAAAACGTATTACATTTTGAAAATTGCTTGTACGAAAAATATAGACACATCAATGAATGTGACAAATTTTGAAGGATGAAAATAATTACTTAAAAATTGAATATTTTTGATTTTCAACATCCTCATTAATGTTGAGTGTGTTTCCAAATTTAATTAATCGGTTAAACTTTATTAATGTATTAGGAAATTATTAAGGGTGTCTTAGTTATTTATAAAGCTTTCATCAATTAGGCTAGTTTTTGATGCATCATTGATTTTTACGTACAAAACATAATTTTGATCAGAGCCTGTTTAAGTAGATTCTGAGCAATTCCTCACATTCCTCTCTGAGTTGGTAGTTGATCCTCTGAAATTTGGAACCAAAATTTCAAATTTAAATGTCCACTTGGAAAAAGGGAGTTAAGATGTTTATTTTTTATTTTAAATTATATAATTTGTCTTTTTTTATAAAAACATTATTTAAAATAATTATTCATTTAATCTCACTTCACATTTCAAAATAATTTTATTATGTTTTACCTTAGATAAGAAATATTTTAACCAGAAGTAATCATATTGCGCCCATTTTCCAATGAGATTATTTTAAATGATCTCTACTCTAATTGAAATACGGAGTGAATGTTTAGACCCAAGACAATCGGTAAAAATACTTTTCTTAAATTTGAACCAAACATAAACAGTTTTCTAATCAATTTATTTTAATGACTAACCAATTTGCGGAAAATTCTTATAGCATACTGAAGACTTATAATTAAAAATTACATTTCAAAAAATGCCTGCTAATAATATTAATTCAATAATGATGTTTATGAATGTAAAATATATAGTAATATTAAAATAAAAATATTTTAAATGTTTGTTAAATGAGTTGCTTAAAAATCTCCTATTTTTTTAAAAATGATCACTATTCAGACAACTATAAATCAAGGATAATTGTTCTATAATTAACTAATATTTACAATCACCATTTTTTTATATATTTTTTCTGACATGCTTCTGCATTGAAAAATACTGTGCTGATTATAAATAATTTTCATTGTGTGCCTTATATTCTGTAGTGAGAAAGAACTGCCTTTTATCAAATAAAATTCCTAAACTAATAATATTTTATCTATGTTATCTTAGAAAACATGAAAATATTTTACTCTTATAAATTATACATACACTAACACACATATATGTATATATAAAGAGATTTACTATGTTTTCCCATTTTATAAAATTTGTGTATTTAGGATGACAATTGAATCCTTAGGGAAGCCTATCGACATATTTGCTGTCATGTTTGATTCATGCTAGAGAATGTCTCAAGACATTTTGAATATATTGTTCTGTATTTTTGTGAAGCTTGTTTGGGATAGAATTCTTCAAAGGTACGTTTCCCAATCTAATTTATTGGACCAGTTTCCTAATATAAGTCCTATACATATTCCACTATATAGTAAATATGTTTGTCTTGTGACTTAAACATGTTTCTAGGAATTATGAGATTTTTGGAATTCTTGAACATCTGGTTCGGATGAAACACGAGAGAAACTAGACTATTTTTATTGGTTAAGTCTATATAAAAGGACCAAAATAAAACTATAACCAAAACGAAATAGAACTTAAGGAAAATTTACATTGCATTGTCATTATGTAGATTACAAATTAAATTCATTTGATGTTCAGATTATAAATTTACTTCTTTTTTTTTAAGAATTCCTTATATAACTCTTCTAAAAACATGAATACTTAAGGATATAAAAATCAAACTAATATTTTAAAATATTTTAAAAGTTTATAAAAACTTTTGATTTACTGCACAAAGAAAATAAATTTCATTTTCGAATATCCCATAAATGATTTAAAATATTTCCAATGTTATTATAAAAAGGAACAGATTTAATTTTGCAATGTTCAAGTGTCATTTAATGTAAAAACTATTATTTAACACATATTATAACATATAATTTATAACAGAAAGTGGAAGAACTATACTTTTATAATCTTCATAAATGTGTGATAATTAAAAACGTTTCTGATATTTTTTTATTCTCATCTTGAAATAAAAATCTGACTAATGCGATCATATATCTCAACACAATGATTTGAAATTTGCAATTCTTACCAGTTTTAGAACTTTGATTAAAAATTCATCAATTTATCAGCCTTCTATCAATTTACTTTCAGTATTTCTCACACCTAGTGTCCTTTACTCCTCTGTAAATTTCTAATTAATTAATGCAACCAAAGTTGTTTCAAACAATTTTAATCTAGAGATTGAAATTTTTGTTTGCAATCACTTATTTTACTATTGATTTGGATAGGGAATAGAGAAATAAAACTAAATGCAATAAAATAACAGACGATGAGATGCTTTCCTTGCGCCTAAGGATAAATAAGCTCTGTTTTAGATATTGTTCAAATGCGTTCCTCAGTTTTAATCATATTAGAAAATCTTCTATTCGAAACAGTTTTCCGTCCATGAAATATTTATTTATATTATGTAAGCTTACGATCTATTTATGTTTTTGGAAGTTACGTAACAATTTCCACTAGTGTAATGTAAATTAGAGAGAAACTTTTAAATAGATGTTTTATGTATTAGGTATACATCGCAAAATAGCATAATATGTATTTTTGTGTATTAGAATGTAAGTAAAAAATTTTTCATTTCTTTTAAGTATTTGTAAATTTTTGGATAATAATTTAAATAACGTAACTAAATAACTACAATATATTCCTAGCCACTATAAAGTACTCATTCCTTATAAATGTGTCTTTGCATACATAGCAATTACCAAAACATTTAAACTATAAAAAATTATATTTAGTATAAATACTTGCTTAAGCTCTTTTTTGTAATCAAATATTAAAATAAGTTCATGACAATATGAGTGTTTTTGACTACAATAACTTGCCTATCTATAAATATTCATAAAATATTATCTGGAATTTAACGTCAAATTTTGGATTAAAAATTTTAAACTAAGCAGTATATAAATTTGGAT
Organism: Latrodectus elegans; assembly: GCA_030067965.1. Classification (NCBI taxonomy): domain Eukaryota; kingdom Metazoa; phylum Arthropoda; class Arachnida; order Araneae; family Theridiidae; genus Latrodectus; species Latrodectus elegans. The sequence continues at coordinate 93,723,542 of CM057809.1, forward strand.
TATAATAGACGGTTCTTAAATGAAAATAAAAAAAAAAACACATTAAATCGATGTACTGACACAAAAACTAACATGAAGTCTAAATTTAGAAGTTTTAAATGTAGTAATTAATACACATTTTTGAAATGTAGCATTAATGTATTTGAAAAAATATGCTTAAGTGATAATCTATTTAATTTTCTACATTAATACGTCATTATTGTAAACTCTACATTTAAATCAATAAATCCTAAAATAACTTTAAATCTCAAAACATTTCATTATGGATCATAATTAAAATTACCAATTAATGTGTATTCAAAATTATTTTTAATTTAATATTTAATTAGCAGAAAATCTGCAAATGGTTAAAAAGGGATTAGTTGAAAACAAGAAATTTAACCTAAATTTTTTCAAGTCATTTATAATTTCTCATCATTTTGATTTAAATAAAGGTTTTATTTATTTAAAAAAATATTCCATCGATAATGAGAAATAAAATTATTTAAAAACTAATTATATATCTCTTTTTTTTGTATTGTAAATTAAAATAATTAGTCTTAAATTCTTGAAAAGAAATCCCTTAAATAAAAAATTGAGTAAATTTTATCGATTATTAGGGAAACATATTTTAGTCTTTTTTCATAAGTTTTAATATTGAATTATGGAAGAAAAAACAAATAATTGTAAATTGCTAATATGATTCACTAATGTTTCTAAAGACTTGATTTTCTTCTTCAAATAAAATAAAAAATGATTTTAAATAAAAATGTATAATGAAAAATTTATTTATTTTATTCTAAAAATGGCTTGCTTTATTTTATTCTTTATAAATTTAGATTACTTTACTGTTATGGTTAATGGTGCTGGCTTCATTTTTCATATGGAAAAATTATTTCTAGAAAAACAGAAGTTTACATACTTGCTTTAAATTTGGGGTATTTATAAGCTATGATAGGGTATCTTCTTTTATTCATCCCTTTTATCCATCCAAATTTTGGTATACTCTTTTCGAATTAAATAGGGATATGACATCATGCAGAAATAATATTTTGCGGTATTATCTAGATAACTTAAGCAAATCACTTCAACTCTTGGACTTCTAGAATCAAATACTACCAAGAATACGTAGATCATGATCGAAGTTCAAAAAAGGAACAATATCTGATCCGATAACGCTTTCACAATTATTGACAGCAATAAAACTAAAATGGTTAAATATTTCTTCAGTATATTTAAAATAAACATTTTCAAAGTTATTTTGAATTTCTATACTTTGTTTGACAAGAGAAGTCACAAAAATTTATGAGAGGAATTTTATGATTTTTAGGATTTACCTGTTCCATGACTTTGTGAATCAATTCTATTGATAATTTCGACTATCAACGTGAATAAAAATTCTTATTGGTATTTAGTAATCATTATTAAATGTATATTAATATAATTGCTTAAATTACTTTTTCATTCCCGAAAACATTTGTTCAGCACTTATTTACTTGCTTATTGTTTCTTCCTTATCTGTTGAGTAATTAGTCTTTTATGGTCATTAAATCGAGTTGTCAATCAAATGCTCAGTGCTGAAGATATTAAGGAAAATGTTTGTCACTTCAATTATTACTACCCGTTTAAATGCTTATAGTCGTTTAGAACCTTTCTAACTTGAAACTTTTTCGCACTAATTAACCCTCCTGTGGAAAACAAATAACCGATCTCTGACAAGAAACATTCATCTGGACATGAATGGATTGATCCTTCATTACATCTTCCTGAAAAGAAATATCACTGGTACGATTATTTCTTTGTGTTTACTCATCAAAATATCTAGAAAAATATGTGAATTTGAATTATATATTCAAAAATAGTTACAAAATGTAAAGTGACAAAAGTGCCACTTTATATTTTGAGCAACAAGTAATAAAGAAAACTTTTTATATAATTTACTGGATACATTGGTTTTTTTTCAATATACATTGAAGGCCTTATTTTAAGCTAATTGAATAGAGCAACATATATAAAATCAATTTTCAAATGTGATTGATTAAACGAAAAAAAATTACAAATTACAGAATTGTTGCGATTCATTGTCTTAAAAGTTTAGGATAAAAAAGCTAACATATTTACTATACTAATTATTTTCATAACATGTTGTATTGATTTAAATTGACTTCACATTTTAAATGAAAATAGGTAAAAAATGCTTTGACATTTATCAGTTTTTTTTAAATATGTTATATTTTAAAATATAATGACTATAAAAATATTTTATTACTTGTCAAACTCTGAAAATATTAAATGCGCATTATTTATTAGATAAAATTTTCTTTTAAATATTCAAGGAATATGAATTTAACTTTAATAAATTTTTTATCAGTTTTTTAGATGATATAAATTTAAAATTATGGTATAATTTAAGTAAATGTATCTACCCTCAAGGTCTTAGAATTTCCATATTTTAAAATATTTAATTTTTAACATAATTATTTTTTTAAAAAAAACATGTTTTCTGTAAGTAAATCTCATCATTCATATTTGAATATGCTTAATAAATAAATAATTCATGTTCTTATTTTTATATTATTTAATGAGGACCGTATTTCTCAACAGAAATCAGAGACAAATGAAAAAATTAATTTTAATAAATTGAATTAATTTTTTTTTTATTTTATGCGTTTATATGATCAACGCTTACATAAAAATATTTTTAAAGTCAGAGGTATGCATTAAAAAATATTGCTCTTAAAAATAATCAATTATCACCCAGTAAACAGCTTTGTTTGTCTTCGCAATCCACTTCCGAGGCTAGATTTTGAAGACTCATAACATGAGAAGTTTCTAGCTCTGAGAGTATTCGTTTCAAGTACAATAAGTTGTCAAAATTGCCAAGTGTCTTTAGAAATTTTTCACTGAGACTCTTTGCGAAAAATTACTTAATATTTCATCAAAACAGTTTGTCTAATTCTCATTCTTTACTTATTATATAATAATTTCGATAAGGTATATAAATATAATAGAATGTTCTGCAGGACATTTTGATTTTAATTTCAACGGCAATGAAAGTTGTGATTTGTCATGGATAAATCATGAATATTTAAACATATTGAAATTAATATTACATATAAACATAGAACGAGGAATTTACAAACAATATTTTAATTGAAGGTGGTTTCTTATAAAATTTTTAAAAAATTCAAATATTCAGTTCATTAAAAATATAAGAACTGGCATAGACTATTTTTCAGTATTTCTTCAGAAATTTGCCATATTTATATTTCGCGTTTTATTTTCAAATAAAAGAAATTAAAAAATATTGCTTATTTAAAAAGTACACTAAATAATCCTTTCCTAAATAATGAAAATAAAAAACAATACCTTAATTTCCTACGAAAAATGATATAACTAAAATATCCATTAAAAGAAATTTTAAAGAATTATTTGACTAATTTATTCAGACCCAAATTATTTAGATAATTAATAAATAATTTATTTCATGATTACTTTGTTTTTAAGAAATTATTTTTTGTATGTTTGAAGGAACATACAAATTATGAATCCTCAACTATACTAACTTTTCAGTTTTCTTAAATTTTATACATTGTACTTTCTAAAATATTATAGTATAATTTCAGAAAAAATGATATTTGTAATTTTCCCATATTATTTATCTGCAGTGAATTTTCCATCACTTAATCAAAAAATATATACATTTTTTTTTTGCTTTACATCCGCTATTGAATATTGAACATTACATGAAAAATAAACATTATATTTCTATACATTTGAATATTTAAATCAATATTACACCAGAAAATGTTTTGTGTGAACAAACGAAATTTTATAGAATTATATTTTGTTGATTTCCAAACTATTCTCTTATTTATAAAATGCTTCCTCTTCTCCCTTCTTATTTCTTTCTTTTTGATGCAAAGGACATGAATTACGTTTTGCCGTTGCTTTAATAAATCATGAGTTTATCACAACTGATTTAACTATAAAATGGTTAGAGAAAACCAATGCATATGCAGTACTTCACTGTAATATTTTAATGCATTTTAGATGCTTTGTAGAAGAATAAGCTTAAAAAAATAAATATTCACCAGTTAAAAAATGGAGGATCATAATTTCCTGAGAAATCTTATATATAAATTAATAGTAATCATCATTTGTGTAAATAACACAAAATTTATAAACCCATTTCCTATGTTTTTCTTATACTATGCATTGCAATATTATAAGAAAAACAGTTAATATTGAATTTTCTGACTATTTTATAGAAAAATCATAGTACCCTTGGAATTTTTAATTTTAGAAAAAATAAAATTAACATTACTATGTACACTTTCCTCTTTACTGATACACTTTATAAACTTACTTTGTGTAAACATGCGACAAAATTGGATCGATATGAAAGTTAGAGTGGAGATATATTACACATTTTTAGATATGTTTAAACAATGTTCAATAACAAAATTCTTCTTCCCGGATTTTAGGGCAAGGCAAGTCTATTTATACGACTTTTTTGAACGTATAAACACATTTTAATTTAAAAATACTTAAGGCATTATCTCATCATTAAAAAAATTCACAAGTATTACTGCAGATACATATATGTGCAGAAAAATATTTTAAAAAAAATTTAAAAAAATAATAAAGTTTATTTTAAAATGCCATAAAAGCTCTGAAAATAAGAATTTGTGGCAGTTTATTAAAATTTGTGAATATATAGAGTATAATACTTTGAAGAAACACTTTTATATAAATGTAATATTTTCTACAAGAAGATTTCTACATAAAAACCATGGCATTTTTATGCAGATTTAGGTGTTTTATTTTTTAGAGTTTTAATATCATGATAGTTATCAATTCTGCATCTTATACTATAAGGAATGGGATCAGCATCTCATGCTTTCCGCTCATGTAAACTTTAGGAGCTATTGCGAAGAAGCTTGAGATATAATAATTCCAAACAGTTCACTTTATTAACAAATTCTTCATTGCTTCTTGCGGAGATTATTGCTAAATTTTCAGCTCTTTATCTTTTAGTTGTATAGCTCTTAAATATAATTGTTATTTGGAATGAGTATTCCTTTAGTCCTTCTGAAACCACTTTAATCTGAAGGTCTCAAAATAGATTAGTTCTCGCGTTTAAAATTATCAATCTATTGAAAAATAAAAGTTAATTAAAAATTAATTAATAATTATATCACCGTTTCCTTAAAAATTTCCCATTTGATGAATGGGAAAAATTCAGGTACTAATTAAATAATTACAAATTTAAAATGTTTCAATTTTGAAATTTGTAGTTGTTTAATCAGAGCTGAACTGACCAGTAGTTTATGCATATGGCATGGATGTTAGTGTATTTTGTTCTACAAATTAAAGAATAAAAATTATTGTGATTACATTATGATCATAATATCAACATAAAAAAACAATTTATAAGTTTACAATATCAAAATGAATGAGAAAACTGTGTCTTCTTAATACACTAGATAGAAATGTAGATGGCATCCACTATTCGATTACTGACAGGTAGAAAGTCATAACTAATAAAGGCAATCAAAACTAAATTTTTCTTCAACAAAATTAGCAAATAAATGTAATTTAAGAACATTTTGTCGAGAATAACTGTTAAAAATAAATTGTTCAAGAAGGAAAAGGTTATTGTGAGTAAAGATGATTTTTTTATAATATTTTAGAAGTAGTATCTTTTTTATATGTGAGCTTATGTGTTTTGCCTTATTTTATTAGAAGTCGAGCACATTATCTGCTTTTCTAGAGATAATCAGCTTATAAGTGATTGCAATCGTTATACAAAAATCCTATGACCATCACTGTCTAAGCAGATTTGATAAAATTTTAGGTAACTGAACAGTGTACAAGGAATATAACCCACCATTTACATTTTCGATGAATCGCAAGTTATGAATATAATACATGAATATACGGAAAACAACTCAGATGAAAATCAATACATACATGATATCATATAGACCAGTGTATTGACTATTAGTTATTTCAAAATCACATGTTCAATCCTAGTACCTGATTCCTACAATAAAAAAAAAATGGGATTAATATGTGGTTTCAAAAAACATAATGACCGTGTAACGTGATTAAAGGCCTAGTATACTCGGTTCTTGACATACTGTGAATTTCCAGAACAATAGCTGCCCTATTCATTCGATATTTATTACTGTATTTATATATTTTATATAATATAAATAATAACTCAAAATGCCTTTCCAACAGATCCAAACCAGAATTTCTTTCCTTGCATTGGATACAGAGCAAGCTACAAGGAGAAATGAAAGAAAATGTCAACGAAATTCACCGAAAATCATTTGAAAATAAGAAAAAATTACTGTACTATTTTTTTATCAACAATATGAGAGAGAAATGTATACTTTATTACAGATTTGAAGACAGAATTTTGTTTTCTATTATTTATAGCATTCGACATCCTGATTCTTTTCAATTAATATTAAAATTCATAATTAAATACACAACTGACCATTAAAATTGCTACACAGGAAAGAAATGCAGATAACAAAATGATTTTTATTGGACAAATATATTATAATATAAATAACATGAGATTAAATCTTCAAAATTTTGGCTGGATAGATCCTGAGAAATCAGTACCCAGAACAACCACCTCTGGCAGTAATAACAGCAGTTATAAGCCTGGGCATTGAGTCAAACAAAGATTGGATTGCATGTACAGGTACAGATGCCCATGCAGCTTCAACACGATGCCACAGTTCATCAACCGTTGTGACTGGCGTTTGGTGAAGAACCAGTCGCTCGGCCACCATTGACCAGGCGTTTTCTATTTCTGAAAGATCTGGAGAACGTGCTGGCTAGGGTAACAGCCGAACATGTTCCGTATCAAGGAAGGTCCGTATAATACCGGCAACATGCGGTCGGGCATTATCCTGCTGAAACGTAGGATTTCGCACGGCTCGAATAAAGGGTCATAATAAAGGGAAAGTCACGGGTCGTAACACACCAGAAATGTAACATGCACTGTTCAAAGCACCGTCAATGTGAACAAGAGGTGACCGAGACGTGTATCCAATGGCATCCCATACCATCACGCCAAGTGATGGGCCAGTATAAGGATGACGAATGCACGCTGCCATTGTGCGTTCACCACCATGCCGCCAAACACGGATGCGACCATCACGATGCTGTACACAGAACCTGGATTCATCTGAAAAGATGACGTCTCGCCATTCGTGCGCCCATGTTCGTCGTTGATCACACCATTGAAGGCGCTTTTGTCTAAAAGGAAGCGTCAAGGGAAGCCGCAGCCATGGTCTCCGAGCTGAGAGTCCATGCTGCTGCAAACGTCGTCGAACTGTTCGTGCAGACACTTGTTGTCTTCCAAAAGACCCCGTTTCTTGACTCACGGCTCGTGACGTGGTGGCACGATCCATTACGGCCATGCGGATAATATGCCTGTCTTCATGGCTGCTAGTGGTAGGTGGCCGTTGAGATCCCGCATGGCGTTCCGTATTACCGTCCTGAACCCATGGATTCCATATTCTGCTAACAGTCATTGGATCTCGACCGACGCGAGAAGCAATACTGCGATAAGATAAACCGCAATCCCGGTACTCTACAATTCGAAATTTATCATATTCAGAAACGTGCTGGTACGCATTTCTCCTTCTTACACGAGGCATCACAACAACTTTTCACCAGGCAACAACGTTCGAATGCAATTTGTGTATGAGGAACCGGCTGAACAATTTCCTCATTTAAACACAATGTAGGTGTCGCTACTGGCGCCTGCTTTGTCTGAATGCGCTGAAAAGCTAATCATTTGCATATCACAGCACCTTCTTCCTTTCGTATAAATTTCACGTCTGTAGCATGTCGCCTTCTTGGTGTGGCAATTTTAATGGCCAGTAGTGTATTATTTACTAAAATTGAGAAACTAGAGCTAGAACTAATATTGGTTTGGAATGATGTTTTGTGTATATAGTAATAATTTCTATATTAATTCTGTCATGCATTTAATAAGTGACACAACAATCAATAAACCATTAAAAATAACATATTTTTCATTTTAAATGGGTAGATTTCAGAAAAACGAGGTATATAATATATTTTCTAAAAAACAATTCACTGTATCAAACATTAAATCTAAAGATACTGTAACCTGGACCTCTGGTTTTCCCGATTTTTCTTGTCGCAGAAAACGAATTCAAGTGACTTCCATAATCTAAACTTAATATATTGTATAGCTTTAAGATATATAATAACAACAAAAAATGTTATTTGAAATATGAGAGGCAGAACTGAAATACTTAATAACAAATTGGAATTAAATTATTTAAAAAATCCGAGAAATTTTAAAAACTTCCCGTTTTGACTTCAAAACAAACATTTATTTCATTTCAATGAACATATTTATTTATTACTATTTAAGTTCATATTTTAGGTTATCTATCCATAAAGATGACCTACATTAGATTCTCACAAAATAATTTTTCAATGAATGTTTTCAGTAATAATAATATAAATGTAATTATGTTCTCTCTCATGCCCAGCTAAATTTTACTTTCGATCAGATTTTAAATAATATTATTCTATGTTAAATATATATATATATATATATATATATATATATATATATATATATATATATATATATATATATATATACCGGGTGAGCCAAAAGTTCGTTACAATTTTAAAAATTCATAAAAAAAGAAGAAAGTGAGATAAAGAAGAGCGATTTGCCAGAAAGGGCTCACAAGGTAGTCGAATTTTTTTTTTTTTGCAGCAAAAAAAGTTTTAGTTAAAAAGTCACCTATAGATGGCGCTGACATCGAGAGATTTAGCAGAATTATGCAAATTAATCTTGCAATAAAAGGCTTTGATACTCGAGAATTTCTCATTCGCTTTCAGAATGTTATCATTACCCAATCGAGCGTTGTTGGGGAAGTTGTTCTATTTGAACGGAGAGTCAGCAACTATTGCGTTGCGAAAATTTCGCACGACGAAAGGACTAAAGACGAAGAAAGGCCCCTTATCGTGTCCTGGAATGGGTCAAGCTTGTCAAGAGGTTTAAGGAAACTGGCTCTTTGCAGGATCGGCCACGCAGTGGAAGACCCTCATTGGCGGAGAGCCGAATTACTGCGGTGGAAGCCACAATGAATGATTTAGTGGCGGAATCGTCCATTGGGAGTAGCAGTGCTCGCGAAGCTGGAAGAATATTGGATGTGCCTCAATCATCGATTCGACGTATCCTCCACGGGATATTGCATCTCTATCCCTACAAACTGCAGTCACTGCAGGAGTTACAAATGGGAGACACAGCTATGCGGGAATCATTTGCCGAGTGGGATATGGCAAAAATCGAAAACATCCGTCCAGAAGAATCGAAAACATCCGTCCTCATCCGTCCAGAAAACGTTGAACAACCCTCAGTGGTTGTTCAACGTTTTCTGGACGGATGAGGCGCACTTCACACTACACGAGGATGTCAACACCCATAACACTCGTATATGGGCAACATCTAATCCTCGTGAATACACGACGAAATCTCTGCATCCAGCCAAGTTGACAGTCTGGTGTGGCTTCACCTCATCTTTCATTGTCGGACCTTTCTTCTTTTAAGAACCGTGTCCCAGATTGGGCTGGAAAACGTGCACAGTAACCGCTAAGCGTTACCTCACTCTTTTGCATGACAAAGTCGTGCCCTCATTAAATCAAAGAGGTGTGTTATCTGTAATAAACTTTATGCAGGATGGCGCACCACCACATTGTGCCAATCCAGTAAAACGATTCCTTTTGAGTACCTTTGGTGAAGAGAGACTGATCAGTCGAGGTTGCAAGATCGCATGGCCTCCACGATCAACCGACCTCACTCCGGTTGACTTCTGGTTGTGGGGCTATTTGAAATCACATGTGTACCGTTCTCCTTCAACTTTGGCCGAACTCAAAGATTCCATCTATCGTGAGGTTTCTGCAATTCATTCCGACATATTGCATTCAGCTGTAACGGGCGTTGCGAGTCGCCTTAGTTGTGTCGTACAATGTACTGGAGGTTATATTGAACAACTGTTATTATCAGAATAAATGAATGGAGCGTACTGTTGTCCTTTTCATTGTGTTTCAGACAGTCTGCGCCATCTATAGGCGACTTTTTTAACTAAAATGTTTTTTGCTGCAAAAAAAAAAATATCCGACTACCTTGTGAGCCTTTTCTTGCAAACCGCGCTTCTTTATCTTACTTTCTTCTTTTTCTATGAATTTTTAAAATTGTAACGAACTTTTGGCTCACCCGGTATATATATATGTATATATAATGAATAACTTTGAAACGTAATGAAACAGAATGCATCGCTTCGACTCTTCAAGACATTTGCAAATATTTTTACTAAAAGTACATTTTTAAGTTGAATACTTTTGGAATGATTTGGTAAATCAATACACAATTATGCATATAAATTGATATTTTTATCAATAATTTTGATATTTCTTAGAATTTTTCACGTTAAATTCAATATTTGAAATAAATTTGAAAAGGCAATTATAACTTAGATAGAATCTATATACATGATAAAATGAATTTATTTTGTGGCTCTTAAAATATAAAATAATTTTTTGTTATTATGGTTAGATTTTGGCATTAACTCTTTATCTAAAATATAACTGTAATTTACATTCATAAGATAAGTGTTCATAAACAATGAATATGACAACAGAATAGTGATTATAATTGTTATAATGTCTTCAGAAATTGAGAAATTTATTGATCTAAAATAAAAATTTTGAACACGTCTTTGTTCAAAAATACGATCTTTTCCTAATGAATTGTTTATAGTTGAACTTTTAAATTTTAAGCAAGTTATCAAAAGATCCTGATTGTTTTGTGTGAAACTTCCTGAGACACTGGGTGAATATAAAATTTAATTACAAATATGTTTCTCCAGAGAGTGATTCTCTAGCATATCAGAGTACCAAACTTAATAAAACATTTTATGATGGTTTGGGAAACATCTTTTATCGGATTAAAATTCATTGAATGTAATATTTTCATTTATTATTTACTTAATCTTTTGATTCTTAATTAGATTCCATTCATTTATATTAGATTCATACGTTCTCTTTATAATGTACACTACGATGAATAACAACATTTAAGTAATAGAATTCTGAGTTTAATAACAATTTTCATTACTGAAACTTGTCAATTAGTGTGTGAGACATAATTTATTTAGAAATAGAGAGTTTACATTAATGTAAAATTCAAATTAATGCTGAGGTAACATCTAACGTTTGATTCTATTAATGCAGTTTAAAGTTATTTTATAAGTAACTTAAGAACTGCAAATTAAAAATAAAAGAATCTTTTGGCAAAAATAATCGAGATAAAGTATTTTTCGTATTAATGATCTAAATATTAAGTTATATATCTTTAAGGCATAATATAAATAACCTAGTATGTAATTGTATTATTGTATTTCTAGGAGAAATATTCAAATCTTCTTAAGAGGAACATAATATTTATATTTTTTTATAGCTAAACTATCAGAAAAATTAATATTTTTATGAAAGTTTGTGTAAATTATATTAACTGTATTCATCATAAGTATGGATTACATTAACTTGCATAATATAATGCAATATAATCTTTTGTTTTTTTTTTTTAACTTAAGCAAAAGTTAACTATTTTTAAAAGTATATAAAATTGCGTATAAGCGAATATAATGGCGTGTATAATGGAATCATAAAACGCAAAACTATTGCGTTTCTTTGATTAACTGAAAATATATTATTATTTGCAAATAATAAACAGATAACCTATCTTCAAAAACTAGTCAATTCTATTGAATATGCTTAAAACATTTAGAAATCAGTTTTATTCTATTAACAATAAAAAAAATTCAAAGCAAATTAGGTAGTTATTGCATGATATTCCCACAAATATTAGATTTCAAGAAAGTCAGAAATTTTTTGTGAATATTTACACTAATATATTATTGAAAACAGATTTTGAAAACTATTGTGATTTATGTGTTAGATTACTTTATGTTTGATTAAAATATATACAGAGATAATTATTATAAATTTTATATTACTTTGATTAATATCAAAATTAATTCATTAATAAACTTTGTGAGTAGTGCATTTTGTAATTTGTTCTTTTATTGATAAGTTGACTTTAATATCTAACGATATTAAGCTATTCTTTAAGTTGATTTACAAAAAAATTAGAAGTTTCCCATAACATTATTAAATTTCTTTTCTGTTTATTTGGTTGAAAAGTTTATGAAGTTTAAAAAATAGTCGAATAGATATTAATAATAATCATCTTTGAAATTGAAGTTTATAAAAGGAAAGAACATTTCTTATTATTAGAATATTTTGTGACATTTTTTATGCTATTGAGAACAGTAAATACTCTATTAACACGCATTTTCTAAGAATGAGATTAGGTTATCTTTAATACTCTCGGAGGTAACATGAGAATATTTTATTAGTTTTCAATAATATGTGTTGAATAAAGTATTTGTCTTTGTAAGTTTTATAATTTTCGTTTATATAACGCGTATTTATTATCTTAACATTTTTAACTAAATAACAAAATAAACAAACTTGGAAATATATTTTCATTAAGTTTAAAACATTAAAGTGTATGAACATTTCAAATAGAACTTTAGCCTTCAAATACATTTTTAAGATTTGTGGCTAGTATTGTATTAATTTTACTTATTTATTTTCCATATTCTTCCTAATATATATATATATATATATATATATATATATATATATATATATATATATATATATATATATGCTAACACAATAAAGTACAGTAAATTGTGGAACTAAGTTATCAATATGGAAGCCATTTAAATAATAGTTAGTTCTGGAGCTATACTCTCAATGGGATGAGAAGAACAGTTTAAGTTTAAAATAATAAATTTAGTATCTTATAAGAAGCAATTATATTTAAAAAATAAAAAAATGAAATTTCAGAATTTAAAATAATTAATTTACTTAGAAGAAAGTGTGAGGAAAATAATTTATTTAATGTTATGAAGAAAACATTCCCGCATATATTTGAGTTGATTAGTACAGAAATCTGGATGTGGTTGATTGCTTTGTCACATAATTGTCATTTTATTCTAGTCAAACGGGCTTATTAGAGAGCGCTTAGAGCTTAAATTGAGTTTTGAATAGCATCAAATCACCGCACATGAAGTAGGAACTGAAGTTGCAAAACTGATCACTAAAGATTAAATTAAAGCGTATTCCTTTTTTATAAAGTCAATTTCTTAATTTGTTTTCAGCTTTTTTACACAAGGTGACCTACAAAACATTAGATAAATTTTTGAAAAAAAAATGCTCTATGATCTCATTATTCATTTTTGGTGTTATTCATCTCATGCAAAAAATTTGCCCGGGACAATATATTGCTAATTACATACTAATTTGAAATATATAGCATGTAGAGTGGACAAGTCGTAGAGATTTAAAAATATCCGACTATAAATTAAATTATATTTTTATTAAAAATTATAAGCCTTTTTTCCTAGCTATGATAGAAAAAGATCACCAATAAGTGTTCAGATGCAAAATAATTAAACCTCACAATAAAATGATATGTTATGCACATACAATCACAATTATGTAATTTAAAATCTAAGAAGTTTTTAAATACACTTTAAAAATGGCTTGGTTTGCGAATATGATATTCTGCTATATATTTAATTTGAGAATCTTTAGTAGCAGACTGAAATTAAGTTCTATTTAAATTTTATTTCATAAACTTAAGTTGAAACACTATCCAACGGGAAATATAATAAATTAATCAAAATTTTATAAAATAGAACTTTTATATTTTAAAGTACAATTTTAATAATTTTTTACGAAGAATCTTCCGATAGTTAGCTTTATGAAATAAAAACATTTTCTTATAAAGTTTACAGCTCATTGGGGTTTGGGCAGAATTGACAAACTCTCTTTTACGCTGTAATTTATTAACTTATAACAGTCTAGACGTTTCCGGCAAAATTTAAAAATATAGTTTTTGTTATTATCGTTGATTCTGAACTACAAACTTGACAGAAAACTTTCTGTTGGAAGCCACATACTTTATTGTTTATTTTCAGACTGAAAATAAAAATTAATATATAGTACGAGACATCCAGACAAATAATCTAATATTTTCTCGGAATCTAAAATAAAAAATGAGGAATATTTACTGAGAAGAGGAAAGGATTATATATCCATGCGAAGTAAGTATATTTTACTTAAAGTAACAGTTATATTCCCGGTGTTCATTTGATTCTTTGTCATTTTTTTGCACACGAGGGCTAAAGGATTATTAAAAAGATAAGAAAAGGATTATTAAAATGAAGGATGGAAAGAATGTCATTATTTTTTGTTGATTTAATGTGATTTTATATTGCGTATTTTTACTTCCATGGTGATATCATTTGCTATAAGAGTAATATATTTTTAAAATATAATTTAAAATTTATGGAATATATAAATATTCAAAGTATATTGTTTAATTAATATAAAAAAATTAACTTAGTTAAATTTAATTTGTGATAAAATTAAATGCATTTTAGTAAAATATCTGAAGCTACTTTCCTCTATACATTACACTTAATATTTTTAAGTTAGTGCTATTATTTTGAAAGGAATTCCAAGAAATATTAAGCAAAGTATTAAATAAATAATCTTTACTTTTGAATATCGATATATTTAAATGCATGAAGCACTTTTTTGAGTATTAAAAATATCTTAATACTCCTCATTTAGATTTGAATGATTTTTTCCATAATGTATTTTAAAGCCTTTTCAAAAAGTATATCTGATCACGATGTAAGCGAAAAAATCCTCCAGAAGATTTCTTATCAACCCTGATCATTTCAATATAATGAGCGCCTACAAGGAAGATTTTCAAAAGAGTTTTTATAAGAAGAGGATTAGATATATTACTTTGGTAGACAGTGTATGAACAGAGAGAAAAGTGTGGAAAAAGAATAAAGAATGAAAATTGCTATTAATTTTAACTTTTAAGTTTCGTTAAACCAGTTCTTTTTAAATGGATTACTTGGGTAGTTAAAGTTTGCTTTATCTGCATATAAGCTATCTCTGTTTCTCTATGTCTGTTTTTCACAAAATATATATTAATTCTGTGAATAAATATGGATATATTAATCACTAAAATAAATTTCAAAGTTAATATGTCAATAACCTATAAATAAGGAAAAAACTAATTTGGAATTTCTTTAAATATTCCTTTTAACTGAAATTTATACTCGTATATATATGTATATATATATATATATATATATATATATATATATATATATATATATACATACATATATATATATATATGTATGTGTGTGTCTGTGTGTGTGTGTGTGTGTGTGTGTTTGACCTTAGCCTTAAACACATTTAATTTTTTAATTTTTTAAATTATTTCTGTATTTTTCTGTATTTAGCAAAATTTATATTAGAATATATTAGTTACAAACTTCTTCCACCCATACATTCTCAACCATTTAAATGTTTCAAATGTCAGAGATATGGTCATTCTCAAGACGCATGTAGAAATAGTAATCCTATTTGTGGAAAATGTGTACAATCTTGGCATGAAACTAATGCTTATATTTCAGATATTTTCAACATCTGTAACTTTTATGGTTCTCATGCTTCATAATCCAAATCTTGTCTGGTGTGTATTCCAGAATTAGAAGTAATTTCATCCAAGAACAAACAGAATATTAACTTCTTAGAAAAAAATAAATATTTCAAAACAGAAAACAAAAGTCGACGTCTCTTATACTCCTTTACTTTACAAACTGTAACTGAAGTAAGCAACCTACTAGTAAAGAAAAATATCTTACCAACATCCACTCCAATCTTAACTCAAAATCCACCACAATATCTTCAACTACCAACAACATAAAGAAACCTGTATCAACATCTAATAAATCTAAAACTGACATTACAAAAATTAAAAAACCAGTCTTGTGAAAAAAAGCTACAGGTGAACAATCGATTTATCTTCCTTTGAAACAGAAATGGAAATTGACACATCTTCTACTTTACAAGATATTTCAAATGTAAAAAAGGAAAAACACAAGCAGTTAAATAAACCCTTCTTTGTAGGGCATTGTTAATTTCATAGAACAGTCGTGGATCTCGCAACAAGATTTGCCTCATAAAATACTCGATCCAAGAAGTGCATCGCACTACAAGAGACTTATTTGAAATCTTGTAATACATTAAAATTTAAGCGTTTTAATATTGTTAGGAAAGACAATGAAAATTTATTTGTTCAAGCATCTGAAGATGGTGCTGTCTTGATTTCTCAAGATGTTTCCTCCTCTGTTATGACTCATGAGGTTTCCTCCTCTGTTATGATTCATGATGTTTCCTCCTCTGTTATCGTCGATCTGCATATTTATATCATCGAGTTGACTGGAGTATCTTTTCACAACTAGATATTCCAGTGATAACTAGATATAGCAATGATTTCTAACCTATAGTCGAGTTAAATTCAGTTTATGGAATACTTAATATTTGTACTGAAGCCCTCATAAATATCCAGTCAACATAGCTATTCCTTAGACTTTCCCTCATCATCACCGATTTTATAAACTGTGGTGTCATCTTAGTTTAGGTTATTTTTCAAATCTACTACTTTTGTTCAATAGAATCTGGAATGAACAAACTTATTCTAATTTGTGGAAAGAAGTAACACTTATTTCTATTATAAAACCTAATAAAAATTCTTCAGATCTTTTGCACTATCATCCAATAACTATTACGGGCTGCCTGGGTAAAACATTTGAACGAATGGTCAATGCCCACCTCATTTATATTTTAGAGAAAATAAGAATATATCACCTTATCAAAGTGGCTTCCATAAAGGAAGATAAATACTTGATAATATTGTGCATTTGGAAACACAAATAAGTAATGCTTTTTTTTTTAAAAGAAACTATCTTGTTTCTATCTTCTTTGATGTAGAAAAAATGTGTGATCATATTTGTCTGTATGATATTCTTTAAAAAATATTTAACTTTGGTTAAGGGTAACCTTCCAATCTTCCTTCAAAACTTTTACAGTTACATACTTTTTGAGTCCGCATAGGACCAGTTTTATCCGATCTCTTTGTTCTATCTGAGGGAGTTACCCCGAGAAATAATATGAGCGTAATACTTTTCAATTTACATATTAGCGACATTCTACAACATCTTCTTGCATCTGTACATGGCAACATGTATGTTGATGATTTACAAATATTATGTCAAAGTCCGAAGATGTATCTTATATAACGTCAGATGCAAAAAGCAGTTAACAACCTCGTCGATTGGTGTGACACAAATGGACATACTTCATCACCAAGTAACAGAAAATATGTGGATTTTTGTAAGAAAACTAGCTTACACCCAGACTATAATATTAAGATTGCCAATATTTCAATTTTCATGGTTAATCAGGTACGATTTCCTGGAAGTTATTTTCGACAAGAAATTAACATTCCTTCCGCATATTTTACATCTTCGAAAAAATTGCGAGCGATCACTTAGTATTCTCAAGGTTCTGTCTAACACATCCTGGGGTGCAGATCACGCACCATTATTTAGGCTTTGTCAAGCCATTATACTCTCATGAATTGATTATATTTCTGTTGGATATGGATACTCTAGATAGTATGTCTTACATAGACTAGACACAGTCTATCATTCTGCCTTACGGATATGTACAGGTGTATTTCGCACTTCATATGTTCAAAGTTTATTTTTCACCTGTCATCATTTTTTACTTAATTCAATAACATATGAATTATTTATATTTTATGTTATGTTTTAGAGTAAACAATTACTCATATGAAGAGTTTATGAAATATTATTAATCTACAAAAGTTCTATTTGTATTATCATATCCATGAGAGGATGGTATTGCATTCCATATCAGCCGGTGTCAGATAACAGTAAAATAATGATTTAATTAAGATTTTCACAAGAACACGTGGAAAGGATAGGTGATTAAGTGTTTTGCACATATATCCCTTCTGAAATTCAGTTCATTTTAGACATAACAAGTCAAATTTAACATTGAAGCGTTATATCTATACTGTAACTTGCAAACAAATAATTAATAACGACTTTAATAGATGATTAAATCTTTAAAAAATTCTGAGGGAGCGTAACTAAATATTTATTAAATAATTTTTTTTATTTCCAATGGCACAGATAAAAAGACAATTACAGCAAAAATATAAATAGCAAGAAAAATGAAAAGTAAAACAGCTGTAACAATAGTCTATGTATCTGAAAGGCCCCTGTCCTCCCACTAGCCAATTGAGCGTTTCAATAACGTCTTACAGTGGAGTAGATGGTCACGATCCATGTCCCGTCCCAGATTACAGAGGTTGCAGATAGGACTTGAAACTATACGAATATGGTACAAGTGTTTAAAAAGGTAGTCATGACCGGTGGCGAGCCTAAACTTAGCCACCATTTTATGTCTGGGCCATTTTGAGACTGCAGAAAGTCTGTCTTTCCAAGACATTTGATCTGATCGAGATTCGAGAATATTTTTGAATCTTTCAGACAATATATTTTTAATTAGACGTTTTATTATGCAAAAAGATGCACTAGAAAAAGATGTTTGTAAACTCATGGCCCCCCTCTTTGCCAGTGTGTCGGCAAGTTTAATAAATAATTAAACAGATAAGTTATACTTTTTCATGTGAAATGCATTTTTTTATTTTATTAATTTCAATTAATTTCTTTTATAACATCTTACGATTATGTAATTGGATTCTTTGATAGTTTAAAAAAAATCTCTTTCATACAGATATCAAAATATCATGTAAAAATAAGTAAACTAAGTTTAAGTCTAATTTTCATGAGGATTTTGAACTATATATAATAAGAGAAAGGCCAATCAAAATTATAAATTTTCACGAAGAAAATAGTTCTAAAGTTTCAATTTATTTTTAAATTTAATACACTTTTATGGAAAAATTTATTCATTCAATTAAAAAGGCAAAATGAAAAATAACACTATATTTGCTGTTAAATGATTAACAAGAACCTTTTGTCAATGAATGAAACATTTATAAGTCATAGAATAAAATTCTTTCTAACCCACATTGCTATTGATAATATTCTATTGTAATTAATCATAACTTTTTGAAGCATTAAAAAAATAACTTATTCAATGTTAGAAATATTATAATATATTGAGTAAAATCAACATACGTAATTTGAATACTATATACTTAGAATTTTTGTTAAAATTTAAATAATGAAGTTGGTTTTACAAATGGTATGAACTTCACTTACATATTCCTTGTTTAGATATCACATTTTCTGCATAAATCACACATACAATAGGCTCAAACATTTTGGAATTGAAAATTCAGTTTTTTAAAAATTGTTGAAAGATCTTAAGGTAATATTTATGTAATTTCATAAACAGTTTTGATATCAGTTACAGACAAATTAAAATTCAAAAATTATTGATTCGATTTATAATTGAATTAGTGCAACATGTTTGTTCCTTATAAGCAAATTTTAATAGGAATAAATTAAAAAAGTTTAAAATTATTGAAAATTTAAATTTTTATAATATTTAAATACATATATATATGAACAAAACAAATCAATTCCAATATGTTAATGTATTTGATAATAAATATAAATAAAAAAAATGTCTATTGATCAATAGAATTTATAAAGTTTTCATCTTTCAGTA
The DNA here is from genome assembly GCA_030067965.1 of Latrodectus elegans. NCBI lineage: Eukaryota > Metazoa > Arthropoda > Arachnida > Araneae > Theridiidae > Latrodectus > Latrodectus elegans. Next base: position 93,743,279 of record CM057809.1, read on the forward strand.
AATTATAAAATGCGTTACTCTCTAATTTAATAAGAATTTCGTAATTTCTGTAAGTCTAATGAATATGACTCGAATATGCTTTATTTATGAATGAAAACTATTTTGAAAGAAGATAATTGATAAATCTTATTTTTGTATTTTATCATTCCCTCTAATTTTACTAAATGTTAAATTAAACGTCAAAAACTGATTTTTAAGATAAAAGTTTTGTTGCTATTGTCAAAAGCTATCTCTTCTAGTTCATTAAATGAGTTGCTTCTTCTTTTCTATTTCTTAAGTTTTCGATGTGTTGCAACACTGTTTATATAGAATTTCATACCTTTGGATATTGTTTTTATTTGAAGCATTTAATCAAGTTTTTTTCATTTTTAGAGAGACTACATAATATATATTTAAAAATAAGGTGAAAAGTTCTCGAAAACTAATTAAATCCTGAAGTAAAATAAAGCATCAAAAATAAATTATATCGGAAAAATATAGTTAACTTATTCCTGATCGGTTTATTCTAGAAAACGTCTAATGGTTATAAATCATAAGTACCTCACATACGTTTTTATATTAATTAAGGATCGAAAATTAATTTCTAAAAAACAGGTATTGGAAGAGAAAACGCTGAAGGCAATTATACCATAAATTCTTCGAAATCATTTTTCAATAAAATGACTCAGTCATTTTGATGCAAGAATATAATTAAGAAGGTATTACAAGCAACCGTCAATTACAAAATACTTCCAATATGAAATTTAAGTTTTAGTATTTTGTAATATGCATTACTGTAAAAAATTGTCCCTGTGGCTAACTGGAAAAACATAATATCTTGCAAAATTATATTTATGAAACTGAGTAAATATTCAATTATCTTCATGGAGTCCTAGTTTCAGCATTAAAATAATTGAACGCGCATGATACAATTTCTGCTAGTTTTACTTATGGGTTCTGAAAGCTTAAAGTGTTAGCAGAAAGGTACTAAAAAAAACAAAAAAGAAATGAATATTTCATGATCAAGGGAAAATGAAACTGAAAAGATGAAAGTGAGAGCCAATTACAGAATAAATGAAGCAGTTAACAAAGTCTACATTTAAAGTCTACTGTAGTTTGGTAATGAAAATCATCATTCTAGTGTCTGGAGAGCAATTGCTTCGAATCGAGTTAAAAGTTGTATGGATGTAAGCGAAACATGAAAATTCCGTAGGAGTGATGTTTCCCTGATTGTGTGGCTAGGAGAGGAGGATACAAGTTCAGTCGTTGGTATCTTCAGTTAAATGTAATTCAAACTAGGAAACTATTGTCATATTTAGTTGTTTCTATTGGCTACAATAGTTAGTCAGAAACGTGTCGTAATAATCTGAAAAAACATAAAACTATTTGCTCAAACTAGTTAAGTTAGATATAAATTAAATGAGTTTAGTGTAGTATAAGAGTATGATATTATTTGCTTTAAATGTAAAAATAAGAAAATGTGAAGAAAAATTTAAGAAAAAATTATCTTCATAAAAGGGAATTTAGTTTGTGGTTACAATGTGTCAAATACCAATAAAAAGTTTTTCTGTAATTTTTTAAATTTGCTAGTAGGTTAAGAATAGTTACAAATAAATACATTTTGATAACAAACATTTTCTTATGCACAAAAATAAATTCAAAAAGCATCACCTGAAAACTTTAATAAATTGTATTATTTGTTCCAAAGTTGAATCTGTACACTGTTAATTCCAAGATGCCGTCAAATGCACCATTTTTTTTAACATATTGGAATCTCTCTCGACATTGGTAATGATATTAAATACTTGTATTAATCTCAAGAAATTCAAACGTATTTATGATTTTCAAAACTTATCATAAATTTCTGAAGGAAGTCAAATTTTATCCATTATGACATTTGCCAATTTACTAAAGACGAATAAAATAGAAGAGTTTTGCGGGGTATGTAAAGACATCCTAAAAATGTTCATTCATAATAATTTAAATAGTAATTTAAAATCAAACTCTTATTAAAACTGTGAATGCAGCATTAAAGCTGAATTTTATTTCTTATGACTATTATATCCAAGATATATTTAATGTTTTCTCTAGATGTATGATATTAAGCAAACATATTTATATGTCTTGATGTTTATTATATTTATACGATAGTAAAATGTTTCGTATGACTCAATTTTTTCATTTATATCAATGAAATTGAGTAAAACGATTTCCTAATGTTGAAATTAAAAAAATATATATAAGGGAATAAATTATTGTTATATCTATATAACTTTGCTAATTTGTAACTTTACGTGCAGTTTCTTGTACAGATAAAATAAATTCTAGATTTTAAAACAAATATAGAAATGAAGAATTGTTATAATAATTTTAATTTGCATAAATCATATTTGTTTTCAACAATTTTAATGTTTATCCCTAACAATTATAACTTCATGCATTATTTATGAAAAATTTTACTATTAGGTAGCAAATGTGCCAGGGCATGTTTAAATTTAATTGTTTACAAGCTGACTAAACAAAATTAATAATTTATTTTTTACATTTTATAATTCTTAAATGTATACTTTATTTGCCAGTATTTCTTCAAGTCAATGTCTTCCTCTGGATACGTAAATTATTTGAAATTTTGCCTAATTTTTATAATAGTTTGTCGCGAAGCATAAATGATTCAATAATTAATACAACATATGTGGGGAGAAATGTATTGCGTTATTTATCTAATTTTTTTTCATGATATTTCAAATAATAACCACCTAGTCTTTTATAGACCATTCTAAACATATAATGTAGGATTTTACGTAATCTAAAAGGATAAAATGCTTAGACGCTTAGTCTAGCAATCTTGTAAATGCCTTAAATGTATCTTGTGGGCGTAATGATAATTGGTAAACATGAAATATGTTATTTCAGGATTAGACTACTGGTCCTAAAATACATGTGCTATTGGTGTATAATGTATGTATGAAGTTAAATATTGTAAATTAAATATTAAATATCGAAGTTAAATTCTTTAATATTTTAAAGAGGTTTATAGGATAATACTGAGTAAATTCCAAGCGTAATGTGAATAATGCAATGTGCTTAGACTGGCAAAATTTAATACGTAGTAAATAATTTTGCTAAGTTGCATAGAACCTCTATTTCTAATTTTTCATTTTTATTCCAGATTAATTATTGATATCTGAATAACTAAATACCGAAAATATTTATAACATGTAAAAAATATATTTATCGAATTATCACAACTTTCGAGGTGTGTGTGTTTTTAATTAGTTTTGATAACATAATAAATTCCGAAAAATTGCATTGATTAAAAATACATAAAAATATCATTAATGTATAACAATAAACTTTTCTTTCATATTAGTAGAAACATGAAATCTAGGATTTACATATTGTCATGTTTAGTACATAGCTCTTTCATATTAAAATATGATACACATTCATAAAGTATATGTTGTATGCATTTAAATAACTTTTATGTTTACTCGTTCGGAACGGTTTTGCTTCTTTTTTCCAAAGTTTAATATCAACACACCCACGCAATTCTTAAGCGATTCCATCAACAACTTCCATGACCTTTATTGAAAGTTCACAGATAAGATAGCAAGCAATATCTGGAAAATGGGTATTCGTAATAGTTTACATTTTTTACTTTTTCAGAAATGCAAGATATTTCTGAATTTCGTCTCAATATTCCAAATAAACTGGTACTAGTAAAACTATTTACCTTCTAAATTTTTTGAAATCGGTGGATATGTCATTTATTGATAACAAAAAGAATTAGATACATCATCACAAATAAGTATATGATAAATAAAGTAAACCATATAAATGGACAGTAAAATAAATAAATTGTCATAACATTGATAATTTTGATATTATAAATATTTTTTTCATATTTATTTCCTTAGTATGTTCCTTGGTTCCATACTGAATCCTTATGTGTAACATTTTTACACTTTCAGTTTATTATTTACACTCTCTACTTAAAGGGACTTTTTATGGAAATTATTTTATGGAATTATACAGAAATTTCATAATATTGTATTAACTAAAGTATGATAATTTAATAATGCTTTTAATAGATATTGCTTTCTCAGTATCAATCAAATAAAATTTTTAATTTTAAAAATTAATCTCCTGAAACTATCTCTCTCTATATATTTAAATAAATATATTATTTTAAAATTTATCAATAAATATTTAAAAATTAATGAAGATTCACTGAATTTGTAATTTTAAATTTTTTTGCTTATATTTATCATTTGAGATAAAGATACAAATGCTTGAGGCATCTACTACATATCTTAAGAAACATGAAAGATATTTTTTCTTATTAAAGAATTCCTGTGAATATGTACTAGATAAAATACAAAATACTTGATATCTCATCATTTCTGAATTCTATACATTACAATTTAAATGCATTAATTTAAATACATTATCATATTGTTCATAACGAATGAAATTTTACAAAATATGTAGAATTATTTAAATTAAGAAAATACATCATATTTCGTTTATAGAAAATTGTTTAAATCAATTGCAGTGTTTTAGACATTGTATTTATGACATTAATGGCATTAAGACATTATTCCGACATTAAATTCATGCTTGTTACTTTCCTTTCTATAAAGAATTCAGTAAATTAAAAATTGGTTTTTAAAAAACAACCAAAACTGAAAAAATATATTTTAATTAAACATAAATGTTTGAAAAGAAACTTAACAAATAGTTCAAATAAAAAAGTTCCCAAAATTAAATCAATTTATTACTACAGAACAGAAAACTATAGACTAACCAATAAATAATTTACTGCTCTTTATGAAAATCAGTTGAATACACTCCTTTGATAACAATTCTCAAAAGTGTTTGTTAATTTATATGTAGCTTTCAAAATTAATAGGTTTATGTGCCAATGTACACCTAATAACTTTTAATATATCCCATGGCTTATATTTTAATGCTTGAAGTTGGTTGAAGCTTTACGTTAATTAGATTAATGATTAAAATCTAATATCAATTTGGTTTATATAAATCACGAAATAATGGAATTAATGCTTTATCATTCATTTTTTAATATAATTGTCACACTGAATTTAGACTGTTGTAATAAACATATGCTTGTAATATTACAGGTTGCAGAAAAAGGCATGAAATATGTGTATATTTTCAATTTATACAATTCAAATTCACGAAACATATTCCATTGGAATTATTACTATGATTGCAATTTCTTGATTACTAAGTTGCATCAACAGATTCATTCATTTTCAAAGTTTTAGAATATATAATTTTATACAAAGGTACTGAGCTGTGATTGGCGCTACGAGAAGAATGGGCAGCTGTATATCAACAAATTATTGACAACACAGTATGAACAGACTATGTCAGTCCTACAAAGCAATCAGGGGAGACTGGATGGTTCTTGCTAGAGAGCTGTCTCTGTCATTCTGCTCCATGCTCAAGTTTCAATAAACTGAATTAAAACCATTCACTGGTGTGCAAAAATATGGTATATATATATGTTATATATATATATATATAAGATTACTTTTGGAATTCAGTAGTTAGTAAGAGTCAGTGTGAAATGCAGATGATTTCCTATAAATCTTTAATGTAATCATCAATTGAAATTATCCATCTTTAGATGTATGATCCTTATCGTAGTTAAAAGTCTTGTCTTTCTTACGGAATGAGTTTCATTTAGAGAATTCTACGGCGTTTTTCAACATTGCTGAACTTGAGTTTATAGATCAGCAACTGATGTATTGATGAAATGAGGGATTCTTAAATTTAGCACAGTATTAAATTAGCTTTATTTTCAAATGTCTTATTCAATTTTCTAAATTTACTTTAAATTTAATAATGCGCGTATCCTTTTTCTAAAATTAAGTCAGTTTTGTGAAAAAGTGTTTGACATTTTCAACGAAATACGAAAATATGTCAAGATAGAAGAACTAGATAAAATGTCAAATGGTGCCTAAAAACAAAACTATAATTGACTACACAATGAAAGCTAACATCCTAAACAAAGGGCTAATTTGTTTTTTGTCATTATAATCTTTCCTATGAAAATCTAATGCAAAATAAGTACAACTAAAATATTCATAATCAATTTAAATAATAGGCTATATTTTTATTACAATCAGTTTGATTACCAATAACTTTTCATTCTTATTGGACAGAGATATTCAAATTTCAGTTTATTTAAATAATCATATTTAAATATACGGCCAGTTAAAATCCTCAGTTTATACATTCAACTATCCACACATGCACAAAATCAAATAAAGATGTTCAAGACTTGAAAGCAAAATCTTTTAGAGACAACTGTAAAATAAGATGTGGCTTAAAAGTTTTACATATTACGTAGAAAGCGTTTATCTTAATACATATCTAATCTTTTATACAGTATAAAAAATCTTGAATATCAATAAACATAAGAAAAATTGTTATATGGACCAAATTCTTTTCCAGTTTTATTGGCGTAATATTGAGAGGTATCTAAAAAGATTTCCTTTGCGAAGAAACTGCACTGCATATTGTAGATTCTCTTTTCATGTTATTGTTTGAAACAATACGCCTTAGAAGAAGTTTAAAATTTTCTATTATAGTTTCGTTACTAGCCTTTTTTGCAATAATTGTGTATTCTGTAAACAGGTTTTATATTATATATGGAAAGAAAATTATCTCGGTTTGTAAAGGAAAAATTGTAGTCCAAGCTCTTTCACATCAAAAGGCAGAAGAGGAGCAATGCGGTAATTCTTTCGAGACCTCTTGAAAACTCATTCCTTTGTGTCCATATCATCATTTTCTTCAAAGTCTATATTTCTTTTCCCCGATTTTAATCGTGTAAACTTATTATATTAGAATATTTTTAAATATGATAATTTTTAAAATTGTTCAGAAAAACAATCTATAGTTAAATAATAAAGAAATATGAAGCACAGCTGATTTTCAATATGTTTATTTAAATCAGTAATCAAAACAATCTACAATCAGTATCGATGTGATTCTCATAATAGTTAGAAGTCTTTAGTCTACTTCATTTTTAAGAGACATTATATAAAGTATATTAAGGGGGTTGTTCAAAATATAGAAGACTTAGGATAATGCTGATACTGTCATCTTTAGCTCAGTAATTGAATTGAGTGACTAAGTATAATGAGAGAATATTCTTAAATTTCGTACTGTATTAAAGTGGGTCACCTTTAACAAAAAACTCATTTAATTATTTTAATTTAGAATAAATTTAATTTAATATTTCTCACCTGCTTTTATAAATATATATATATATATATATATATATATATATATATATATATATATATATATATATATATATATATATATATATATATATTGTTGATAATATAACTAACTCTAAGAATTGTATTTAATTGAGAGAAAATTTTCCAATTCTTTTCAGCTCGCTCTGTTGGTAATAAAAATTAAATGTGTGATATGGCTTCGTATAGGCAAAAATATCGTCAGTTTATTTCAAAAAGTAGAATCTTCTTCATTGCATAAGCAGATTGATCATATAAGCCCCTGTTTAGCTTTTTTATTATTATTTATTTTAGATGATATGCTTTTTTTTGCATATAAATTTATCATAATCCTCTCAATCTTTAAATTTAGTTATTTTAAAACGTTATTGAAATAATTATATCTGATGACATTAGAAATGTTTACAAATAATTAAAAAAAAAGCCTATAATAGGCATAAAACAATATGCTACTCTGAATTTCATTCTTTTATGACGCATAGTAATTACTGTTAATTATATATTTATTAACTACTCATACAAATATTTTCATATTCTTGAATTAAAAAGTATTTATTGTTTGGAAAATTACCATATGAGTGAAACTGTTATTTTTGAAAGTTCAGAGGTAAATCTTTATTTTATAATCATATTAATTCAAAATAAGTATTTCTGAAAAGTTTTAAAATCACTTCGAATCAAACATATTGCATAATGAAAATGCCTGTCACTGATTCAATTAAACCAATGTGTGTGTTTCAGAATCATATTCTTCCCAATAGAACTTAGCATCCCCATTTAGTGAGATTAGATATTAGAAAACCAGAGTAAAGAATAGGAAATGGTAAGAAAATTAACATAATTTTTTACACAGCAGCTTAAGAGAACAACAAAATTAATTAGTTAAGTTGAAAAATGGTTACAAAATGCCATAGGAAAAACAAAACGTTGTATGCATTTTATGATAATTTTTAACGTTTTGATTTGATTTCATAAATAAAATTTTAATTTTGTAATAAAATTTTCATAGAAGTATAATATAAAATTAAATTAATAATATTTTATATTAATTAAACGTTTACGAGTGATATTCAATATCATCATTTGCTTATTTTTTAAATTTTACAAATTTTGATACATTTATGTATTTGATTTGGTTGACCGCTCAATAGTTATCTATTCTTCACAAGGGGTAATTACACCAAAATATACAGTTCAAAGATTGAGGGATGGATTCTGAACCACTACAAACATCCTTACCCATGATGTTACTCCATGAACTAACAACAGAGAACTAATCTTTCAGCAGCCAGCTCGGGATATTTATGGAGCAATTATTTTCAAGTTATTAACTGTCAGCTTTGTTAATTTTCGGCAAGATTAACTACAATATCCAGAAAAAATATTAATATCTTCAAAAGATTAAAATTTAAAATTTTGCTTGATAGTTGGAAAATTCTTTTTTGTAATGGAAATCAATATTTATCCTGTTAAAATATTGTTGAATAGAGAATTTCTGTAAATACTGTGAAGACAGGTTTCAATTTTACAGTGTTGTCAAAACCAGAATAACTTGGTTTAAAAGAGTAAACGGGAAAAAAAGCAAATAAGAGCGGTGTTGGGGGGCCATAGAGGTAGAAATTGAATTGTGATGGTTTTATAGAAGTGGAAGTTGAAGTGGTCGAAAAATGATTAAGTAGATGGAATTAGTTGAGAAATTAAAGTTTGTATTCTTCTTTAAGACTACAAAGAATTTTCAGCCGAATCATTGGCTTGGAAGAACATGGGAGAAAACTAGTCTATAAATTATATCCCTAAGACTATGGAACAATCAAAATAATGACACTGCTAAACATTTAAACTAATTAGAAAGATACATATTTGACATTTTTGTTAATTTCCTAAATGAAAGGCTTAAAACATCTGTTATTAATGACATACATGGATCATCATATTTTTAAAGAGGGTTTGTTGTTGTTAAATGTATACATGAAATGAGCATCTGAATAAATAATTAGTTTATGTAATCTTTCATCTCAAAATTTCGTATGATTTATTTCTCTAATTGTAAAAATAAAAGTAAATTCATATACCTGCATATTTGAAAGGCAGAAGATTAAATATTCTCAAATTTGAATTTGACAGCCAAATATTTATCAAAGATCAAACATCATAGTTTCAAACTTTAATATCTTAGATTAACCGTCATGAACATTAAAATAATGAGAAACTAATTAGATATGCGCCCAAAGAAGATAATACTTAACCAAGTAAAAACAAAAATTGAATGGTATTTTTTTGTAAATATCACAATCAACCTTATTACATTAGATATAGATTTGAATTATAAGACTCTTTTTAGAAAATTGAGTAATAATATACGAAAATTAATCCCTTAGCTTGTTAATAACTGAAAATCATTTGCATGGAAATTATACTATAATAAGAGAATCTCATTTAATAAATGAATCTTTCAAAATAATTGGCAAAAGTAACTTAATAGATCAGACTGTTGCACATATTTGCTTAGGAAATACAGGACAAACATATTAGTCCATCAATTTTAATTATTTTATGAAATAGGTGATACTAAATACAATTTATCTTAAAATCTCTCAATAAACCATTGCTACTGATTATTAAACATATTTCCAAATTAGTTTATTTACATTAAAAATACGTTATATCACACATACACACACAATATGTGAAGAAGAAAAAGAACAATTTGCAGTCAGGCATTTCAGCAATTCACAATCTCTGTTTAGAGAATTATAAAATATCACATGCAAAGTCGACTTTTCATTCTAGAAAAAAAAAATAAACTATATAATTAATCAAGTTTCACCGCTTATTTTCTCCTTCTTTTCTAGATACAGCATAATTAAGTTTTTCGTTTTAATTTAGATAATAAATTAAGTTGCAGCTAACTAAATTTATTTTATTAATAGTTAGATGCTAAATATTAAAATGTCTGTAAAATGTCTTAATTCATACACACAGAAATTACTAAGCATCATCAAAATGTAAGAACAGGATTTTTGATGGAAAAGCCCCAATTTCAGTCTGTTTTTTAATGAGCTATATAGATGAAATTTTAGAATGCAACCCTTAATGGAATTGCTCCTGAGATTTTTATTGCAATTCCATTATAATCTTACTTTTATTCGGCTTCCGAAATGATTGTAGTTTTTTCTTACAGGGATTCTTTCAAATAAAAATGTAATTCCTTCAGGAGTCAATACTGTGTGTTTATATAAGTAACATTACTTTGTATAGTTAACAATTAGAAATTCAAGTGTTATTTAAAAGTTAATTTGTATCAATGAGTTATCTTATATAACTTGTTAAAATATTTAATTTTAAGGACTAAATATAGAAATATAATTAATATTGTAAATTTAATAGATTTGGTATCATCTGTTATATTATAAACCTCTAAAAATGCTTAGTTTGTTGCTTATGAAAATGCAAACTTTTATTATACAGCCCTACAATTATATGATAAACATTCCTATTCTCATTCTCTCGTATTATAAATGCAAAATTATTCACTTAATATATATAACATATAGAGAGCTGCTAGCTTTTATATTTAACCCTACATATTCAATTAACATGGAAATTTATAAAAACTAAACATAAAAAAGCAACAACAAAATATATTCTATTATTACTTTTTCAATTAAATATAATACAAAAAAACACTCATTACAAAAAAGGACTCTAATAAATCCCATCTTGATACAATGCTTATATTAATATATAGTCAAGAATATTAATTTCTTGGATTTAACCTTTCAACCTATTTTCTGTTAAAAAGGAGTTAAGCAATGATTTTAATAAATTATTCAGATTCTTTAAAAATTCTTTTTATAAGAAAGCATGATAAAATTTAATGTATATTCAAAACTTAGTATCAATAAGTAAAATAAACCAAAAATTTAAAAAAAATTTAAATATAAAATAATTTATAAAAGTTTCTGTGAAAAAAACATTTATCTACCAAAATTAATGTAATTTTACTGAATACTGCTTGATTGTAACTAATCAACATTTTTCAATGTATATATATATATATATACAGGGTAATTCTAAATTGTTTTTACATGTTAATAAGGGTAATTGTATACATTCAGACAAGCAATAATTGCATACAAACATAGGGTCGCATTTCAATTGCAGAGGCAGAAAAGATGAATCCCCACTTGAACTTACAACAGTGTTGCAGGAATAATACGAAAAGTTTCAGAATCATATTTATCATTAAATAAAAGTCTCACAACAAACGCTGAAAATGCCGATTACGTGTGTCATTGGAAGTTGACACTGGCGATCGAATGACTGATGTACCATCCAAGATTCCTGGTATCGTGTTAATTTTGTTTGAGTTGACAACAATTCTAGCTACGAGATCTTCAGCTGAATTAACAAGCGTTAATACACTGAAGATTTCATTTGTCCCCAGAAGAAAGAATTCAGTAAGTTGAGGTCTGATAAGTGAGGAGGCAAAGCCACAGGTCACTTGTATTCAATCCATCGTACGGGATATGTGACACTTAAAAAGTTACGGACTTTGATGGGAAAATGTGCTGGGTCTTCATAGTGAATAAACCACATGTCTCTCTGAATTGAGAGATTTTAACAGCCTGCAATAGACGGGGAACCACTTGTGCTAAGAACATACAGTATGTTGCGTAAGTCAAACGGTCTGACATGATGTAAGACCAACCAGGTATTTACCAAGGATACCTGTCCAGATTTCATGGAAAATTTCAGCTAGTGTCTATGAGGGGTGTATTGTTGAAATTTTGTCAAACAAAACGTGTTGACTGCGCTTGTTGAAAATACCTTCTCAGCTGAAAGTTGCTTCGTCACTGTTGTTGTGGCTTTTTCTCCACACGTCTGACGAAGTCATATAAGATCCATCAGACCACTGACCCTGGAGAAATTGAGGATCAGAAGGGAGATAAGTATATATCCTCTCTGAAAAGAAACAAACAGTTCAGGATGTGATTATGAGAAACCTGCTCAGTTTTACATTTAGAACAGACCTCAAATATTATACTTCCTTAGAAATACGAGAGACCCCTATTGTGTCCGCTTTGAATCATCACTAAATTATACTAAGGCAGGGAATAATGGATTGTTATTCTTTATCCACAGCATGTGCTGCACAATGTCTGCCCAACAATGATTACCATGTGTGTGCAAAGATTGCACTTTTTGCACGTTGTACGTGTACACCGTTATAGAATTCCAGAAAATTTTCGGACAATGTTATTCAGATAATACTTGAAAGGATTATGTCACGCAGTTTCTAAAGGACAACGTCTCTTTTAATTGGTATTTTTCGGTATCCAATAAGGGCAATATATATATATATATATATATATATATATATATATATATATATATATATATATATATATATATATATATATATATATATATATATATATATATATATATATATATATATATATATATATATATATATTAAGTCATAAATGATAAAAATTTTAATTTAGTAGAACATATTCAAGAATTAATATTCATCCTTTTTATAATTTGTTAACCATCACATTTGCTCAAAACTATTAAAATTGTTCAATATATTAGAATACTCGTGAAGATCATGGTTAAAATGACATAAGAGATAAAATCTGCTTTTGAGTTATCCTGTATCTCAAATCCATTTAATGATAATTAACACTACATATTTCATCAAAATATATTTTTTCTATTTTTAAGCATTAAAATTTTATTATTTTTTTCATAAATATTAAAACAACTTAATGAAAAATAATATAGAATTTAATTTTACCCTTTAAATTTTAAAAATTAATCATTTAAATGTGTTTTATACCGAATGAATTTATATAAAACTGTTGAATTATATTGTTAAAAAAATAAGCAAATTAATGTGAAGCGTAAATATAAAATGGTAAAAGGAAAATGCGTTTGAAAGAGAAATACAAAAGTTAAAGAAATGTGTTAAATTTTTTATTAGATTGATTATCGCTTAAAGATAATATTAAATTTCCAATTTTTATAAATATTACCAAATAAAACGGAGAGTCCCCACTTAATATCTATTTATTTTATTTTCATCCAGAATCGTTTAATTCTTAAAATAAATTAATCTTAACATTTGATAAAAATAATTAGCTGTTGTTAAAATAGCAATTGAAATTTATTTTATGAACTTTTGCACCATAACTGAGACGTCAAATTAATCGATCTTTAAATGTTACTGGTAAAATATATTCTATAAACGTGTCACGTAACTAAGAAACATTTCTTTGAATCATTTCAACGCATTCTGAAATTTATTAGATAATTTAGTTTCTTCGGAAATAGAGTTTGTGGGAAAACGGGTGACATGTTCGATCGATGAAAGATTTCTATCTTTGTTAAAGAGTTAAAATTAACTTATAGATAAATTTTTTATAACTGATTTCAATTGATAAGCCTGATTTTTTTGTATTGCTATTTAAATCTTTATAAGCTGAAGTCATATGTTGTTCACTAATACTGAAAAATATCTTAAAATAAAAATGTATTATTAAATATTATGTAATTAAATTTTTCGAATAAAATGATTTAAATTAATTTCTTATAAATTTTATTTATAAATATATATGAAAATATTTTATCATTAAAATTTATTTAATGTAAGCCATGATGCATTCCTACAAATATAATTATATATATATATATATATATATATATATATATATATATATATATATATATATATATATATATATATATATATATATATATATATATATATATATATATATATATATATATATATATATATATATGTATATTTACATTTATAAAAAACATTTCATGTAAGAATATTAAAAGTTCAAAACATTTTAAATTTAAACTTGTTTTTTTATCAAAGAGTTAGGCTAATTGCATTAAAATCATAATTTTGTAGTAAAATGTATTTTTAAGTATGAAATACTATCATCTTTTAAATTCCATTTTGTTTTTAAAGTTTGTATTATTTAAATATATTCTCACTTTGATTTAAATTACAAATTTCAATGTTTGAAGATATAAAATGTAACACATTAGAAAAATAGGGCAATTTTTTAAGTAAATTAAAGTCATTTTTCTATTCAGTACATTGCACACACACAATGTTGAGCAAAACATATTCATATATATAATTGAGGAATATATATATATATATATATATATATATATATATATATATATATATATATATATAATTTCATGAAAATGAAAAACGCATAATGAATAAATATAGTATTGTAGTGCCTATTGTCTATTCTAGTGCAATAGCTTTTACCATCTTTCTGGTAGTAGCACGATTTCACACTCATAAAGTGGTTGGATTTTATTAGCAAAAAGAGCTGATCCAGGTGGGAAAAGCGAAATAACTTTCCAAACAACCCAATATATATATTTATATATATATATATATATATATATATATATATATATATATATATATATATATATATATATATATATATATATATATATATATATAAATATATATATATATATATATATATATATATATATATATATATATCGAAGTTTTTATCAAACCTAAGCTTTAGGCTATTTCATTAAAACAGAATTTTGTAGTTAAACAATAGTATTTCTGCAGTGAATCAGTACTGAAAGTGTCTGTGTATCGACTCACTTACCTTTGATATGCCTTATTTCACCTTTCAAAATAGCGTGTATTATTTAAATGTCTCACTTTGATTATAACTCTACATAATTTCAATGTTTGAAGATATAAAATGTAACACATTAGAAAAATAGGGCAATTTTAAGCCATTAAATTATACTATCATTTACACCTGGATTGATAGTACTTACTTTCCCCAGATAAGTGTCCAATCACTTGTTGTACTTACTATAATTCCAGGAATTATATTTATATATATATATATATATATATATATATATATATATATATATATATATATATATATATATATATATATATATATATATATATATATATATATACGTCATATATACATCCTCCTTTGATCCCAAGATGTTCTATCGCTGCCAATTTCTGAAATCACACAATAACCTAAAATATTTGCTCAATAGTTGCCTGGTGTTAGGCTTGGCACCATATACCTGTCATTATTGCTGACTATGCTATGATTTTCGGCAGTTTGTTGCAGCTTCATTGACAATCATATCTGAATATACCACCTAATTTATGTTAAATACAAGTGTACATATGCTGTTAGTGCTGAAAGACATACTTATTCTGTGTACTGATTTCACTGGATACATGCTCCAATATATATATATATATATATATTTAATCATTTTTTATATATATATATATTGCAGTATATATATATATATATATATACGGATATGATATATATATACATATATATGAATCCTCTTTATAAAAAAGGATCAGTGCAAACAGGTAATTACACACAATAAAAAGATTGCTTACTTTATAGATACATTAAAAATAACTAAGAACATAAAATAGAAAGTTTAAGAATATTCACATCAATACTATGTAACCCAAGATTGCTTTTGAAGGGGAATTCTGATGAGCTTTTATTGATTTCTTGAAAACAAGTTTGGAACCATATTGTCTCTTAGTCATAGTTTGTCACATAATTAAGCTTCATTTTTTGATATGAATCTAATAGGAATATAATTTTTCAGAATTTAACTACACTACTGGCAATTAAAATTGCTACACCAAGAAGACGACATGCTAAAGACGTGAAATATATGCGAAAGGAAGAAGGTGCTGTCATATGCAAATGATTAGCTTTTCAGCGCATTCAGACAAAGCAGGCGCCAGTAGTGACGCCTACATTGTGTTTAAATGAGGAAATTGTTCAGCCGGTTCCTCATACACAAATTGCATTCGAACGTTGTTGCCTGGTGAAAAGTTGTTGTGATGCCTCGTGTAAGAAGGAGAAATGCGTACCAGCACGTTTCTGAATTTGATAAAGTTCGAATTGTAGCGTACCTGGATTGCGGTTTATCTTATCGCAGTATTGCTGCTCGCGTCGGTCGAGATCCAATGACTGTTTGCAGAATACGGAATAGATGGGTTCAGGACAGTAATACGGAACGTCATGCGGGATCTCAACGGCCACCTATCACTAGCAGCCAAGAAGACAGGCATATTATCCGCATGGCCGTAATGGATCGTGCAAACACGTTACGAGCCGTGAGTCAAGAAACGGAGGGAAGACAACAAGTGTCTGCACGAACAGTTCGACGACGTTTGCAGCAGCATGGACCTCAGCTCGGAGACCATGGCTGCGGCTTCCCTTGACGCTGCGACATAGAAAAGAGCACCTTCAATGGTGTGATCAATGACGAACCTGGGCGCACGAATGGCGAGACGTCATCTTTTCAGATGAATCCAGATTCTGAGTACAGCATGATGATGGTCGCATCCCTGTTTGGCGGCATCGTTTTGAACGCACACTGACAGAGTGCATTCGTCATCGTCATACTGGCCCATCACCTGGTGTGATGGTATGGGGTGCCATTGGATACACGTCTCGGTCACCTCTTTTTCGCATTGACGGTGCTTTGAACAGTGAACGTTAAATTTCTGGTGTGTTACGACCCGTGGCTCTACCCTTTATTCGAACCCTGTGAAACCCTACGTTTCAGCAGGATAATGCCCGACCGCATGTTGCCGGTATTGTACGGACCTTCCTTGATACGGAACATGTTCGGCTGTTGCCCTGGCCAGCACGTTCTCCAGATCTTTCAATAATAGAAAACGTCTGGTCAATGGTTGCCGAGCGAATGGCTCTTCACCAAACGCCAGTCACTATGGTTGATGAACTGTGGCATCGTGTTGAAGCTGCATGGGCATCTTGTACATGCAATCCAATCTCTGTTAGACTCAATGCCCAGTTGTATAACTGCTGTTATTTCTGCCTGAGCTGGTTGTTCTGGGTACTGATTTCTCAGGATCCATCCAGCCAAATTTTTTTGAAAATTTAATCACTTGTTATTTCTAGTATAATATATTTGTCCAATAAATATCATTTTGTTACCTGCATTTCTTCCTGGTGTGGCAATTTTAATAACCAGTAGGGTACTTCAGATATTTTTCATCACCACCAAATTATTCACTACAAAATAATTTTATATTTTGTCATGCTAAAAATTCGACTAAAAATTATCTAACTAAAAGAATTCTTTTCCTTTAAAATTCGATTTTCTCACGAAAAATGAAACCCTTTATAAAAAAGAGAAACTTCACTTACTATATTAGGTAAAATTTTAATTCTAGTGTTAATTCCACTGAGAATAAGAAGAAAATGATAACTCTTAAATACAAGAAATCAATCAAGTTAAAATGAAAATGCGTTATTTACTGACACACATATAGTAAAATCAAATTGGTAATGTATACTTTTTTAGATATTAGAGTAAAACACAGAGATATAAAGTTACCAAAATTTCAATTTATTGATAAAATTTAATTTGTTTTCAGTATTGCATTAAAAATATTTGCATATTCAGATCAACTCCATTTGACAGTATATATATATATACAAATATTAATTCTTAAAATGTTATTAGAATGACTATAAGCGAATCATATCACGTGGTTCTGCATTGTCTTAAAATATCTAAATACTGATATTGGGGCAGATACATATATTGAATGCATTAGTGGTTCATACACACACACAAAACTTTAACTTAAGCCTAGTTATTTCAGTAATTGCTTAGCTGTAAAATACAGGAAACAGTTTCAGATTTTAGGCATTGAATGATGCATCTTCGGTGAAATGCAAGTAGTTTAAAAATGGTTTTATTTCACTCAGAATGATTTTCAATCATAACTGTGTAAAATAAATATATCTCATCGTATTAAAAATAATCATTTTAACACAGTAAAAATTAATAAATAAATTTTTAAGTTGCACAAAATATATAACACGGAATAGCTTTTACTTCAATAAAAAATATTGGTAAATTATTTTATAACCTTATAAATTAAGTTCATATATTCACTGATTTCATGTGTCTTCAATTCATATAATTGCCAAAATATTATTTTTAATTAGTTTTAGTCTAGAATCAATTTCCTTCATAAGCAAAAATCATTTAATTAATTATTTAATTTTAATATTTTATTACCTAATATATATATATATATATATATATATATATATATATATATATATATATATATATATATATATATATATATATATATATATATATATATATATATATATATATATATATATATATATATATATATATATATATATATATATATATATATATATATATATATATATATATATATATATATATATATATATATATATATATATATATATATATATATATATATATATATATATATATATATATATATATATATATATATATATATATATATTTATATATATTTATATATATATATATATATATATATATATATATATATAATTTTTGTATTAATCCAGAACAGATATTATGAAGAACATGTAAAATTAGCAAAAAATATAACCTTTATAATGCTTTACAGTTACCATAAAAATAATTCATTCCAATTCTCTTTTATATTTATTAACTCCCTTCTTGCTACAAGAGCAAGAAAATATTGTGATTTTATTTTAAGAAAAATTGCTTTTAGGTTTTTCGAAAGAAAAAATATTATTTATTGTTGCAAAAGTAAATTTACTAAGTAAAAATAAAACATTGAAAATTTTAAGTGATTACTTGGTATGCAGTTAGAAAAAAATGAGATGTTATGATTCAAACTTTTCCTATTGAAATCTCATAATTCATGCCATTTGTTAAAAAGGTGAAGTGATCAAAATTAATTATTCGATTATTTCAATTATTTAAAATGATGTTGCAGTATTTGATTTTATAAAAACCTAGCCAATGACACTCTTAATAGTAAAAATATATAGAATAAAATTTATCTCTTTTTCAGTTAAATATATTGCACGCTGAAATAGCCTCGAATTTAATTCAAAAGTCATTTATAGCTTATCTTAATATGATCTTTGTTCTAAAAGGAAAATTTTCAGCCATTTATAGTGAGTCTATGCAACCAATTTTGTTGATACTAAAACTGTGCAGAAGCAGTTTCATGCCTTGATTAAAGAAACTTAATAATCAAGTAAGGTAATGCTTATCACCTGAAAGAATCTTTTGGCACTTTATCCTAACAATGTTCTACATACAGAGTGTGTAAACCTAGTCTCATATTACTAAAGTTAGAAATACAAACTTACATGCAGGAAATTTTGTCTAGTTATTTAGTTCACTAGAGAATTTGGAAGCAGGAATTATTAAAAGAATTCTACACAGTAATTTTCATTTTAATAACACACCCAATGAATTTTAAGAGTAAACACCTTTCTCCCTTCATTTATTTTTAAACTGTTACGTTATTAAAAAAAAACGTGTCTCTGAAGCTGAATAATTACATGGAAATGGTAAAGGAATTAATGGCTACCAAATGAAAAATAATTTCAGAAACATGAATAAATTATTTGATCATAAATACGAGTATTTTTCAACAATTATTCAATGTGTGTTATTCATCATGTTTTTGAGAAAATATTTAGTAATTATTCTCAATGATACTTCTAATGGTTTTCTTCGTAAAAATAATTTTCATCATTGTCATTCTTCATAGTCATTTAAATATTTAAACAATTCAAATACATTTTCATATTTAAATGTTTGAACTTTAAATATACAGTTTTATATTTCAGAAAACAAATGAAATAAAGTGTGGTCAAGCTTCTAAGATTGAATTTAAGTGGGTCAGAAATTCAATGCCAAGATTTTGCTATTTCACACTAAAGAAATTAAAATCTGATATAGCCCATTTTTTTAATTGTAAATTCTGATTTGCTTTTACTCATACAATTGCTAATAAAGTGTAAATTAATTGTGAAAAATAATTTAGAAATGTGAATATTGAATTCATGGAAATAAGTTTTTGACGAAAAATAATTTTATCAATTTCTTAGTGTAAAATTTGATTTCTTAACGTCAACTAGTTGAAGTAATTTGATCTTGATCACAAAACAATTGTAGAGGAATGTAATTATGTGATATATATATAATGTAATTTAGGTATTTATTTATACATTTAATCACATTTTTATTAATTAAGTATAATAAGATCTTGCTATTACGTAAAATTACATTGTAGAGTTATTTATTCATCATCTCACTTTATTAACACATACATATGTATAAATTAATACATTTTAAAATTGGATAATTAAAAATTATAATTATTCTATGAGGATACATACATTTTAAGTTTATTAAAATTGATTGCAGGAAAATTTATTTAAATGACAATATTATCTTCATTAAATTATTATAAACATAAAAATTGTCTCTACTAAAAAATTTCAAGCGCTGGTAATATTTCGCATGGATTATATAGGATGAAATTGCTAATAACTGATTTTTGTATAAAATATTTAAGTAATATAATATTTTTAATGAAAAATGTTTAAAAGATAATTTTAATATTACACTGTATGAACAAACTACATAAATTAAGTAATTAAAGAATAATTTCGTGTGATTTAAAAATACTAGAGTAAATTGAATGCATCGTAGGTAGGTAAAACCAACTGAATGTGCAATGTACTCAGTTCTTGTAACAATTACTTTCAATAACATTAACGTAAATATTTCCTTAATAAAGAAGTAAATAAATCCACTAATGTAACGATGCAATGCATGACTAGATCTCTCAATGATTTCAGAATTTTTTTCTTGCTTTATCTAATCTAACTCACGCAATTCAGCAATCGCATTCTAGCTACTAAATAAAATATTTTGTGATTCCTGATAAGCTGTTGAAAGCTCTGCAGTATTCATACAATTTCGTATCGTATTGTGATTCTGTCTCTGGAATTCGCAATGTATGAATATTTTATTTTCTCTGTAAGGAAGCATAATAAATACATATGCTAACAATAGATCATACCTGCAACTAATTTTTTCATTAACCTGCAACTCTGCATATAGGATTTTTTATTTAAATAAAATGCTAAATGAATTAAGAACTAATTCCTTATAATTTAGAGCTTACATATACATGAGAGAGTAGTTAAGCAAAAACTAACAGAACATTTACTAAAGGAAAATGTCTTCAATTTTTTGCCGCTTGAAAGATTTTCTGTTTCTTTGGTTATAAATGTGACTTTTTAAAATAACATTTAGTTTTATAATGCAAAAACAATCTTTAAATTAAACTTTCGTTTAAGTTTTATTTTTATTTTCATAATCAGATTTATGAATAAAAATAATTTCTCAAACATAAAAAAAAAAGAAAAAAAATAATTCGTACTTAACATAAGCATTTTTTTATTTCAATTTACTCTTCGTCATACCAAATTTTCATTTCCATTTAAAAGTTATTTAAATTTGAGGAAAACTTTTAATTTCAGCGTGTTGCTCATACATAATTAATAATTATGTTTATCATGACTATACGCAAATTATTTTGAATGATTACACATAAATAATTTAACCTTGAAACCTTTGCGAATAGTACTGAAATAATACATGATCTTCAGTTTAGGAAGATTCTTATAAATCATTGGGCGAAAAGGAAATAAATGTGAAACAAAAACTGAAATTTTTTCATTAACTTATTTTTCAGAGATAAAATAAATTCACTTCGAATCATTTAATTAGTTTGTTAATAAGTTATTGTTTACACCATTAGAAATTTTTTTTAAAAAAATTAGCATACGTTATTTAAACATACACTCTTTTAATTTATCATTGTGAAGCAAAATGGAGAAAAATAAAATCTTCCCTTTTATTTTGATTCTTTTAATATTGCTATTACTCTATTCTACATTATAAATTTACTGAACAAAATCTTAAAAGAGCGACAAAGATAAATAAAATTTCGTTAAAATTATTTTACAAAAATAAAACCTAATTTTAAAATATGCAAAAATTATAGAAAATTCAAACCGCTGTTTTCCCTGCTTAAATGTTATTCATGGTACCATTTGCTTGGAATTACAATATATCAGCAGTCTGTTTTACGAAAACTATGCTACGTGTAAAGTTAATATTTATCTTTTTTTCATTAAAAAGTCATAGCAGTAAAATGTAATCGCTCCTAATCCATGCGAGATTTATTCGAAACAAGTTTGTTACATTGCAAAAGTTTTATTTGATTAGTGTCCGCTTATTCTTTTTAATGAAATTGGTATTTCTGAACTAAATTACGTGGTAAATAAATGCAGAATTTAGAAATATATACCGAACAAAAAAATTCATTAGAATAACACTGTCTTCTTTAAAAATATCTTATATAATCTCGTTTTACACTAACACGGCAGATCTCATCTAAACTGATAGAACCCTTCTTGCGTTAGGTTTAGGGGAGTTGGCTGGTGTATACTAACACGGCAGAGTTTATAAAATTATAAAATATCATTTTATAAACAAACAACATATTAACCTTTTTGCAAAAAACATCATAATATTATTTAAAGTGATGCAATTTCTGGAGATGAAAATATGTAAAAAATACATATGCATTTGCTTACATTGTTTGTTAATCAAAGAATAACGTTATTTAAAGTTTTACGTAAATGCATTATTTTTGTGTGAATGTTATTTTTATAATTGCTATTTATAATGTTCATGTTTGTCTTGTTTCTATTATTTTATTTAAATTAGTATATTAATTCAAATTATGCATATTTTCGTTTCCATTAAAAGCAATTTAAAATTTTAAAATTATAATTTATAAATCAAATTTTTTGCTCATTTATCATGGGTATTATCATTTTATTTAATCCTAAATAATTTACAAAAATAACTTAACAGCTACATTTAGTATTGATTTCCAAAACAAAAACGTTTTTTTTTAAACCTAAACTTTCTAAAATGAATTTTGACTATACTTTTATTAATGGGCAGAGAAATTTTAAAAAATAGCAATTACTTTGATGTGTATCATGAGTAATTTTTAAAAGTGTTTATTTTCATCTGCATAGAAGAGTTTTTGATAGTAAAAAAACTACACAACTTTGTCTAACTTTTAAAATTTTTTCATCAAAAATATTTTAAGTCATTTTTTATCAAAGTTTTATGCAACAGAAAATTTTTTGAAAGATCATCTTTTAACAAGAAATTTTCAATAAGAATTACTTAACTTTCTATTGTTTATCCATTAATTAATTTACCCATCCTTAGTTTTATAACTTTGTTAAAATAATAAATTTATAATACTTTACTGTGAAAGAATTGTAATATATTTATATATAAAAGAGTAATTAATTTATTTTGTAGGTATAAAATTCTAAAATCCTCATTAGAATTAGAAATTAAGTTCATATAATTTTTCTAAAATTATAAAACAATTTATGTATTTATTATATGATAATTTAATACATTTGATTCATATATCCAGTTTGAAGTAATAATTTGCTAATTATTTGCATTATTTAAAAATCAACAAATATAATAGATAATGACCTCATTAAATGTAATTGTTATTATTTAATTCGAGTTATATATTTTACTTTTTTGCCTGATATGCTTTATAATATGAGATTATACATTTCAAGAAAGAGCTTTTGAAGGAAACTGAAACTTAGATTTATTATAGTTGATCAATATTTATTTAGAACTTTTCAAATTCACTAACATAAAATAAAATTCTATTTAAAATAAATAACAGCATCTGAATAATATTGGAAATATTATATGCTGCATGTTAAAAAATAAGCAAATGAAAAATGAATGCTATTTTTTTATTTACACTTAAAGCTCAATTAAAATCTAATTTCTGTTTCACTTTAAAATGAAACTCTGTTTCGTAAGCGAAATTTCAAATTTAACCTAAAATGTAATATATAATTATATTTACAATTTATTTACATTATATAATGCAATTTGTGAAAGAACAATCATATATTATTTACGAAAATGTTTTTAAAACGGTTTTATTAATACCGTTTTTATAAACGGTTTTTTTTTAATATCATTATATTAATTGTTGAAATAGATAATAACATCATTTGTCTTCCCATCTATTATTATTTTAATCATAACATTTTATCTCTCCTACTTCCAATAAAATGAAAATTTATATAAAAACAAATAAAATTTGTCAAAATTTTAACAACAAATTCATTTGAAGAATAAACACAAAAAATTAATTTAATCTTTAACTAAGCTCTACATTCAACATGCATTGTCAAAAGCCTTACAAATAGATGTCAAAAAGATAGGTATTTGAAACATTAATTTCAAATCATGAATAAATTAGTTGAAGTAACTAGCTTTCTTATACTTATATTTTTCAAATCACTCAGTGACAAATAAACACTCAGACAATATTTGATTCAATTTAAAAAATGAATGAACCATTTGGATTCTTATGCATAAATAAAATTTCCAAAATATATGAATGTATTATTCTTTTCCTTATCTCTCCTATTTCAATTCCTGCTGAAATTTATTTAAATTAATTGATTTTACTGATACAGATTTTTGATCGTTAATTTCAACTAAAAATACACCAGACATTTTACACAAAAGATACAGCTGTACTGTAATATAAGTAAATATAAACATGGAGTATATAAATATATTTCTAACAAAGCATTCAATACTGAAGGAATGAAATACTGTGATGCTTTACATTTTGTATTTGCTTCAAATTCAAATATTAAAATAGTTGAAAATATATATACTTTTCTATTACAGATAGCTTTAGTTCGCAGTTTTAATTTTAGATTTAAATGAATTGTGTCTATAAGAAAATAAATCTACAACTCTGGTGTTCAGAGAGTTAAAAATCAAATTCCAATTCCTTTGAGCATTTTCTTTATTCAAATATTTTGGTATATAACAGAGGCATAAAAGTTGCAGATGTCAAATCATTTTCAGTCTAATTGAACCAGTATTTATATCCATTTATTTCTCTCACTTAATTCAAAACATTTTCATTTTTTCAATTTTTTTCAAATCGATATTTTGAGTTTAATCTGAGAAAGAGATCATTTACTAAATGCAAAAAGAAATAAATTGATCATGTCAGCTGAATTTTATAATATACTTTTTATTCATAGGAAATTATCCACTTTTTATTAATTATGAAAATTTGCATAAAATTGGCATTTTTCTATATATTTTTAATTAACAGTTCAGAAATTAAGTTGATTATAAGCTATCTTGCTGATCTTAGTTTCTACACATTTTAAAAATATTTTAAATATCAAAACTATGTTAAAATATGTGTTATATTTTTGCACGTATAGTAAAAAATACTTTGCAAAATTAAAGTATTGAATTTAAAATATCTTGTTCAAGAGTAAATTTGGATAAAGAAATCATGTTTTTTATGCAGTGTTTATGACACATTAACACAGAAATTTGTATGATTGTGCAATCATATTCGAAAATTCCAGTAATCATCAGCCTATTGAAAATGTAATCCCTAAACTTGTAACTGTTTCACGTGAATATTAAACTTAGTTAAAAATGAAGTGAATAAAAATAATAAAAAAATTTATATTCATGTTTTCAAATTTATATAAATCTGGCAAGAGTCAAAGTTTACTATATGGTTACCTTCTATAAAGATTAGTAATTTCTACGAAGGTTAAAGTTATTATAGGAATTTGTAATATCTCTCTCTGAAATAATTTACATGTAGATATGATCTCATGAATAAATTTAATTCCAAATTTGATGTTAAAAATAGAAAAAAGCTAATATATTATAAAATATTCTGAAGTAGTTGTATTCAAACCCAAATATGAGAGTACATAACTTCAATTTTTTTTATAATCTTCATTTAATTGCACTGTAATGCAATCTCAAATAAAAATGAAATATGCATCATTATTTAATTATATCTCACAAATACGAGCTGGATTATATTTATTAATTAAAATACAAACTAAAATTAATTGTATTTAGACATAAATCCCTAATTTTGAAATATTTTATTAAAATTAATCATTTTTCCATTGCACACAAATTTATACTTGTATGCATACTTTGCTATAGTTTTAAATGCATTTATGTGTTTAAATTTTGATATTTTATGATTCAATTTTTTTATTGAAATTTTCAATCTTCGCAGTTGTGGTCTCTTTCTTTAAGGATCCATTCTCTTTATTGAAAAGCAGTAAGTGGAAATCTCTAATCAGGAGAATATTTATATTCTACGTAAAGGTAGTTTTGGCACTTAAACTAGGTTTACTAAGGCCGTGTGTCATTGTCAAATGCACATACTTGCCCATTTTAATGGTTTGCAGGGACAGTGGTTGATGCTTCATGGTCTTGGGCTTTTTTGGAGCAGTATATTTAACCCTTCATCACCACTCGACAGTTTGAAAACACGTGTATTTGAATACACGTGTTTTCAAACTAAATGTTTATGCTGACAAAATGGAATAAGAATTAACAAACAACAATAATATTTTATTTCTTCAGATCTAATGAAAGTTTCTTGTGTAATAATGACAACCAAATATCTCTCATTTATGATTAATTTAATGTGATTATTTTTATTTCAATGTATGTTATGCTACTCTCCAAAATCTCTGTACCAGCAAATCCGACACTATGCGAATTAAAACTTTTATTTATCATGCAATCTGTCTTTCTTTGAATAAATAATTTAAATCTAGAAATCATGATTGAGTTTCAAAATAAGATAATGTCCCTAAATTAAACACGCATAAAAATGTTCATTTATATGAAGTTCAAATATTTTATTCAGTTTTTGTTTGTTGTGTGTTTAATATATCTTCACCACTATTTTTTTATTTTTGATTAATTTTTCTTATTTAATAAATATCAATATGTCACGTAATGAGTAATAATCTTTCAACTTCTTTCTAGCTGGACTAAAATAACAAAAAAACATTCAGCTCATTAACACAATAAATTTTACATGGAAATCAATACAGTATGTACTTAGCAAAAATTAATGAACTATATTATTTCACTTACAACTATACTTAAAAAAACACTTATTAACTTATAAAAAGGCATGTTCATAAAATAACTAAAATAAAACACTTCTTTTCAGATTACATTAAAGAAATGTCTCTATTTTAAATTTTACGCCATACTTTTTTATTCGAGATTATTTTATATTGAATTAAGGACCTCATTTAGTAACCAGACATTGCTTCCCAATTGAGTTATTTCTTCTGCAATTTCTTTTAACATTCCAAACTCCGACTTAGACAAGCGAATGACTCGATTTACTTCACCTTAAAAATATCTCCCTGACTTAAGGAAATTAGAACATCACGCGAGTCATTTCCTTTTCTTGTCTATCCTAATTTTTTTTTATTTTAATGGTAAAAAACAAGAATAAAAATGAGAATTGATTTAAATCAAATGTTTAATTTGTGTAGCAAATGTTTATACCTTTATTTTATGTACAGTATTTTAAATAACACTATACCCTTTTGATGTTTAAATCCCATTGATAAATTACTAATATATATATATATATATATATATATATATATATATATATATATATATATATATATATATATATATATATATATATATATATATATATATATATATATATATATATATATATATATATATATATATATATATATATATATATATATATATATATATATATATATATATATATATATATATATATATATATATATATATATATATATATATATATATATATATATATATATATATATATATATATATATATATTAGTAATTTATCAATGGGATTTTGAAATCATGGAAAAACTAAATTAAATGGCAAAGTATTTTTGAACTTCAGAAAATGAAAAATGGATCAATATTTCTTTTTCTGTGAGTTCTAATATTTCACGAAATATATCTGGGGATTAAAATTAATTAAAATATTAAATTGAGTTTCCTTTAAGAAATGAAAAGCAACACATATATTCTGCAGTTAAAATTAAAATATGTCTCACATCATTTTGGCTTAGAACTTTCAAAATGCCCTTCTTATTTTTCAACCGTAAGAATATTAATTTGCTATATGAATCTTCTTAGAACATTTTTAATTAAATTTAAAAATTATAAGTGACACTTCTACAAATATGAAATTTGATAACTGTGCTAGAAGTCAATAAAATTTTAAAAGGCTGCGCTTGAAGAAATAAGAGGCAGTTCTTTTCTGCTACGATACTGCGAAGAAGTTTTACGATCAATAATATCTTGTGTAAATAACTAGTGAATGTCTATGCTCAACACTTCATCCCCTCTCGCTTTTACATAAGATAATTTTTATTATTATTGCTGAATATGTATGCTGGTCTGATCAAACTTTAGTGATTATACAATTGACCGTTTTAAGGATGGGATTAAGACGACACATAAATATGATGATGAAATAATCAGACAACAGATCATACTCCACACTTTAAGTAATGATTAGCCTGCCTACTTTATAGGTGGTTATAAAGGGGGGCTCGATGCTGAAAGGAAAGAAATTTGAAATAAAAACAAATCAATACAAATCATTCTTTTCAAATATGTCCCAAATAAAAAACAAATTGCAGCAGATTGGGTTGTTCAAAAGTGGTGTATTTTAACAAATTTTCATATACCAATTAATAATTTTATACGTCAAATTATGGTCTCCAACTTACTTTTGGAAATATAATAATGTCAAATTATTGTCGATAACATTTGCATTATTACTATTAAAATGCATTTTGCAATTTTAGTCACAGACTACTAGATGACTTATATTTTTGCCAAATCACCTTTCTCTTATTTCAGTCTTAAAATATATTTGCTTGTGAAGTCTATGACATATTCATCCAATTGAAGATTATAACAGTTTACATTTAAATTTTTAATCCTTCGTTCCTATTTCTCTACATATAAATTTTTAATCCTTCGTGCATCTGATTTTACTATGAATACAAGCTGTTTTCTAATTTCCTTTTGCATTCTTTATATTGCTACTTTATTTATTAATAAAGGTAAACGGGTATTTATTTTGTTATCACAAAATTCAGTTTCCAATATGATCATAAATATTGGGTTATTTTGATATACATTGTTAATAACTTCTACGAGAAATATTGTTGAATCATTTTATTAGTTTAAGTAATAAATTACGTTTGTGTTATGAAAAAATAAAGAGTGCGGATATTATATCAAACTAGACTTTATTTAATTAATTTAAACAAACCTTGAAGTAAAAGAAATATATATCCCTCTTTTCACAAAGGATCGCATTTTTGTAATCGAAAATATTCGATAGAAAAGTTAGTCACACTTTATAACAATTTTGGAACTTATTTTCTTCAGTTTTACTGAGTGGAATTTTAAATTCTTTACATTTTTTTCATATACTACCGTAAGAAAATATGCGTATTTTCTTAAGTGTATTGTAAAAACCATCAAGCAAGGAAAACTGTTTCTTAACTCAAACATCATTTAAAAAATATTTTCAATATTTTCCAAATTCTTTAAAATTAATGCTAGTTTAAACAAAATATAGTTGTTTATATTTAAAAGCTATGTAAAATCTAGAGTTTAAAGATTTTCTGTGATAAAATGCTTGAAAACACAATAGACATTTTAAACTATAATCTACAGTTAGTTATATTTCAATAGAATGTTGGTTTAAATTTTTAGTAAATGAAAAAAAAATAAATAAATACGAAATAAATGAAGATTTCTCAACCAGTCTCCCCAAAAGTATTTTCTTTGCCTCTATGAATTCCAATTAAGGTTGTCACTATTTACAATTTATTCTAGATTCTGAATATGTTAACAAAAGAATAAACAACTCCCATCTTAGTGCTATTCTACAAAATGCTGGACTGAGAATTTCTTATTGATTTTTCTTGCTTTTCTCGTGCAAGATTTCTTTGATTTAAGATTTGGATTGTATACCTGCCGAGTTGGTTTTGGAACTACAAACTGTTTGCCTGGATGATATTTAGCTCCAATTAAACAGTTTATTGAGTACCACGAATATGTGGATAAATTACGAGGCCACATGCAAACGTTTCTCCTAATACCTCCCAAGGAGCTTGGTGACAATAAAATAATTGTACACGGGGATTTAGCTACAACTGCTCATGCATTTTTTCGTTGTGACAAGGTGAGATGTTCTCATTAGTTGTCAGTAGAACAGAGGTTTTTCAATTTAACATAAATCATAAAACTATACTTATTACAATTGCCAGAATAAAACCAGAATACACAGAGTGAAAATGCAAATTATATGGCTCACTCTATCTAAACCTGTAAAAGATATTGAACACACCTTATCGGTAAAACCAGACTCTCTTCAATAAAATACTTCTCCACACATTGCGGGTTGTCATGATCCGGTCATCGTGTATATTTTCCTGTCAGATAACTTTGACATTGGGAGGGGAGTATGTGGCAAATAATTTGGCAAATACTGAAACAATATTTCAATTAAAATGAACGGGTAAAGTTTTAAACAAATTTGAAGTGAAATAAATTGATTTGTACCCAATCACTTTAAAATCGGAGATTTGTTATTTCCGCCTTTTTTTATTGTTGTTGATTGCATTTAATAAAATAATTTGCTATTTTAATTCAATTTAGTTTAGAGGCACTCCGGAACACTTGCAACACCACGGCACACTAAATATAAGTAAATTATACTATTTATGTAATTAAACAAATTTTATCAATCAACTGCAAAATTAATTTAACTATGAAAAATGTAGTCAGTGGATATTTTTAAAAATACTATTTACATTTTAAAGTAATAAACTAAAACACAAAATTTTAAAAAGAAATAATATTTTTTTTCATATAACTTCACGTAACAAAGCAGAAGAAAGAGTTTTATTAAAACTATAAGGATTTTTTAGTCATTAATCATATATTAAAATTCTAATTGTAAATGTTTATTTGAATACATAATGATATTTTTAATGAACATGTACATTATTTCCAGATTCATTGTTGTCCAACGTATCCCATTCATTTCAATAAAGAGTGTTGTTAAATACATGAGTATGTGAAGAAACATTGGAAATATAAGCCACATATATTTTAATAATGATATAAATAATTTCAGTTAGTGTGTCTATAGTATTACAAATATATGATTTTCTAAATTTGCCAAAATGTATCAATTTAGTAGAAATAGTTCATTTTCGACGATATATATTGAATATATTTACACGAAAGAAATACCTACTTGAATATAAGTTTGTATATATACATACACACACACACACACACACACACATATATATATATATATATATATATATATATATATGTGTGTGTGTGTGTGTGTATGTATATATATATATAAATAAAAGAAAAAGAAATTCAATTGCTTTGCTTTCTATTTTATTTTTCTTAATCCCGTCAATTTATTAAGTCAGTGTTATATTATGTATTCAGCTTCACATTAATCTGAGAAAAAATCAATTTCTTATGGAATGATGATTGTTAAGATCAATAATATCAATTGCCCCCTAACACATTTCTATATTTAATGAAATTTTGTTTAACTATATTATTTGAAATATGATTAACGAGAAATGCATTTAAAAAAATGCAAACATTTTTTTTTAAAAATACATTCATGAGCGATTTGTAAATAATTGATCAGATAATTTTGAATTTATTGCTTCATTTCTTTATTATTTTATTTTTCATTCATGTAAATAAAGTTTGATAGATTATACTTTCTGAAGATAATAAATAAAAGCAATAGATAGTAATTTTCCTTCAAACTCTATTATTGTCAATTTTCGGAGCAGAAATGCTGAATATTTTTTTCTCAACAAATTTTTCCATATCTATCATATTATTTGACACAGCCCAGCAGATAACCTAATGTCCAACTGTCATTTTGTGAGTAATTTTGATAACCATTTTTTTACTATCGATCAAAATACTTTTCTTAAATAATTGGCATTATTAACATGATGCAATTTAGAAAACAGAGAACTAACAGCATCAACCTCGGCTGGTGCACCCAGAAAATCGTTCACCTTATTTTAATGCAGCGTAGTTTAAAACTAACTGCTTTTGTGTGCTATAAAATGTTTTATGTTCACCATATCTAATGTTATATGGTAGGATGTTTCATACATCATAGATATCGTAAGAGAGAAACCCGGGTAACTTTTTCTTTATGTCATGGTTTTAAGATTTGCTTAATTCGATTGAGTAAACCTCTTAAATTTAGTTAAGAATGTTGAACTAAGCTTTCTACTTCGATAATTATAGGAGAAAAAATATTGAAAAACAAACAAAATACTTTCTAGAAACACAAAGGAAATTGATCTAAAGAATATAATTAAAATAATAGATATAGGATAAAGGGGTAATTTACAAATTGATGAAGATTATAGTAGGCGATGTAATACTGTAATACAATAATATTAAAATATTATTGTGTGTATTTTATCCTTTCTTTAATTGATTAATTTCTGTAAGACTGTGAATATATAATATAAGAAATTTGTGATCACATATTTAAAGCATATATGCATGCTTACATATATTTCTGTAATGTAACTCCATGCAAAAATGTAACTTTATATAAAACGTTAAGTGCCTATTTAGAATACTTTAATATTGATTTTATGTTTTCTATCCTGAAAATCAATATTCCCAAATTTAGCTATCATTTTCTTTTTTATAGTATTGAATTGCATGCGTAATCTTTTGAAATTGTTATTACAGAATCAAGATGGAGGAAATTTATACATTTTGTTTCCAGAAGCGATATTGAAAAATGAGTTTCCATTTTCTAAAGGAGAACCAGTCCTACCATCATGACCAAAAAAGGTTTTCCCTAAAATTTGAATGTACTCTCGTGAATTTATTTTACTAACAATGTTTGTAGTTTTTACATTGATTCTAGATCTCGTTTTTGAGGAAAATGCTTTTTTAGGCTGAGATATTTTGAATTCGACATGAAGAATACAATGTCCTGTTCAAAGAAAGTTAACGGGGGTAGCAATTTGTGTGAATAATAGACTTGATTGAGTAAAATAAAATAAATAGATCTCATTTTACAAATAACAATACATGACCAAGAAAAAAATATATTTGAAATGTGGAATTACGGAAAGAGAGGGAGAACATGAAATGAAATTTGAGAGCAAAGATATATTTACATGTAAAAAAAGGCTCATTAATTCTATCTTCTAGATAACGTGTGATCCCTTCGGAATAGGAATATTACTATACTGTTGATTAAAATGGATATGATTAGTATACGCTTAAAATTTTGATGAAAATTCTTACTCCTAAAAAAGCATAAATCAGGTTGCAGACAGTAAAAGTAAATCCTTACATTGTAGCAACGTAATATTCAAGAATACCATGTGCTGGAATAATACTTGTTTGGATTCAAGATAAGAAAGCATATTGCCTACGTCTTATAATGCGTTATTTCAGTTTCAAACATATTTTCTCATTCTTAATGATGACATCATGAAATAAGCTTGTATGGATTTTGACTCATCATGCTTTTCAGGAAATTTAACACCAGTACATGTGGCTTAATATTTGATGTTTTTAGAATAAATCTTCTTACAGAGAGTTTGCGTGTATATTTTTTTACTTATTTACAAAGTTAAATATATGAAATTCTAAATTATATGCATACAAGTTCTTTTACCTATTCTAGTTCTGTTTCTCATATCAATCTACCGCTCTATAATATATTTTTTCCTTGGTAGTTGTAAGCTTTCCATTCTCTCTCTACACATTTAACATGGCATTTCAAATTGAACTGCTACTCTAAGGTAAATAGCACTTGACCCTATGCACTTTTCATTCAACCTCGATATTTGACTGCTTATTTTTGGGTATAGAGGTGACTTG
This sequence comes from Latrodectus elegans, assembly GCA_030067965.1. NCBI lineage: Eukaryota > Metazoa > Arthropoda > Arachnida > Araneae > Theridiidae > Latrodectus > Latrodectus elegans. The sequence continues at coordinate 93,777,429 of CM057809.1, forward strand.
AATTCAAGAAAAATTGAATATTCGTGCATAGCAAGCATACTGATGAAAACTTTTTTGAACTATTTGGCTTAAAACCTTTCACTTTTTGCTAAAAGAAACAACTTTTGAAATCAGGTAAATTACATTGTGATGAACAATTACCAGGGTCATGAACAAAATGTGTTTGTGGTAAAATGTGGATAACATTATTTTGATTCACATCAAGTATTTTCTATAACATTCTATTTTAATAGATTCCACAGCCTTAGAAAATATTCCTTGCCGTCTAGTAATTTACTTTACGCTTCTTTACAGTGACCAATATTTTCAAATACCTTAATGATAAACAATTCACACACAATAAAAATTCTTAGTCGTCACTTACTCTTTTAAACCAATTTCTTGTCATATTTTTAGACAACAATTTCTCATAAACAAAAAGCAAAATAGTTTTTATACTACAACTAAGAAAGCAGTAAAAATAGTAATAGCAAAATACAAATTATTGCATTTGTATTCTTTTTATGAATTTTTGATGAAATAAGAGATGTTAATTTGTATGAAAAATTTCCTTTTCCTTTTCTTCTTTACGATTTTAAGATATTATGAGTTCCTAAACAGTGAAACTATTAGCAATATCTCATTGAAACCAAGTGATTTTTAACTTTTTTAACATTTTAGTTTATTGTATCGTTTACGTATTGCATATTTCTTATTTTCACTTACAAATATATGCTGTTCCTGCAACAACAAGAATAAAATATAAATGTGTTCTTCCAATTTGAAGACTACTTTGTAGGTTAAACAATTACTAGTTGTCAATTATTAAACAAAATACACTTTTTGTAATTTCTCTTTCTCACTATGAATAAATATATTTATTCTATAATTTTATAAAAAAATATTAATATAGTTTTTGATTAAAATATTTGTTTTAATCTCATGTCGATAAATTTTATAATTTCTAAATAGCAACACAATCACAAAAATATCAATTTGAATCTTAATTACTTTTTAATTTTCTAGTGTTGAATTACTTTTTCACTAATTATATCATTAATATAATGTAATTAAAAATTTAGCAGAAATATTTCCAGAATTTTGTGTATAGATGATTTTAATTATTAATAACATAATACAGCATAAATTATAAATTTTCTGTGTGTTTATGAGTAATACATAGCAATTCAATTTGAGTTTTCTACCTGATTCTTAGTTTGGTTTTAAATAACTGGAAATATGTAAACCCAAAATAATAAATTATGCAGCTAAAACAAGACAATCGATTACTTTTATATAAAAATAGCTTTCAAATGTTATTCTTTTACTCCACTTAGTGTTCTAAAATTTTAATTTATGTATAAGAAAAAAGCAATTCATTTTTATTACAGTAATACCTATGTTTATCAATTTTCATAAATGATCATTTTCATTTTAAAGTATCCTTTTTTACTTAATTTCACAAAAATTCTCATAACTAAAATGCAAATAATTTCTACCTTCATTATTATGGACATTCTTTTATTTGCTAATTTGTACCATAATGAAATAATGAAATCTCGTATATTTGTTGTACTAGAAAAGGAATTTTTTATTTTTTTATTTTTGCTTAAGGAATTATTTTGAGCTAAGCAATGAGTCCCATAGAGAAATCAAGACTGCTTTTTTTTCAAATTTATTTAAGGAGGAACGTATTCTGAATAGAAATTATTCAGAAGTAATCTACTTTACTTTTATTGAGTACATATTGTCTAATGAAGCAGATTTAAATGCGGAGACATAAATGAGCTCAATTCCTACATTAATAGAAATTGTCGATAAGAGTAAGTACCATGCATCAAATTTGAAACTTATTTCAAGCAACACAGAAATATGTTTAAAATATTTCGAATTTTTTTAAAATTAACTAACTAAATCCTGTCTAAATTCTTGGCAATTTGTTGTACTTTTTATTAAATTTATAAATACTAATCTACAAAAAATACTTTTATAGCGAAGTGAAACAATTTATAAAACCATTAGTACATTTCGATTATATAGTTCCATGTTTTTTACATAAACATCTTATTTTCTTCCTTTATAAAAGTGTTAGGTTGACTTAATGTATTTTATATATGACACAAATATAAAAGAATTCACCACATTTAATATTCATATCCTCTCTGCTGAATAATATTCTTCGGATGATCTAATACATAAATAATTTCAAATATTAATCTAAATAGATATGTTATGAAGCATATTATTACTGTACATTTCTGCTGGAAACAGTTGGTAATTAATTAGGCACTGGCAATTTCAAAAATTGAGAAAGAGCTTTTTAACTAAGTTTTAAGATGCTTGTAAAAAATTCTTATCATAGATATTTAACTGTAATGCAATTTTTCTTTAGCGGAGATCGTGCTACTAATATATAGTTTAAAGTTTTACAATTTAAAAACAATATCTTAAGAAAATGGAATTTTTCATTTAAGTATTTATTGTTACTTACAAAACTAATAAAAATATAGATGCCACTCATTTTCTTGGCTTAAATTATTTCTGATGTTTATTTATTCTTACATAATGGCCTCTACATGAATTATTTTGTTGGTAACAAAATACGATAACAAAAGTACGAATAAAATCTTTTATTATATATTTTTTAGAAGAAAAATTGTTTTCCCATTTTGTTAGTACTAACTTACTATACCAAAGATATAGATAATAACGGCCTTATTGATTAAATCAACATATTAGATTCATTAATACACAAGCTTTTCTTAGCCATCTTATAATTAAATGCGAGATTTTATATATATACATATACATACATACATACATACATATATATATATATATATATATATATATATATATATATATATATATATATATATATATATATATATATATATATATATATATATATATATATATATATATATATATATATATATATATATATATATATATAAAATCTTTAAATGTCTTAGTACATTTAAATGCATGAAAACAAGTTTTTTATCAATTATATGGTTCCTTACAATACTGGGAGTTAAATGATGAGCTAAGCTTCAAATATTAATTTATGGAATATAATCATTGTATCCGGTTAATCAATCAGGGATATACGGTTGAGGTTAGTACAACAAAACATTTTATCACAGTAGAAAGTAAAATGAAACATTTTGTGCTTATCATTATTTAATATGAAATAAAATTACTCTATTTAATGTGTTCTAAATTCATTATTCAAATAAATAAATTTTTGAGCCTTCATAAGAAAATTATTTTACAGATATGAAGAATTATATGTTTTTATTTGGCAATATTTTCTTTTCTTTTAATGAGATTCAAACAATTGGATTTGACTAATAATATTTTTATTAAAATTGAAATAGAGAGTTTATTTTTAAATAAAGATTATGATTTATTCAATATATTTAATATGATTATATGATTGAAAAACTCTACCATATGTTAATTATAGTTAACTAAAAATAAAAATTCAACAACAGATTATAGTCTAATCCTTAAATATATGTTGATACATTAAGGTTATAAAGGCAATTCTTCGTTTAAATAAATGCTTAACAAAAGGTTATTTAGAAGTGATTGAAAATGCGCAAATCTACAAAGGAATCTTAATTAAATTCTAATAATGATTTAGGAACTTCAAACATAAAGGATTATTAACAGTGATTCAATTTAATTATGATTTCCTTTAAACATAGTGTTTTGTATTTTGAATTACATATAAAATTTTAATCAATTTAATGAACTAAATAGAAAAATAAATTCCATGAATCAAAATATCATCTCAACAGTGAAATACAAATGTTGTGATAAGATAATTAATTATGTTAAAGTCTTTGAATTAAAAGTAGGTTGTATAATCTGAATCCTGAATGATATTTCATTTAAATATATAATGTATACTTTAAATAATAAGATAATAGAAAATATGGACGAAATAATATGTGCATAGGTTTCGGTGAAACAATTTTTTGCAATTGTTAGTTATAAAATTTATCTCTAAACAAAAATATTGTTATATATCAATGTATGAAAAAAAAATTCTAAAACTGGAAATAAAATTCGGAAATATTTGTTAAAACACAGGCTATTTACTTGCAATGATAAACACATTTAGTTGTATAGTATAAAATTACCTGAATAATACTGTTCGAAATAACGATCAGATTTTCAGTTTATTGTTTGGTTCAAAATCCAGAATACTTACAAAATGTATTTGGTATAAAGGACAAATTATTTAAAATGTAAATAAATTTTTAAGATATTAAAAACCATAAAATAATTATTATTTTTAAAATATTTTAAGTAAAAACGAGTTGTTTGCAGTTTTAAACTTGTGTACTTTCCCTTCACTGGGATATAGAGAAGTGTCCGCTTATCTTGGGTAAGAGAACACATTTCCTGGATCAGACAGCAATAAACTTCTGCACTTTCTACGGACGAATCTGGTTTTATACGAGAGAGTGACTCAGAACGTCTGTTGATCTGGAGAGAGCAAAGCACCAGACACAAATAATCCAATACTGTAGAAAAACACATTTACCGTGGTGCTGAAATAATGTTTTGGGCAAGGATCTTACTCCGTGGTCATATTGACCAGCATGTGTTCCAGGAAGGTGTTGGTTGGTTGGGTTTTATGTTACAAGGTCCAAAAATGGTTATGCAGTGACAATTCTAAGATCTTGTAATTTTATTATGTCTATAATTTTAAAATTTAAAATACAACTTAATGCTATTGCTTTTAAGAAAAAGAATAGGTTTTTATGGGGTGGATCCCATATTATATCAAATAAAGTTATAAAATCAGTTTTAAAAAAGTGTAAATGTTGTTGGTTAAAAGCATGACAGGAAATTAAAATATGATAAACGGTGAATGGTTGGTTGATCACACGTTTTACACTATGGATTTTGTTGTTCACTTAAAAACAAATGTCTGTGTGAAACTTGTGTATCCGATACGAAGGCGAGTTAGTCTAACATCAGAACTTCGTAACGGTAAACCTGATAATAATTAGAAGGATGTAAATATGATATGGAGTTTCCTTACGATCTGCAAGTCCCATGATTCTTTCCAAAAAATAACAAACAAACCTTTTATATCCTTTCTCACATATGAGAGGGAAACAGATGGTAAAATTGGATCTGCTGCAGCCTTTGCAGCTGCATCACCCTTTCGTTTCCATCAAGACCTACGTGGATTGATATACAAAAATATTATTTTGTATACCTTGCCAGCAAGGGTATCTAATGCTCTGAAAATTCTCGACACAATAGGATGACAGTTAACGCTATTGTTTCTCAAGGCTTTAATAATTCTGTCAGTGCATACACAAATTTCATGACAATCATTTGTATGCACATGCTGAACCGCGTAATATATTGCTGTTGCTTCAGCATTAAAGAGGTAGCAGAGTGAATGTAGACTGTAACTAAAATCTGTATCATTAATAAAAATTCCACAGTCCACTAGTCCTGCTGTTTTAGAACAATCTGTGAATACAGATTTGTATGATTGGTACTGACAGCGACGAGAAGAGAATAGCTGCTGAAAAACAATAGGTGTTGTTTCCAATTTTCTATACTGAGCAAAGGTATTAAGAAATGTATTTGTTGGGTCATGGTGGATGAGGAAACTGGCCAGTAGATTCAATCCGAATGTCACATAGGTCTGTGAGCCACAGATGTAATTTGCCTCGTGTGAGAAAACGTGGGATGCTCATTGGACGAGCATCATATAGGAGCCATGGAACGCATAGGATGATGAGAGGTTTATATGATCTTAGTGTAATAATTGAGAAACTGCTGCATACGTTTTCGGTCGAAAGGCATTTGTTAAAAAACAGCATATAGACTCTGGATGGTGGGTGTGCGGAATACGCCCTAACATATCCTTTAAGCAGAGTGATGAACTGTGTCCAAACTTCGTAAAACGGAAGATCTAGCCTATCCATTAACAGCATGTCCGTATTCAATACGGGACAAAATCAATGACTGATAAACACGAAGGAGTGATGTACGATGTGCACCCCAAGATGTATTTGATAACACCTTGAGGATATTAAGCTATCGCTCACACTTCTTCCTCAACTATAAAACAAGCGAAAGAAAAGTTAATAAAGATAACACCCAGGAATTTTATGTCATTGGCTTCTTGTATTGGAGTGTTGTTGATTTAAATCATTGGATTATTATACAGGCTTGTCTTTCTATAAAAGTGGACACATTTACTCTTGTTTGGTGATAAGGTATAGCCATTCTCAGCTCACCATACAGCAAGTTTGTTAACTGCTGTTTACAGTTGTCTCTCAATTAATCTTATACTAGACCCCTAACCAGCAAACACAAACTGCCGGCAAAAATCCCGGCCGCTGCTGGCCAAGGCAAGTCGCTCATGGTTGTTTGATGGCCCAGCTCTGGCTATTACGGCCACGGATGAGTGCAGGCCAAAATAAACTAGGCCGGTGCTGGATGATAAGTAGTGGTTCAACAAATTCTGGCCATTGTTGGCCAGAAATATTAAGATAATTAGTCACAGCGCTAATTTTCATTTTATCGGCAAAGACATTTTTCCAAAAAACAGATTTTTTGTGAAGTTAATTAATTTTCAAACAACTTCTTACTTTTTAAACCCTTTGAAAACAATTTTTCAGAAAGAAATCTAATCTTCACATTTATTATGCATACCGCTTGAGAGTATGACGTCAGATAGCGCGAAGTGCTTATATCAGAATCAGCCATTAATGTGAAATGGTGGAATATTCGATGTTGTGCCTGTGAGCCAAGAGAATTATGAGATAAGTATGCATTTATTGTTGTTTTTATCAGGATAGAATTGTTATGAATGATGTAAGAATGATATATTTATTTTATGTTGAAATATTATTTACTTGTTAAGAAAACTTCATAAACTATTGATAACATGACAACAACAGAAAAACATTGGAAAATGTATGTCATTGTATGTTTTAGAATAATTTCAATACCATGCTATAGGAATAGAAAAATGTATCATGCACCGAAGTATTTTTTTTCATTCCATATATTATGAATTGTTATATTTAATGAATTAGAGTAATAAATTTTTCAATGCTCAATTTCTTTAATGGAATTCAATTGCTATAAGGCTTAAACCTATTTATTACATTTCTTGTTTGCTACAAAGTAAGTTTATTTAATAAATGACAGTCTAAAAATATTCTATTTGAAAGAGCTTAGATGTTTATTTTCAATAAATTAATATAGGATCTTGTAGCATTTATGTTCAAAAAATATTGTGCGCGAATGATATATAAACTTAAATTATTTTCTTTTTAAAATGCTTCCTTATTTACTGTTATTTTTAAGTCAATTTAAATTACCCGAAATATTTTGTCTTATAAGTATTCGTTGTTTTAAATTTTGTACACTCAACGATCTCTTTTAAGGAGTGAAATATTTTACAATGCATAAACATTACAAAATTTTTTATTGCATGAAAAACAAGGTTTTTAATTGTAACCCTGTCAACCATTAAAATCATTGTAGATTTCTTAGTAAAATATTTTTGTATCTAAAACTCGAAAATTGTATAAATTTGACAATATAATATTAAAAATTATAAATTTTACAGTTGGGTAGGTATCTGACAGATTAATTGCCACAAATTAAAAAAAACATCTGGAATTCTATGGTTGGAAAGTTAATACTAACGCATATGGAAATATGTTCATATGGAACAGCTCTAAGATGTTATTTAAATTAGTTTCGTAGTATGTTCCGTGTAAAGAATGCCGTCAGATACTGCAGCTAAGTAGCTACTCTTGTGTTACACATTTTATTATATTTAAACTTACATTTTATGTTTTTATTTATGACTGAAAAATTGAAGTATGAATTAACAATAGTTTCAAACCATTTGTTTCAATAAAAATGTAAGTTAACTAGAGAATTTTTCCCTTTATATTTTGGAGAATGTGATTAAAATTTCAAACACTTGACGATATTTTTGACATTTTGATCACTTGATTCTTTTATGCTAATGTAAATGGTTTTATTGTTATAGTAAATGGTCGACCGGATAATGGGTAAATGATATATTTAATCTTATATATGCACACAAAAATATACAATTAAAACATAATTTTTTTCTCCTTTACTGATTTACAAAGTCTGATTATGATGACAATATTGTCCTAGATATAATATTGTCAGAATCATTATTTATTTACTTTTGATCAAAATAAATTAGTATCAAAGTAAATAATACTTTGATATAATGGCACAATAATTATATCAAAGTAAATTAATTTTAAACAAAGTAAATTAGTAAGGTATACATGTAAAATGAGTATATAAGAAATAGTTAACGCTTATCTGTTTTGATTTAAGAGATACTTCTAATTTTGAAATTCACTATACAATTTCAAAATAATAACAAATAATGTTTAAAATATTGCATTTGTAAACTACATATTTATTTCATTGTTTTAATATAGTAAGCATAATTATATTAACCTTCTAAACACACACACACACACACACACACACATATATATATATATATATATATATATATATATATATATATATATATATATATATTGCTAAGTTTATTAACTGTTTTTAACTGTACAATCTCTTTTGTTGTGAGTTTTTTATTTGAGTATTTTGCAGAAAATACCGTGGTTAAAGTCAATTATGGCAGTAGACATTGCTTTGTGTTTCTGTTTTATAACATAAAACAATTAAATTTAAATCCCAGATATTTGTTGAAACTATACAAAACATCATTTGTTATCAAAGAGGCAAAATTTTGTGATATTCAACTTGAAAATAGTTTAATCATTTTATTAGAGAAAAAAATATAATTTAAGTTTAATCTTTAATATTAAGCGTTCAATATTTTAAAATTAATTTTTTTTCCTTCATTAACATGTTGGATGTGTTTTACAGCTGTTTTACATGTTGGATCAACAGTTTACTGATTGCAAATTATAATGAAATCAAAACTTAGAAAAGACAATATAATTGCCAAAGTACATAAAGGAAATAGTTTGGTCCTCTTTACTTATACATTTTATCCTTTTTCTGGCTTCTTGCAAAACTTGACTTTGTTGCAGAAAAAAATTATTAATAACATTGATAATTTTTTTCTGCAACAAATTCAAGTTTTGCAAGAAGAATAAGTATAAATACATTATACTGAAAAGTGACATTTGTATATTCTCATGCAAGTAATCAGTTTTAAGTTTTAAGAAGTTTTCCTTTTCCTCAATAACCAACATAGCCCAATTGAGCATATTTTATCTTTTGCATATATAAAGGCAAAACACCTTTTGTGTCAAATTAAGTTTTATTTGGAATTAATAGATATTTTTTTTATTTATAGAACTATCTACTCACAGATGTCATGCTGCAGAAGTTGTGAAACCGGTTCCTTTAAAATGCTGCTATTATAATGGTCTGCATACAAAAACAAGCCTTTCTTCTTGGATATATTTTGTTCTTCTCTCAACTCAACAAAAAGTGCTCAACTTTTCTGAGTCAACATCACTATTCTGGAGTTTTCCGTTCTTAGATGTGGTTTCAATTAAAGGTTTATAACTTCTTGAGAAAAGAAAAAATATAGCAGACTCTGGCGTCTTTTTAAGTGAATCAGCTTCCTCATTGCCAGTGAGTAATACTAATATTAGAAAAGTGATATCTAAAATATTTAGATGCACAATAAGTTTTGAAATAATGCTGAAACTATAAGTAGTATTTTTAAATAAAGTAACAAAAATTACAGCTTATCTTTATTATTGACGGCTATACTTGATAAAATTTCATTTTATACATTAGCTTTGTAATTCCCCACTCCAATGTAAATTGTACCTATTTAAACTAGTCCAGAATCACTAACTTATTTTCTAATAATATTGGATTAGATATAAATTTAATACTTTGTATGAAATATGAATTAAAATGTTATGTAAAACAATTTTACTTCTAAATAATTCATTATTATGTTAATTACTTGTGATGTAAATTTACTGGGAAACAACTAGAATGCATGGATTCAAAATTTGTAAATCTTTTGCATTAATTGACGTAATTTTTTCCATTAATCTGTAATCACTTGTAAAAAAAACTAAATTCTATGTTTATAAGATTCAGCATAGAATATTGTATAAATAATTTGTGACTGTCAATATGTTTTAAAATTCATCACACATAGCATTTATATTTTAATTACTAAGATTACATAAACTTTATCTGTAATCGTAGTTTATGTGTCAAAAATAATTTCAGAATCATTGATGTATATTATATTAACCATTTTTTATTAGTTCAATATATGATTTTTTAAAACATGAAATACAAAGTGTATGTTATAAATTAATTACATTATTTTATTATAATCTTGAAAATGTAAGATTCATTTTAAAATATTACATTGAATTTTTGAAGTCAGGAGTTTGGAATTTTTTATTAAGTCATTCACTGAAATTATTTTCATATAACCCAATTATTTGTCTCTATTTTTAATCAAAGAATTACCAAAATTGATGAATGTTGATTTTTCATTTGCTACTTAGTGTTATTTATTGTAATGTGTATGTATATAAATTGAAATATCAATATTTATATAAACTAAAACTAAACTCTGGCACGACAGACCACGTGGGCCGAGGCCTACAGTGCCTATGTGTTTCCTAACCATAACCCCCAGGGCTGCGAAACATATGTCCCGATTAGTTGCTCAGCATAATGCAAAACACCCTAGGTTTAGTTCTCATGCATGCTCATTGTGGACATAATGTTACAAATAACCATTCCCCCTTTTTTAAAGAGTTTAAACTGAAATAAAGCAAAATATTCCATCATAAAAAATTTATTAGTAATAATTTTTTATGAGTTATTAATTTCTGAATGAAAATTGACACTATTATAGGCATTCACAACAAAAGCGCGGAAATAAACCCTTTGACTATTTTTTTATTTTAACTTTTCAAGTGCTTGTCTTGCTATGCTTTAATTGTGAAATATTGTAATTTTAAAAATTTTTATGTTGGATACTCCTTATTCAAATGGATAATACTGTGAAAAAATACATAAATATGTGAAAATAAGTGTTATACATGAAGATTCACTTGATTTATATAAACATATCAACTCAATTTTTTCTGTTTTTTTACCTGGGCTGTTATTAACATCCTGATGTTTCTATTTTTGTCATTAAATTGAATCAGTTTAACAATTTTGCTTTTTTTTTATTTTCGGAGTATTACAGCAAAGTGAAAATCTTAGCAAAGGGAGAAATTTGTTTCAGAGCACAAATTCAGAAGGTGGATCACAAAAATAAAAAAAAGAACTTCTAAATTAAAAATGTAAAAAAAATGCAAAAATAATTTTCAGATGCAAATAGATAATGTTGATTCCATTAATAATTGGACATTTCATTTATATATGGCTTTTGTAGTGTTAATTTTTGTAAGTAATAAAAAATGTTAATCGTTATACATTTTTATCATTTTTCTCGACATCTTGTTGTATAAAATTAACTGATTTGGAAAATGATATATTAATTTACATACAAAGAAAATATATATGCGTGTGTGCTTTAGAATAATTCTATATAATTATCATAAAACAACTGGAATTCTCTTATGCCTTAAAGTTCAGTTTTAGCAATAAATTGACACTTGCTTACACAATAATTTTTTTTAAAAAAAAAATTATAAATAATGAAATTCTGTAATAGTAAAAAAATATTTTAAAAACAGAATATAAAAAAATTATTTCAATTATTTATTTAAAATTTAAAATTTAGATGGGACATTGTCAAAAAAAAAAGATTTAAAATATGATTAAGAAATTCATTTCTTTTCAATATTTATATAATTAAGAAATAAAAATGCGCTTAATAATATTTGACAATTACATAGATCATAATTATTGTCTTTTTAGATTAACAAAAATATATTCAGTAATAATTTGATGGATTTCCCATACTTCTATATTATTTTTAACACTATATACAATATTAACAGATAGAAATGAATCCGATTTTTATATAGAAATAAATAACTATAACTAGCCCTATGTCGGTGAAAGCGGCTATCGTCCGCCGAATGTCAAAGGGCAGATGGATAACCGTATATGGGCATGTACTGGCAATTACATGGGCCACATGTGGCCAATATGACATTGCTGGCCACCCGGCGTTGGGCCAACAGCGGACCATACTACCGGCTCTGCAGCAATGACAATGACTACTTTATTGACGGAGCCGACGACGCCAAGTAGCAACGGTCCACTACTTGCTAAGATGGCTGACAGCAGCGGCCTGATGAATGCATCTTTGTGTTTGCTGGGTAGCATGATTTTTGCATGTCTTCAACAAACAAAGTATCATGTCTTGATGATGGAAGCTGATGAAGAATATTACTGATGAAGAGACTAAAAAGAGTGACACCTAAAATTGAGCCCTGAGTAACACCCACAGATTGTGTGAAAGTATTGGATGCATAGTTTAAAATATATACTCTAAAAATACAGGAGTGTAAAAAATTCTGCAAACATATCTGAAGATTACCCCAAAAGCCAAAATTGTACAATGAACTGAAAATTCCATATCGCCATACGGCGATATGGAATTTTACGTATGGTCGTAAGTCTTCTCTAAGTCGAACAAAACGGAAACCAAATGATTTCTTCATACAAAAGAATTGCGGATTTTGTTTCCAAGTGTCTCATATTATCAAGAGTGGATCTTCCTTTGCGAAAGCCACTCTGATTGACATGAATGTAATTTTTATTTTCTAAGACATATACAAGACGAGCATTGGCCATACGTTCGAGAGTTTTACATAATCAAATCGTCAGAATGATTGGTCGATAATGCAAAGACTCTGAAGGATCCTTACCAGCCTTTAGGATAGGAATCACTATAGTTTCTTGCCATAGAGATTGAAATTCATTACCAGCCCATATCCTATTGAACAGGTAAATTAAATTCTACAGGAAGTCTGGACTTTAGTGTTTAAGCATGAGATAGCTGTTCTGTCAGGTTCTGGACTGAATTTATTGGTCTTCTGTAAGGCTTTCTTCCATTCAAATATTCCAAATTCATAGTTATACAATAAGACTTATCGATGGTGAAGCGAATCGGTGCTCACTCAGCAACATAGTCCTCAAAAACGAAGGAATATAAGCGTTAAAACTTGAGACATTAGCAAATGCTTCCCCAAGGACGTTAGCAATATCAGTATGAGAAGAGTATACAACAGCTCCTGATTTTAAAATAGGAAAGGAAAATTCTTTATAAATTCCATTGGCTGCTTTAACCTTTCTCTACAACTACTAACTGGAAGTTAAAGATGTTATTTAATATACATAGCAGGACCAGAATGCCTTCTGATTTTGGCCACGAACTTTGTGAGGTAATGCTTTTGCTCTCTTAAATGTGATAAGAGTCTCCGTTGTGGGGTACTCCCTAATTAATCGCCATAACTTCTTTTGTTTCTTGGCATCCTTTATTCCCCCAAGGTTTGCAACGCCTGTGTGGTATAGGGGAACTCTTAAGTATTGATGCATCAGCTGCATTCTTAATTATTTTGGTAACTTTACACGCGGCAATATCAGTATCTTCGATCAAAATCATTTTATCATCAATCATTTTATCATCAACCAATTGTGTAAACAATGTCCATTGTGCCCGAATGTACACGTAAGTAGGTAACCGTTGTCTTACAATACTACCTTCACAATCTTGGAGATGACGAGAGGAAAATGATAGCTGTTGTGCCGATCATTTTCTACAGTTAAATTTATCAATGGCAGAAGTGAGGGAGAACTAACGGCTAGATCGAGAAAATGAAATGTTCTTGTGGGAATGTGAAAGCATGTTTTCTCGTCTGTATTAAGCACATAGAGACTGTTATCTGAAATAAACCGCTCTGCTGAGTGTGAGAATCAGTATCATCACTTCCCCACAAAGAACTACGGCTGTTAAAGTCACCTAACAGCAGAAATGGTGCTGGCAGCTGATCTATTAATACATCGAGTTCCTCTTTGCAGATGACATGTTGTGAGGGTAAATATAAACGATAGACTGTAATTAAACATGAAGTATGGATTTTACCAGATATAAGCCTGTAGAGTAGTATTCAATGGATGGACAGTGTTGGGGAAATTATTAGATGTATATATATATATATATATATATATATATATATATATATATATATATATATATATATATATATATATATATATATATATTTGCCTTTAGTAGAACATTATGATTTATGATAGTATTACTGTAACAGTTAAGAACTTTACTCTTAAATAGTATATTTAAAAGGTACAGAACTTTTGTTGAGAAAAATTAATGTATGATTTTATGCGATTTCTAATGTGCTATTAAGAGTGTGCAGTCTGCATTGTTCAAGCAGTATGAGTAATTTTACTGAGAATACCAATATTAACTTATATAATAACATGGTATGTAATGTAGTATATATGTATTTTCCTTTCAAAATTCATTCTAAGAAATTATTTTATAAACGGGCAAGTAATAACCCATACAGTAAATAAATATGTATGGGTGATGTATTTATGGACAATACGACATAAGTTTCGGTATTTTCAGTCACATTTTGTTTTTCTATAAATGCTCCACAAAGAATATCGATACCGTATAAATATAAAACAATGCTATAAAAACATATTATGTTAATACGTCAGTCTTATTCATATGCGACCTAAAAATCTACTTATTTTATTGACTCTAATTAAATTCAGAAGAATTTTCTATTCTCATATTTTAATGATTGAAATTTATAATTACAGTGTTTAATCAGAGGAATAATAAGCAAAAATTAACTCTTTATGTTGTTTATATCAATTAAAGAACATGTCAATAAGGTTATATTCATTATTTATGAAATTTAGATATTCAGTGTATAACTGAAAATGTATAACATTTAAGCGGTTAAAATAAAATTATATTCAATAGTTTTTAGACGTTTAAAAATAATATGAAACCTATCTATAAGGCTGGCTGCTAAAACATGAGATACTATATTTTAGATAATAGTTTATATTTATATTCTTTTTCTACAATTTTTTACATTCCATACTCTTCCTTAACTGTAAGTTGTGATAAATTTTCAAAATTCATATAAATCTTCAAAATTACGGAATAATAAACTGTTGTGACTTCTGTTTTATGATTGATTTAACACTCTAACTAACATAAAAGATCTAAAGCTTTATTTATTTATCTACCAACATAAAATCTTGATCAAATATCCAAAAACATATTCAAAACGTTTTGGTTAACTGTTATTGAAAGAAAATTCTCTTATCCTTACAGATTAGCAGGAAGTGTGAAAGTTTATGGGTATTTAACATATGTTAGATATATGTTATTATATTCATATAATGACTCCTTCAATGTGTAATACATTTCAGAAAATAAGAAGCAAATTAAAAAATCTACATAATTGAGTAGACTGTAATATGAACTCTGATTTTATAGTTAAAAAATAATATTTACCTGATATTGTTACCAACACATTTTTATCAAACACAATTATAAAAAATCCTGCTTTTTTATGACATTTTATAATAAACTAATACATAATAGTTAAGAAAGAAAATAATTTAGTAATATTTTAAGCTTTTTTATTCAGTAGAATATAGTATGCTCCTTTTATATGAATAAGGAAAGTTACACATTATTTTTTATTAATTATCGTCTATGAAATTACATTAATATCAAATAATTGATGTTTTTTAATAATTCATTGGTATATAATATTTATTTTTATATGGATTAATATTCCTTAATTTAAAAGTAATATAATTAACTAAAGCATGTGTGGGGCAAACAATTATCATTATTTTTCTAATATATCCATTTATTGATGAATCAGGAAATTTTAGTGAGTTATTGATGAAATAATGCCGAAATATTTAACCAAATTTCTAGCAAAAATTCTTAAAAGCGATTAAGAGATATTCATTATTTGGCTCATGAAACATCCTTGGAGTATTTAAACTAGACACATCAGATCCAAATCTGACTCTTTTGGGGATTAAAATCAGCCATACCAAATTAGAAAAAAACTGAAAAGCTATAACACTTAGATCGTATTTATAATTTAATTAATGTGTATACGTAATGTATAAATTATTAATTGTTAAATTAATAGTTATTTTCCGTTTCACGTTTATTCGAGCTGATGATAAAAATTTATATGAAGTATCATCACTTTTTTAAATACTAGACGTACTGATAGATACTTAAAACAAAAAATTTCATTGTTTTTGTTTTCTATTTTTGTTAATGTTTAAAATATATTAAAATGTGATAAATTTATTTTATCACTTGCTAACCAAACTGTATACAATTTTTTTAAAATTTAAAAAGAAATATAATTTGTAGAAGAAAAAACACAGTGCACTCTGCATAAATTATTATTTTAGTTGTTCACATTACATAGGAAAGTAGAAAATCTCTGATAGATGATTTCAACAATAATCCAAAATTAAAGATCACAATTCATCATTAGTTTCGTCTAGTTTTAGAGATGAGATGATGAGAAATACTTTAAGCTTATCAATATTATTCTTTTGAAAACCTTATATGTACTGAAATTTAATTATTTTCCAAGCTTATGATTCTTAGCGCTAAATAATAATAATATGAAAATATAAACGAATATATTTAAAGGGATCCACTACATTCGTAAAACAACATCTTAGAAAAATAAAGCGCAGTTGCAAAATATAAATTGAAATCCGAAATGAAAATTCTGGAAAATTGTATTGTTTACTTAAATACTGCCATAGTTCAAAATTCCAATAGACAGGGTTTTAAACTTACGTCACACTTGGTATATTGATTTATTTTTCAGATGACATATTTCGATAAATTGTAACGGAAAGTATTTTGTCGAGAGTATCGACTAGTTATAGTTTCCAGCCTCTTTTTCTTTATCCCTTATTTTCGCTGTACTATCAGTGTCTCGGTTTCTACCCTTCCTGATAACCCAAAAGAAATATATGTCATGGATATATATTTTTTAATAAAATACTGATTTTGAATTGATTTTAGATGATTCACAATATACAAATAAAACAATATTTCATTTGTTTTGCGCATCCGAAAATTCATTTATTTTAGTTGTTACAAAACTAATACACGTTTTTAGATAAATTTTCATGTAAATTATTTCGATTAGAGTAATTAAATCTTAAGCGGGATGAATATCAAACATATTTATCATAATATATAATAATTTTCATTATATGTAAATAATACTCAATACATTGCATTTTTGTGTATATTATTAATCTAATGTATTTAAAGGAAGAAAAAAAAACTAAAGAGATTATATTTTTTATTTTTCTTCAATAAACGCATTAATTTATTTATTTAAAATTGAAATTATTAAAGCTTCAAACAATAATAAGTTTATTTCATGAAATATTTTCACTTTGCTTGTTAGTAGCTATAGATAGTAGCAGAGATTATTTGTGATTAAATGTTCTTTAATTTTATTAAGGTACATCATAATATTGATTTATTTTGTTTAAACATTTATGTGTTTAAGTTTAGAAGCATAGTAATTCATTTCTCTGTTATTGAATGAAATAGTTCTAGTAATTTAAAACATCGAAAATATATATATACATGGATAATTATTTTTAATTATTTCATTTATTTTTAAAGGAAGCGTTATATATATATATGGTTTTGTTACAATTCTCAATCCCCAATGTAGATTCTTTGCGTGCTAATAGATTCTAATATTCTTTGCGTGCACTTTACCATTTGAAACTATTGATTGCTAAATTGTGTACTTAATATTTTGCTATTCAATTTAAAAATTATTTCAGAGTACATAAATAAGCAGTTTTGCATTTAAAACAGCTCATTGTTCTGTTGTTATTTCAAATAATGCTATTATATGAGCATATTATTTTCACCAAGAAAACGTCTTCTCACTTCAGTACAGATAATGCACAATTTAGAATCAATGACCATTCATACTTGAGATAATTCATGGTAAATGGTTGAATAGAAAACTCTGCTTTGAATAGAAAACTCATTTGAAATTAGATTTTAGATATATTTGATTTGATTTTTTTAAGTCATCAAGGCTACAGATAAGCTATGATGATAGTCACCGTTATCATTTAATGTTTACAAATAATCTTTTGAATTTAAATAAATTATTTTTTAACACTGTGTTTTGTAGTTATTTTTTTCTTCTCAGATTGAGAAATGAAAACAGATGCAGAAACTAGCTTTATTTGTGTAAGTAAAAATTTCTTTTACTTTAATCATAAAATCACTACTCCCATACAAATTTATTTTACATAAAGTATTTCAAACATTTATTATCTGCGATGTATTCATAATTTACACTAATTAAAGTAATAATATAAATGATATCACAGTAAAAAATATTGTTGTCTTGAAAAGTAATTTTAAAAAAACATGGACTTACTTATGAAACTTCTATTTAGTTGGCCAAATTTCAGGACTGCAAAAATCTGGTACTTCATCCATTCAGCATTTTCTTAATCTGTGAACTCGTATTATAAGAGTATATCACTTCTTCGCCACACCAAGCTAGCAGCCGAATGGTTAGTGCTCTTGCCGTCGGTTCATCTGTTCGTGGGTTCGAATACCACCTTGGTCATGGATGTTTGTGGTGGTTTGGAATCCACTTTAAATCGTAGGTCCCGGTCTAATTAGTCCGCGTGTGCAAAAATTGACCGTCGAGCGACAAACAAACTAAACTTCTTCTCGAGACCGAAATCTCATTTGATAATTTCAACTTTTTCAGTTTCAGTAGATTAATTGACTTAAATAATGAGCAGATTTTCTTTCAGAATGGAATTCAGGCATTTATCTTGACATTTTTTGTAATTGATTTTGCCATCTCCAACTTCCGACCGTCTTCAGTCTTGACCACTCGCTCTCCCCCTCAGTTAACCAGTTTTCCGTAGGACCTGTACTAGAGCTCTGTACTTTGTGATAGGGGAAATATTATGGGATGATAAAACGTAAAAAGTGACTTCCAGACAGGGGGTGAAAAAAGAGAGAGGGGTATTTATTTTATTAAAAAATTATCCAACCAATGAATACAAGAGATGCATGGATAATTATTACATTCGAAACCAGATAATAATAGATACATTGCTTGGCCAGATAATAATAGAAATTCCTTCCAGTAGAAATTATAAAAATATCATTCTTATTATAGTTTATAATGCCGTATCTTTGAAACAAAATATTTGCAAATAAATATGAAGATGACTTAGTCGAAATTATTTACAATTCTGAACATGATAAGAAATATTCAAAAGAAAATAAGTTTGATAAATGACAGTTTATTACAGCGAATAACTGTAACAAAATATTTACATAAAGTATTCAGATGGCTACTTAAATTACGCATTTAAATTTCTAAATTGAAATATCAACTTTGTAAGTTTTCTTAAAATTGTCAAGAGGGAAATCGGACAGAATTTTGTGTAGTAAAATTGTAGTTTTTTGTTGTGCTTATTGGTGCTGTTGAGATATGAAAAAAGCCTATGTTCATGAAAAATGATCGCAGGAGCCATTTAACGCAGAATAAAAACCGAAAAAAATGAAGCTAATTTTTTGTCAGCAAGTTCATCTACACCGTATATAGCAGAGTGGCCTATACGCAGACGTCCATTGCTTCTTCTACCCTTGGCGCAGAACCATGAGATAAGAGAGAAGGATGTGGACGGCATAATGTAAGGCTTGCTAAAATTCGGATTTCAGTTTGTTTAGAATCATGTTTTTCTTAAATATTAAAATTATAATCATTCGGCGTGTTCTTCCATAATTTGTTAAAATGGGAAATCAATTCAATCCATTTAGAAGTTATTAAAGGTAAAGACATAATATGAATCTATTAGAAAAGTAAGATATTTCTTTAATATTCAATAAACTAGACAAATGTTGCAAAATTATTAAGTATCAGATATTATAAGCACTATAGCTAAATTTTTGAATGAAACTGAATCAGATGCATGCTGCAAAGAAAAAAAGAAAACTCCCTAGCAAAATAATAGATATATTTGTAAAATTTTTCTGGAAGCTTTTCACATGTTAGAAATCTCAAACTTAATAACAATTTATAAATATTCAAATAGAAGCAAAATTAAAACCATTATTTATAAACTTTTAAGATATTAAAATATTTTATGTATTAAAATTTTATATTATTAAAATATTAAGATATTAAAATATTTAAAATATTTTATTTAAGATATTAAAATATTTTAATATATTTTTATGCGCTGAAAAATGGAAGATAAAACGTTTTAAATTTTCTTAATATAATTTGTTAGGGCATTTTAATTGATACTGCGCTTAAAAAAAACGACGAAACACTAGAGCAAAAATATAAGTAAAAATTCAAAAATCACAAAAATATATACCACTTCCATTCAATCAATATTAAGAACATTATATTCCCTCACTGTTAATAATAAAAATACCAAATTATACTACAAAAATACTGTAATCAATTGAAATTAAATAAACACTTTTATATTGAAAGTTCTTTCACAATTATTAACTTGTTTCAGGAAATTCTTACATTAAATTTTTACGCAAGAACTATGATTGAAAGTAACATTAGAAATACTTAATTTGCAAGTATATATCACTACACCTAACTCAAAAAATTAATTGAAAATCTGCTATAAATATCAGAAAACTTACTAATCCATGAAAATCAATAATTAAAATTTATAGAAAGAACAATACTCTTAATTCCTTGTAATATATTATATTCATTTATACACTACTGGCCATTAAAATTGCTACACCAAGAAGGCGACATACTACAGATGTAAAATTTATACGAAAAGAAGCAGGTGCTGTGATATGCAAATGATTAGCTTTTCAGCGCATTCAGAAAAAGCAGGCGCCAGTAGCGACACCTACATTGTGTTTAAATAAGGAAATTGTTCACCGGTTTCTCATGCACAAATTGCATTTCAACATTGTTGCCTTGTGAAAAGTTGCTGTGATGCCTCGTGTAAGACGGAGAAATGCGTACCAGTACGATTCTGACATTGATAAAGGTCGAATTAGAGCGTACCGGGATTACGGTTTATCTTATCTCAGTATTGCTCTTCGCCTCGGTCGAGTTCCAATGACTGTTAGCAGAATATGGAATCGATGGGTTCAGGAGGGTAATACGGAACGCAATGCGGGATCCCAACGGCCACCTATCACTAGCAGCCGAGAAGACAGGCATATTATCCGCATAGTCGTAATGGATCGTGCAACCACGTCACGAGCCGTGATTCAAGAAAAGGGGTCGTTTGGAAGACAACAAGTGTCTGCACGAACAGTTCGACGACGTTTGCAGCAGCAGGGACTCTCAGCTCGGAGATCATCGCTGCGGCTTCCCTTCACGCTGCGTCATAGACAAGAGCGCCTTCAATGGTGTGATCAACGACGAACCTGGTAGCACGAATGGCGAGACGTAATCTTTTCAGATGAATCCAGGTTCTGTGTACAGCATCATGATGGTCGCATCCGTGTTTGGCGGCAGCGTGCATTCGTCATTGTCATACTGGCCCTGGCGTGATGCTATGGGGTGCCATTGGATACACGTCTCGGTCACCTCTTGTTCGCATTGACAGTGTTTTGAACAGTGCACATTACATTTCTGGTGTGTTACGACCCGTGGCTCTACCCTTTACTCGAGCCCTGCGAAACCCTATGTTTAAGCAGGATAATGCCCGACCGCATGTTGCTCGTATTGTACGGACCTTCCTTTATACGGAACATGTTCGGCTGTTGCCCTGGCCAGCACGTTCTCCAGGTCTTTCACCAATAGAAAACGTCTGGTCAATGGTTACCGAACGACTGGCTGGTCACCAAACGCCAGTCACTATGGTTGATGAACTGTGGCATCGTGTTGAAGCTGCATGGGCATCTGTACATGTACATGCAATTCAATCTCTGTTTGACTCAATGCCCAGGCGTATAACTGCTGTTATTACTGCCAGAAGTGGTTGTTCTGGGTAGTGATTTCCAAGGATCTATATATATATATATATATCCAGCCAAATTTTTTGAAAATTTAATCACTTATTATTTCTAGAATAATATATTTGTCCAATAAATATCATTTTATTATCTGCATTTCTTCCTGGTGTAGCAATTTTAATGGCCAGTAGTGTATTTTGCAAATAATGTAAGAAAACAAAATCTCTGACATGTATGTAATTTAAAAAAATAATTTAGAAAAAAACTTGAATAAATTTTTGAATAATGTGTAAACTCTCAAAATATATAAGTAATTATTGAAGAATTTGCCAGCTAAGAGTTACAAGTTTAAACTTAATAATGTGCTGAAAACTTTTCTCTCATACTTGAAATTACCAATCTATATAAATAAATTTAAACTGAAGTTTTCAAATTCTATCAGATATTAAATTTCAGTTGATCATCATATTATTATTTTTCTTGACATATTTAAAAAAAACTAGAATGGAGGATTAATAAAAAATTATTTTCTTATCAATTAATTTCTCTGCAATTAAAATAGTTCTTTAAATTAGCAAACAATTAAAAATTTTGTATTCACACACCAATTTTTTCTATTATATAATTTACTACGTGCATATAATTATATAATATAAAATACGACAAACACACATTTTATACATATACATGATATGTATAAATTGGCATAGAAATGAGATTTAGAAGAAGCGAGATAAGATGTTTTCTTAATATATATCCTTCATACTTTAATATATCTTTCATCTTAAGAGTGGAAGTCCAAAATATTTCCCTCATGTATGAATTTTAAAAAAACGTTTACCATAGAAATAAAATATCAATATAAAATACAATTTGGGAAGTAATTTCATAACTAAACCATATTTTGAATTTATGCGATTTGTTAGAACAGGTAAACTCAAAATAAAATTGTAATAGAAAACCACAAAAGTTTCTTAAAAATTCAGTAACTAAAATAATTTCGCGTAGTTTTTTCCCTTTATGCATGTTTTTCCTGTCCAAAATCATTTCTGCGTTTTGTAATCATTATATTCTATTTTATTTTTTATGCGGAAAGCTGTTTAATTATTTAATTATCAAATATAAAAGTTTACTGTCCATATTTTGTAATAGAATTTTGTGAAATCTTAACGTATAGTGCATTAATATTCTTAATTAACTATATAGATGAATAAGTAAAATACGTAATTTTTATTATTTTCATATATTGTTTTCAAAATTACTCGTCCTAATGGAATTAAGTGACATGCTTAATAAAATTACTTTTTATTTTCATACTCTGCCAGCTGTTTCAACAAGATCATAACTTTATAGATACAAAGAAAATATTATTTTGTGAAACTTAACATAGTATACTGTACGTTCTTCAACAAAAAAAGTATGAATATAAGACGTTAAGTTGTCGATAATTATTATGTTTCAAAAAGATTTAAGATTTGTAACATTTACTTACTAGCCTTTTTGCTAATAAGAAATTGTTCATTTATAAAATCTTGTCATAATATAATTATCTGGTTTTATTTTAGGTTATGACACAATTTTTTAAATTTCCAAAATATAAATATTTATCTTCTGTAAATTTGAATTAATAGTTATAATTAATAAATTCTTTAAGATTTTATATTGCAATATACAAAATTTTATACACATTATTTTAATCGTTTCAATATGTGAAGCTCCTATTATTTTAAAAAAATTATTGTTATATGAAAAATAATTACATGAAGTATAAATCTCTGTTAATCTATTGAATATAATATCAAATATATATTAGCAACCATATATGAAAAATCCAGTTTAATTTTATAGAAATCTGTCAATTTTTTTAAAAACAGATTATTTTATAAACTCATTTTATTCATATCCATAGCAGAAAGATAATTTTAACGCTAGGAATTTCTCATAAGTCTAAATCTGATTACTTTAAATATTTACATTAAAATGCCAGCAAGATGCAGTGTCATTCAAATTGAAAAAATTCAAAAAATATATCTGAAGAAAATATCATTTAAAATAGTAAATAACATGAATAGTAGAATCTACCTATTTTTAATGCAATACATTTCATTTTTATTCCTGACAAGAAAATATAATATATCCATTTCTTGAGTACGTAGAAGCAGCTCCATTATTTCAACATGCGTAATTCTTAATGAACTTGATGTGTTCCCTATGGAGACTTTACTCTAGAAAGAAAGAAACGAAAAGACTAAGAATGCTTCCTAAGCATTTGTTTTTACTAAGATGCAACCGTTAATTCTGTCTAGTTTAACACATTAACTATATTAATCAAATTCCAGTGTGAAAATTGAGATTTAATAAAATTATTTCATTTTACGTTTTAAATAATATAAAATTTCCCATTGTAGTGCAGATGTATATGTGGGTAAATACCAAATATTAATAGAAATGAATCAAACAGTTTGGAAAGTGCATATAAAAATCTTAAAATTTCCTATTATTATTAAATATATATAAGCTAAAATCACTAACGTGTAGGAGAGTGTGTAAAAGAATAATATGAACAGCAAAAAGTAATAATTAATAATATCAATTAAAAAAATTTGCTCTGAAATATTTTTTTGGCGATTAGTATAATAAACATTTATTGAAATCATTTAATATTGTCAAAACTAAGGGGTAAATAACTACCTCTTAGGAAACTAAGGGCTCAAAACTAGAGGATAAACTAAGGTTGAAAATAGTGAGTGCTATATGATGTTAAATTCCAAAAAAGAGAAGAAGCTATTTTTATTTTATATTTCAAAATTAATTTTCATGGGCTACGCAAAAAATAGCGTTTTTCATATAGTATTAGTTAATCAAGCTTAAAATTTTGGTGATGTAAAACTTTTTGTTTCATTATTTATTGCATACTAAAAAGGACTTCGAAAAGTGAGTTTTTGATTCTGATAAAAACATTTTATTATGTTATAAAAACCCGTAAATTTAAAAGTGAGTGGCTTTGATGATGGAAATGTATGTGGCATAAGCATTTGCCTTAAATGTCCTTGCTTCTTGTATAAAAGTTTTATATTCACAATCAATCAATAAAATAAACATGGAAAAATTATTTTATTTTACATAAAAGGTACTTAAAGTTTATTTTATAAAATTGGAAAATTACTTAGACATTTTAATGCTGTAAAATAAGAGAAAACATTACAATACATTAACTTTTATATAATCTTAAGTAATTGCCGGAAAAGTAGTTTTGAAATATAACTTAAAATTACATATTAAGTATTTTATAGAGGAAAATAAAATAATTGAATTCATAATATAATAATATAAATATTGAAACAAATGTAATCTGTTATATATATTTATATTTCATAGTGACATAAAGTTTAAATTGCAAATTAGTAAATATTTAAAATGAAATCAAAGTTTCTTACTGTAATCACATTGTATGAAATATGTGAATCACTATTTGAAGCTATATAAAATTTCAGCGGAAAAAATATGATAAATACAAGTAAGTTGAAGTGAAAAAATATATAACTTTAATCTATAAATCATAATTTTTTAATTCTTAAAATTAATTAAATTACTTTTAATTTAAAATAAATTTATTATTTTGTGAAGATGACATATTTATTTTAACTAACAGATTAAAAAGTATTTTTGGAATATGTTCTTCAAAAATTGTTAGTTTAAGAGGATTACAAATAAGTTCAGTTTGATAAAACTCACATTCCTAGTTTTCTTTTTTTAATCAAAAATAAGAGAAATTAAGTATTGCCGAAATTATTTCTTCTCATGACTGTTGTTTGCATAGACATTATATTTCATAGCATTAAACTTGCAAAATAATTCTATATTAATTGTGTAAGAATGAATTAAGACTTATTGGAATTTTTGCATGTATTAGAAATTTAAAAATGGCAATGAAATGGAGGCTTGTAGATTTGAGATAATTAAATATGATTTTATTTCTTTAAACATTTTGGACCAAAAAATAAAAATTTGGATGCAGAAATTCAATTGTAAATCATTTTTAAGACAAAATTGATCAAATAAAGTAATAAAATTTTGGTGGTTTATGATAAAAAAATAGATACTTAAAAATATATAAAGATACTTAGCACTTTTAATTAAATAATAAAAAAATGTACCTTTAAGTGGGAAAATTTTACATTTAACATTTTATTACATTTGTACTAAACACTCATTTTCTGTAATTTTTAAGGCAAAGTTTTAAATACAAAAATTACTTAAAAGTAAGATGCATTGTTATTAAAAAATAAGGATAAAATTAATATCATAATATACGTATGATGAATTTTCTCAGATATAATATATTATATATAATTACAAAAACGTCCATCAAAAGTCAATTTTTTGGAAATATTGGAAATGAATTTTAAATATTGTCCCATTGGTTGAAATATTCGTTTTGAATTACGAATTTTAATATTTTCTATTGCAATGATCAATTTTTTTGGCATGAAATGTATTTTATCTGTCGTTTTTTTTCTTATTTTGATTTAAATTTACTGCATATTAAAATATTTTTTATAAATTTTATTTCGATAAATATTTATTAAATAAAGACAATACTAATAATTAATTTTAATAATCGTAGACATTTTAAATTTATACTCAATAAAAACTGATAAATTTATTTATGAATAAAATGTAATATATTTAAAAACTTAAACCGCAATGTTTGGGGTAAATTGCATTTGAAGTTTATTTTCTAAATTCAGAAGAATTTTTTCAAATCCGATACAATTTTATGAGCTGTTTTGAAGAACTCACATTGTAGTAAATCATAAAAACTATTTTCTTTTTCTTAGGAATGGAACTACTTAGTGTACAAAAATAAAATCTCTTTTCTTAACAATAGCTTCTAAAAAGTCTCTAACTATGAATTTTATTCATTTGTTATATTTTTGAATAAGCTTATTTCCTCGAAAATGAAGAAACTAAAAGTTTACATAAATTAATTATTTAAAAGAGCTACCCTTTTTGAAAGCAAACAACAGAGCTACTTCACAGATAAGTATTTTCACTTTCTATTACTAAATGCCACCAAAATGGAAATTCGTGATTTCATAGAAAGTCAGCAAGTAATGTCTACAGTATATATCTGCATTTGAATGAGTATTTCTTAACAATGAACTTAAGAAATCTCGAAATATTAACAATATATTTTATGTTTATTTTTTTAATTTATTGCGTGAAAAATATAAGTAATTTTAAGGATTTGCACTTTTTTTACATTTAATTAAAATTTTTACTAAACTTATAATCAAATATTCTTATTATAGCTCTAAAAGAATATCAGACATAAAATATATATGCATATTAAATTGAACTTTTATAATATCAGAAGAATTGTTTTAACTGATTTTAAAACATTTCTGCATCAAAAAGTATTTCTTGTGATAGCTAAAATTTCCCTCAACTCAGTGTGAAACTTAATTATAAATTTCAAAATTTAATAAAATTTAAAATTTAAGAAAATTTTAAAATTTAAGAAAATTTTAAAAGTAGAGTGATAGGAAAACTGAAACCAAAATAAACATGAGTGAAGTAAATGGTAGAAAATTTAATTTTTAGAATACTGAATACGTATATTATAGAATTAATCATGCATAAATTCAAAATTTGTAAGAAAAGCAGCAAAAATTCATTAAACAATTAAAGAAAATGGCATCCACTTTTATATAATTAT
Source organism: Latrodectus elegans (assembly GCA_030067965.1). Classification (NCBI taxonomy): domain Eukaryota; kingdom Metazoa; phylum Arthropoda; class Arachnida; order Araneae; family Theridiidae; genus Latrodectus; species Latrodectus elegans. Next base: position 93,805,172 of record CM057809.1, read on the forward strand.
ATTTAAATCCATTTTTAGCTAAATTTTATTGATAAATACTTATCATAAAAATAGATTACACACAATAAATTTTTGAATAATACTAATTTTTTCTGCAGTTATAAAATCCATATCACTTATATGATAAGTTAAAAATCACATGTATCATCAATGATATAAATCATGTATATCAGTTATATAATAAGTTAAAAATAATACTTTTTCTATTAACATTTTCTTTAGTACACAAATATCAATTTTTTAATTGTTTTTAGCCTTTAGTTTATTTAGAATTGGAGAAATAAATGTTTTTTTGCACTGTATAGCAAGAAACACACACACACACAAAAACATAGAATAGTCAAATAGATTAGTATTTTATAGATAAAAAAATAATTGTAATGAAAATTTTTTTCTTGTTTATATTAACTGTAAGATTTTACAGGGAATATAGAGGAATTTCTTGTAATAAACTTTCCCGATTTGCACCCTTTTTCTTGACTACAGCTTAAATTAACCCTTTGTTTATAAATAAATATTTGTCTGCAAATTTGCTTATCATGTCTGATCATTTTAATATGCACCAAAAACATGAAAAGAGTTTCTTATATTTATTTTCTTAAATAATTACTTCAAATTCTTAAAAAAATTTTATTAAACAAATTTGAATTAAAGTGAGTGTTATAAGAAAATTAGTTTAGACATTAATTATTTAATATATGCTTCTTTCATACCTTTTGACTCAATGATTTATGTCATTGTCCAGTGAGTATTTTTGCTTCAACGTCATTTTATGCAAATAGTAATAAAAAATTTGTGCTTTAATTGGGAAAGTCATTTCATGAAAGCAATTATTTTGAGTTCAGAATTTAAAATCTTACATACTGGACTAATCATAATGTTTAAATGATTAAAATATTTTTTTTGGACTTGTTAATTAAAATTTCCAGGAAAATAGAATGCTCGTTGCATTTGATTTCCAGGAAAATAGAATATATGTATACTAGTACATATATGTTTATTGTAAAAATAATTATAAGTCATTAATATTAAAATTAATTTTCTACGAAAAAATAAACTACTATGTTAACTACTGCACATGTTTGACTACTAAAACTTATTTACTAATGACCATTATAAATGCTTAATTTTAATACTTTCATTTTTCGTATCTTTTTGTTTACTTTGCTTTGTCACAAGAAATATTTTCAGTACAACTTAAGTAAAATTAGTAAATAATTTAAAATGAGTGATGTTTAAACTGCGCAACTCTTTTTAAAATCAATAACTTTTTTTGATCTTGAAATATAAGATCCTAAATTGTATTTAAATATTTAAGGCGCATTTTTGAGAACCTTTAATATCAGCGTTATTAAAGGTTCTCAAAAATGCGCCTTATTAATATAAGCCCATATGACTTAATAATATAAGGGATATTAAAGGAAAATTTACACTGTTCTCCCAATCAAAACAATTTTTAAGAGAATTCATCAAATATTGTCTTAAAAATTGTTTTGATTTAAATTTCAGGAGCATTTTCCGTCAGGTATCACATTCTCTAACATAATGGACATAATCGGAAAATTTTTGCAAGTCTAAAATCTTTAGATAATGTATATTGCACTCATGAATTTTTGGATATTCAACACTGATTAAAGAAATCTTAAGACATAAAAGCATTTCTGAAAAATATATAATAAACATTTTTAAGACTAATATTGAATATTTCTTGAGATAAAAAATTTTAATTAATGCCTGTTTCTTTTAATGCACACACACACACACACACACACACACAGTCATAATTTTAATTCATAAACTTAAACACAAGCAAATTTGTTTACCATAAGTATTTTTAAAACATATTATTATATGAATATATGATTTCTTTCATGTAATATACATATGATTTTTCAAAATAAATAATAATGATCTTTAAATTTTAATTTTGTCTTGGATGCTTTAATCAAAAAATTTGTAAAATATGATGTACTAGTAAACAGGTTAATATCGTATATATATATATATTTACATACACAAAAGTAAATAAATGATAATATAATTAAAAAGTATTTTTGTATATCAAAGTAAGATTTTATTTTAAGAACAGTTACAAATAAACAAATAATATGTTGAAGTAAACTCAATTCATTTTAAGCAAATATTTCAAATGTAGTTCATTGGATCAAAAATATACTTAAAATACATTTATTAAAATATTTTACATTATTATGACTTAAAGTAAATTTCTAAGTGATGGAGTATTTTTTAAAATACAATAGTTTTTTACTCAAATATATATTTTTTATAAAATAAATTTTAAGATTTTGCATTCTAAACATTTATTTAATTATTATTAGAAAGCAGATTTTATTCAATTTAAAATCTAAATTTATTTCTACTTGCAAGATGTTATAAAATTTGTTTCAAAAATGTATTTATTTACTTATATCATTTGCGTTTTGAAGACAAATAATTTTATTAAAAAATAATAAATATTTAATTTTGAAAAGTATGTTTCTTTAAGAATTCTTGTGTAAAAATTAGATAAAAGTAATTATTTATCAGAGAGGTGAAAAATAAACTAAATATATGATAAGTATTTTAAAATTCTGCTTAAGCGGAAAAATTTGTTTAAGGAATCAGAAGTGTTATACTAAAATATTTTGAAAAAAAGTCTTTTGATAGAAGGAATGAGTATACGAGAACAATATTCTATACAATTCAATGTATTGAAGAAAACAACGTCTGTTTTTAATCTTCGCTCAAATTGCAGCTTCTACTTCCAATTGTTAATTTAATACTGCAATGTTTTTTTGTTTCTATCATTTTTAAAATATTGCAAAGAAATCAAAAAAGAAAAAGATTATCCTGAATATTCATATTTAATATTTCTTTAAAAAAATGCTTCCAAATCCATTTTTAAGAGTATTCTATAATACGTTTATGCATTTATTAAATTTATGTTCAATTAAAATTCTATGTCCCATTCGCATTCAATTTCGCTTATAATTTACTAACTGTTACGTATGTTTAGGGATTCAATTAGAAATATTGGGGTTAATAAAATTTTTATTTAAAAAATTATTCTATGCAACAAATGTTCATGCGCTTAGAATAATGGAAAAAGTTTAACTTTTTATAAATATGCATATTGATATAGACATTTTGAATTTTAGTCTCATTCATTTTGATTCGAATTAATTCGATATAAGAGAAGTGACTGAAAATGGTCTTTTTTATTATTTATTTTTTCAGATATTAACTAATATCCTAGATATAATTTGTTTTTCATTTGTAAAGTTAATACAAATATTTACACGTGTTCCGAACTTAATACTATGAAGTAACCAGTCTTAGCAGTTTGAATCAAGTAGCAGTTAAATATGTGAATTATTAAAAATAATTAAAAATTTCCCTAAATGGCTTATTAAATGCTTAGGAAATTTAATTTATTAAAATATAATTGCAATTTGAAGTTTAAGTTTTAGTGTCTGGAAAACATAGATATATTAAAATTTAAAATATACAAAATCTTAAGATTTCTTCACAACTTAAAATTCCAAAATTGCAAAATGAAAACTGTTGCGTAATATAAAGTGGTATGTAAACTTTTTGTTTAGATTTTTCATCTTATTTTCTGTAATCAAGAATCTCTAATTGTTACATGATTTGAAAACATACCATCTTTTTTTTAGTACATTTGTTAAAATCAAAGTAGTATTAGCTTAATTTTTTACTCAGTATTTTGTCTTTTTTTAACCATTAATTTATCTTTAATATTTTCTAAACCAATATTATACATAGCTTACAATAATAATATATTTAAATTTAAATAATGTTAAAAACAAAAATAAAATGTGTTTCTTTTGTCACTCGAAATACCTAAAATTAAAAAAGGACATATTTGAGATAGCGTTTTAATGATATAACACCTGAATGAAAGTTATTTTTTTAAAACGAGATTAATAAGTAAATCATAAAAAACATTAAAAGGAGAGACATAATTTTGTTTGTGTGCTTTTTGTCTTTCATCTGTTGTCTAGACACTATTAACAAGAATGTACAAAAAGTGTTCTAGAAAACCAACAGCAATGATAACTTAACCTTGTTTGTTAAACTTTTATAAGAAAAACCATCACATATCTCATGGCTATGTTGTTTCCAATTATCCGTTTTTTCCAACTGCGCCACCTGATCTTGATTAGATTCTTTGGTAAAACTACTATGTCTGCAATTAGCTTAAGAAATTTTATTTTTTATATGTATTATAGTTTATATAAGGTATAGACACACATTGTTTAATGTGTCAATAGTTTTCCAAGGTATGTGTACTTTTCTGCTTAAAAAGATCTATAAATAATTATAAACATTGTAATATGTAATATTGGCCGAAAACAAACTGTTAATCAAGGAATATTACTAATTATCATTTTAAATATACTTTAATGTCTTAGTTATTTAGTTATTATTATAATGACTAAGACATTAAATGCCTTTTAAGAAGTTTTAAAAATTGATAAAAATCTAAAGAAATTACCTACATGAACTGTGGTGTTAAACAATTTGCATATTATACGCAATTTGTTTTAAAATTTGCTGTAGATTTTATAAAAATTTGCATAATATGCAGAAATGTTAACATCAATGCATATAGATAATTTCTTTAAAATTATTTCAAATTTAAAAATTTCTTAAAAGTCATTTAATGTCTTAGTTATTATAACTAAGTCATTATAGGTATTATATTTAAGATAGTTATTTACTGAGAAACAGAATTATTTATCGCTTATGATATATATATATATATATATATATATATATATATATATATATATATATATATATATATATATATATATATATATATATATATATATATATACATTATTTTTAACTTTTTTAAATATTTTGGCATATTAGGTTTTTTGAAATTTAAAAATGCTTCTTTTTGAAAGTGCTTTATATAAAATTCTTTTATCTTCTCTTTCATTCATTGACAAAGTTTGCTCACTTATATCATTTCGTCAAAAAACTCACATATTTTATAACTAAATATTATAATTCGGAACGCAATTTCTCCATCATTTTGAACCTAGAATTCGCAGCATCAAATGCAAAACTTTAAGTACAACCACACCTTATTTTTCCACCTTTTAACTTCTCTTAAATCTTAGAAATTTAATTTAAATCCATAATTGCAAAACTACTCAAGTATTAAAATATATATTTTTTGTAAGTGGGGACATAATTACTATATGAGAAAATAGTTCCTTATTATCAGTCTTATCTAGTTTCAGATTAATTTAAGATTAATTATAATTTGTTGCTCCACATGAGTTCTTGTTACTCAGATTTGCAATGAAAACAATTGATTTAAATTGAATTATCTCAATTAAACATAGATTCTTACTTAATTAAGTGTTGAAGAAATATTGATGCCAACTCAGACAATTATATTATTTAAATATAACTTTAATCTTACTTTTATTTCTCACCTTCAATTTCGTTTAGTTTTGAGTTATAGCCTATCCCCCTATTCGATTTAACATTACATCTTTTATTATGGATTATTCTGGACTTTCGGAACTTTAAAAAGCACCTTAATATTCAAATGCAAATATGAATTTTGTATTACTTAAATTATCATGAGACTGGGTTTAGCAGAAATAGAATTGTCATCTGAAAGACTTCTACGATAAATTGCTTTGAATTCTTAAATGTAACAACGATACTAAGCTTCAAAATATTTATTTCGAATATTAATACATCTGTAAATGATATATTTAATTACATGCAAAATGTTTTATTGTCATGAATTTTTATGGTATTATTGTCCTTAAGTCAATGAACATCTCATTCTTTAATCTTCGAAGATATGATGTAGAACACAAGAAGATTAACAGATAAAATATTATCAGGTATATAAAATATTAGATATAAAAATGTGAGATTTTAAAAAAAATGAGACATTCTTCTAAGATCATAATTAAGCATACCAAAGACATTATCTTGAGTTTATTGTTCACTACTTATACCATATAATTTCATTTGACAAATTAATATGCCTAATATAAAATAATTTTTTAACTTTAATCCAGTTTGAATAGTAGAAAACTACTTTAGAAATAATGAATATTTTTTTGCATAAAAAAAATAAATAACTTTGTATTTTTCACATTTTAATTAATTTACCCTTTTGCGGAATTGAATGAAAAATTCAAAGTTGGAAGAAAAATTACATGGAAATACTTTATACAAATCAGTGAAACACTCTAACACACATGAAATAAATTATGTCCTTATATAATTACTAAATTAAAGATGTTAACATTGTTTAGGTGTATTCTCATTTCCCTCCAGTAACTCCAAACGTTAAAAGTTTACTGAGTAATATTATTTTATATTTAAGTAAAAATTCTAAATTGAACAAAAATTATTTCAAGATTAATGATTTGAGCATACGTCATCATTATATCATGAAGATTTCCCATTTATCTTTAGTGATTAATCGAGTTCATGCCCATTTAATTTCGATTTTTTTATAATTAATCATTTGTTTTTAAATTTACCGATTAGTCTCTTTTGAAATCCAAGAATTTGAAAGAAGTTTTGTTATTAAATAAGTAACACGAAATGAAATTAAATAAGATGAGATCATTAAAAAATTAGCAGTTCCAAAATTTAATTTATTTGAAAATAAGAAAGCAGAAATGTTATTCAAATTTACTTTTGAATATTTATAATCAAATTGATGACTTCTTATAAATAATACAAATTTTTAATTGAAATACATCATACATGATAAAATATTTTATTCATGTATTAGACTATGACAAATATAGGTTCTTGAAGACGCTGTAAGACAAGTAATTTTTCAAATTATATATTTTAATAATTGCTTTTTTTAAAGAATAATTTATTAAATATAAAAGTTCTCATTTGAAAATGGCTTTTGAACATACAAAAACACATAATTTTTGTAATTAAAACTAATTTATATCAATCAACTTATATATTTTATAAAAATTTAAATTAGGTCGAGTGAAATTTTTAAGAAGGCATACAGCATTAATGTACCATTAAAATATAAATAATCATTTTAAGCATCTTCTTATAAAATTTATTATGATAAATATAAGCTATTGTATAATTAACTATTTAAATTAAAAAGAGAGTTTAAATTCCTTGAAAAATAAACTCACTAATTATAAGCCAATTTATCTGCTGGATGGTCTGTTGAGCTTGGAATTATTTAATGGTTCGTAGTCCACTTTATAATGTGAATCCATTTCTAAGTTGTCTTCTTGCACAAAAAAATGATGATTGAGTGACAAACAAAACACACATGTTTGAATATTTTATGATAAATAAACATTTTTGATAAATAAGGCTGTTTTTCTCAAATTAATAAGTTATTATTTGAAAAAATACTATTTTTGTACAATTTATAAATTTCTGTACACATTTTCTTAAAAAATATTCAAGTTTTTACGATAGAAAAGAATATTATTTTAAAGTTATTCTCTACTTTTATTTCCTCAAAATTATGTATACATATATATATATATATATATATATATATATATATATATATATATATATATATAATAAAATATGAAAAATATGAAATTGGAAAAGCAATGAAATATATGAAACAAATGAAAAGAGAAAGCATAGGGACCACGTCTTCATCAGGAGGGACAAATGCTAAAGCAAGCTCGAAGGACAAAGATCTTCGAGCAATTCCCCCAAAGAGAGTTCGTATCCAAAGAACTTAGGTTAAAACATTTGAATAAATATAAATGCAGAAAATTATAAATACCAATAAATGAAACATAAATGCAAAAATTAGAGATACTCATATAAATGAAATATACATACATACAGTAAAAATGTAAATACATAAAGCCAAAGTCAGCATAATAAATATGCAAATGTTCATATATAAATTCCATCTGATTTGCAAGGACTTTAGCTTTATGTATTTACATACTGTATGTGTGTGTATGTATGCATGTATGTTTCATTTATATAAGTATCTCTAATTTTTGCGTTTATGTTTCATTTATTGGTATTTCTAATTTTCTGCATTTATATTTATTCAAATGTTTTAACCAAAGTTCTTTGAATACGAACACTCTTTAAGGGAATTGTTCGAAGATCTTTAGACATTTATCATTCGAGCTTGTCAGAAAGGAGTGTTCTTTATTTTTGCATAGCTGGCCATTTCCCTCCTGATGAAGACGTGGCCCCTATGATTTTTTATTTTCATTTGTTTCGTATATTTCAGTGCATTTCCAATTTCATATTTTTCATGTTTTATCTTATTTATATTGGCAAATCTTTCTTTAGCTGCTTTTGCGCTGACTAGATTTCCTATTATACTGTATTGTATATTCTATATTCTGTATTGTATTTTTTATAAATATTTATATTTTTTGCTTTATAATTATATATATATATATATATATGCAGGGTGTCCACTAAATTCCCTTGACACACTCTTAACTTCGGAACGGCTGCTGCTATATACATAAAAGTGGTGTCTAGGTATAGTAAAGCAGCCATGCGCTACTGTATAAAACAGACTACAGCGCCACCTGGTGGAAAACAGCGGAGTTAGAATTCCTTTTCCGAAAACAGAACGAGATAGAGAGAAAAAGTGATTTACAAAGTTGAAGAGCATCCTCGATTTAAGACAAAACGATACCTTGTAGGCATGACTATAAAGAATACAATGGTTAAAACGCTCATTTGTTATTTCATGCTGTGACGTAGCACATCGTACGTGTGCATAATTAAAAAAACAAAAATAATTTTTGTACTTAAATTTTTCACTTTTATTTCGAAATCGGAAAAACGGAAGTATTAAAAGTAATTCCAACATTTTGAATGCAGTATGCAAATTCTTAAGAAACATGACGCCTGTTCACCTGAGACAGCTATAAAAGAGTCGTCTTCTTGGGGATTTAGTATGTTGATGCTCATGATCATGGCTGAGTATTTTGGTTTTACTGTACGGTGAATGTCGACGCAAGGCACGATCAGCAGCAAGGTTGTACCACTAACTTTTCCCTGCAGGCCCACATCATTCTCGTTAAACCATCCTAACTGTTGTAAAACGTAGGGAGACAGGTTGCATTACAAGTCAACCTCGATCTGGCAGACCAGTTAAGGTAGGACGGCAAGTTCAACCGGATGAGGTATTAGCATAATCACTCGCATATCTGAAATGCAGCGTAAGAGAGATCAGTCACCACTGCGGTTTCTCCAAAAGTCAGGTTTAGATAATACTAAGTGAATCAGGTGCTCATCCATACCGACCAACGCTTGAACCGGTTTTAATGGACGGGAATGCCGAGAGACTCTATGCATGGTGCAACTTTGTCATGAATCAGATACAGGTCCAGCCAACATTCTAGGCAGATATAATGTGGACGGATGAGGCATGCTTTTCAAGGAATGGTATGTACAATAGGTAAAACACCCATTACTGGGCCCTGGAAAATCCTATGTGTTTCGCCGACGTTCAACGTCAAATGCGGAATGCTATTAACGTTTAGCGAGCAATTTACAATAACAAACAGATAAGCTCAATATTCTACAATGACACGATAACGGGTGCACAATATTTACGATTGCTACAGAAAGTATTACACGATTTTGCGCAGAACCTGCCGTTGTTTAATCTTAAAAATCTATGGTTTCAACATGACGGAGCGCCTGCTCACAAGACATCTGCAGTGAAGCAGTACCTCGTCAAGGAATTTGGCAACCCAATACTAGGGTATGGCGGTTTCGAAGATTGGCCTCCAAGATCTTCTGATCTGAATTCACTGGACTTTTTCCTGTGGGGATACTTGAAACAGCAGGTGTATGCGACCCCTCCACACAATCTGCAGGACCTTAAACGACGTATTACGGTCACGTATTCGAACGTGTGCAACGTAATCTTCAAGCGAGGATCCAAATGTGAATTGGGGCTGACGGTGAGAAGTTTGAACATCTTAAATAAAGTATATCGTTATAATTATTTCCTTTTTTCTTTCTTAGATCATTTTATGAGGTCACAGCACGAAACAATAAATGCGTGTTTTAACCGTTGTATTCTTCACATTACTGCCTACAATGTATCTTTTCGTACTAAATCAAGGATGCTCTACAACTTTTTAAATCACTTTTTCTTTCTAGCTCATTCCGTTTTCAAGATAGGAATGCTAACTCCACTGTTTCCCACTAGGTGGCGCTGTAGCCTGTTTTATTTAATTACGCATGGCTGCTTTACTATACTTAGACACCACTTTTATGAATATAGCAGCAGCCGTTCCGAAGTTAAGAGGGTGGCAAGGGACTTTAGTGGACACCATGTATGTAGATATATATATATATATATATATATATATATACTTTTTAAGGTGTAGGGAAACAATAAAAATTAAATAACTTATAAAAATTTCGAAAACATTTTACTACCATTTTAAAAAACCAAAATAATAAAATGATAATAAATGTATTCTGAATAATTTTAAGATATCTAAATAATTATGAGAGAGAGAGAGAGAGAGAGATAGAGAGAGAAAATGTTAAGATACATTATATATATATATATATATATATATATATATATATATATATATATATATATATATATATATATATATGTGAAGAAAAAATTATAACTTTATAAAAATTATTTAGCTACATGTACGCTCTGGGGCATTTAGATTTCATACTCTAAAAGCAATCTTACATTTTGTTACATAAAATTTACATCCTGAAATTTTAATTAATAAGTATATGGTTTTTAAGTACTATTTGAGATTTTGAAATTACTTTTGAATAAAGGTGAGAAAGATAAAAAATAATCTTGAGATTCTCCACTAACTATTCAGTTGATGGCCTTGAAATTAGTGTTCTTTGAAAGCTTAGTTTTAGTCAGTGATTTCAAATCCTGTGCTTTCATTTCTTCCCCATTATTTTCTTTTTTATGTTAACTATTATTTTTCGTTACTTAATTAATATATATATTCTACATCATATATATATATATATATATATATATATATATATATATATATATATATATATATATATATATATATATATATATATATATATACATATATATATATATATATACATATATATATATATATATATATATATATATATATATATGTATATGTATATAGTTATTATTTCATTTTGATTAATTTTCCATAAAAAAGCTGTTTCGTGCGAAATCATTTGTCTAAGATAAATCAATTCTAACTATTACATTATAAAACATAAAAATCTTAATTTAATATTTTTTATACATAATATTTTAATAAATATTTTTTTTTTCCTTTTAGAGATGTATAAATGATTTTTTTTATTTGCTTAAACTATCGTATTTAATGTTCAATAAATATTCAAATTCTAAATGTAGCTCTTCTTTTAGCTTCAATTTTCAGAATGTTTTGAATGGAAATATTAAGAGAAAATTTTACGTTCATTTATTAAGTTCTTTTTAAAAAATTCAATATATAATACATAGTTAGTGATACTAGAATTCTGTCATCTTTATGATAAAGGACGTGATATCGAGCAAAAATAATGTAAAAAGTATAACATGTTTTTAAAATATGTGTGTAAGTATAATATTTTTTATAATATATATATATATATATATATATATATATATATATATATATATATATATATATATATATATATATATATATATATATATATATATATATATATACAGCATCTAAATCATATAAAGGCATAGGATCTGCTAGGAGACTAAAGTTAAGATGACGGATTTCTTTTTCAGTAGCCGAAAGTTCCATTGGAACTTTCGGCTTGCTGAACCTATATCACTAAAACTTCAAATATAAGTTGGGAAGATAAGGTGGCTGATGTTTCTGTCAAACATAATTAAATTCATTCAAATAAATACTACTGTGCTGTTTTAAATACGGTCAAGTTGTTATCTCACGTAATTTTCCCTGTTGTAAAAATGAACAAACGCTTTTAAAAATGAAAAATGCGTTTCTGAAAGAGAAACATGCATTTTCAAGATATCTTCTGACTTCAGTCAATAAACAGCAAAACAGAAAGGAATGTGCTTTAATCGATAAACAATTTTATAAGTATGAGAAATAGTACTTCGCTTTTAATTTTTATCAAATATTTCAGTTGCAAAATATTGTTCATAAATGCAGATAAAACAATGATATAAATGCTTGACAATACTATTTTGCGGGATCCAATGCTTTAAAGAGGAACTCAACAGGTCAGTGAGTGGGAGTGAAGTTGCATATACATAACTTTTCAGTAGCTTTTGTTAGTAGTCACACAATACTATGAACTCTAAAAACTCTGCTGATAATCATGTCTCTCTCTCTATTACTTTACAAAAATATTTTAATTCACACATTTACAAGATACATTTTGTGTGAAAAGTGAAACTTCACTTTCCCTCAACACGACATAATTTTTCCTTGCGTTTTTGGTAAAGATTCAAATGAATGAATACTGGGCATTACATATGTTTTGTGCAGACGAGGATCACCTTAATTGGAATGGTGATGTAAACAGTCACAACTGCTTCGTATGAATTCTACCCATTGTACTTTGTAACGACACCCACTGCAACAGTATCAGTGACAATAAAAATCAACAGCCCATATGGCAAGACGTAAAATATTTGAGTCAAGAAATTTTTATTTGTGCATTTTACCCAGTTTCCCGTCTTTTTTGTTAAGTTAGTATGCTCATCAGACGTGATTTACGGTTGTGGATTTATCTAGGATTTTATCTAGACCTTGGATACTTTTATCTGTGACGGCGGATCGAATTTATCTAGGACATATCACCAATGAAGTAGAATATAAAGTTAGCATGGCCCGCTATGTCACTCTTGTTACTAGAGATATATCCTGATCACCATTGTAAATGCTTTCAATATAATGTTTCTATTCTTCTTTATTTCTAGATGAACGGTATGTTCATCTAAAATATATATTCTTAGAGTAAACAGTTTCATAAATAAATATAGTATGTTACTTGTTGAAGTTTGAATTGTTCTTACTTTATTACAGTGACACATGTGGAAAATAAATTTTATTGCAATCTGGGTGTCTTAATCTTTATAATACATATTTAAAACATTATTCACAGATATTTCGGGTAGAACTGGAACTAGAAGCAATATGATAGCTGTCAAATTAATCTCAATCAATAATTTCAGGTAAGTATGGACACGTGTTCTCAAACATTTGCAGCTCTTCATTAAAAGACAAAATTAACAAAAAAAACTTCTTCGGTATAGCAGCATCTGCGAGATATTTCACTAAGGACATTCAAAAACATCAAAACGACGCGCAATCACTTGTTTCCACAATATCTTCTGAAAAGTAAATAGACATGACAATAAACTAAAAATAAGTTATATCATTACGGAAATCAATTTGCTTGTATTCCATGGCATTGCGTTTGAAAATTATGTGTAATGTTGATAAATTCAACAATATGATGCAAATCAAATGAAGTTAACCATTAAAAAATTTAAAATAAACCCTATTTTAGGAATCAAGCTTTTTAAATATCTTTACTGTACAATGACTCATGACCTTCTTTAAGATTTTGAGATAGTTCAAAACATATATATATATATATATATATATATATATATATATATATATATATATATATATATATATATATATATATATATATATATATATATATCGCTCATAATCTACTGCCGCATAAAGAAAATCTGCAGACTCTAAGGTAGCATTTTTAGCTAATTAAGATGTTTGATTAATGTTTTGTTTTAAAAATGATAATGTGAAAAAAACTTTACTGTTGAATAAAGAAGTTTAAAAATTTAATACATGATTTAATTGTTTCTTCTAAAGCAAGTCTTGATAAAAATTAGAATTAATATTCACTTCCAAGCTGTTAAATTACCTTTTTCAAAAACGTTAAACACATGTTTTATTGAAATATTTTATTTATTACTTCCCAGTTTAAGAAACTAACTGAATCATAATACGTTTCAATTACCAATTTACCAGTTATTCAGTTTTGCAATCTGACATCTTTTCAAAGACAAAGTGATTGTGTAAATACAGATACGGGAGAATTCATTTCTTGAGTGATATTTAGATTTTAATATATGCTTACTTGTATTCTAATGCATTTTGATTTTTGATTTTAACTTTGTGAGAAATAAGTTTTTAAAAATAAATTATTTTTATAAACATCTTAAAACTTATAAAAGTATACATATATATGTGTGTACATAACAAGTTAAATATTCTATTAGGACTTTTAAGTAGATTATTATTGATGTAAATCTTCTAAAAAAAACATTAGTGATGCAGTAAATATTTGATTCAAATTTCCATTAAATTTAATTTAATAAAATTATTACTAGCGTAAACTAATATTAACGTATTACGCATTCCTGTCCATCATAGCTGCAAGGGAGGAAGCCTGCATAATCCAATGGATCCCTGCACATGTTAACATCGAGGGAAATGAATAGGTGGATTCCCTCACCGCGGAAGCAAGGAATATCAATGCCCCTCCTACGACTACCATTTGCTTCGATGCAAACGCCGTGGTTCAGACTGGGCACATGAAGGGTGTAAAAATCATACCCGACGGATGTTGAACCAACGCAGAATTCAGGCACTGCACAGGAGTTTCACTGGATCCGAGACTCTTCAACTGCATCTTTGATGCATTGATCTTCTTCAGCATCGATACCAACTACTGTTATGACACCCTTTATATGGAAAAAACTGAAGATGTGGCTAGGGCAGTGTTCCATGCCTTTGGTCCCATATGTCTTGTCGTTTTACCTTTTCTTTATTTTATCTTTTTGTACTAGTCCCACAAAAACAACAATATTAAATTATTTAAAATTAATCATACTACAAATTGTAAGTTTTTTAAAAATTCATTTTATCATTACAGAGTTTTACAAAATTATAAGACCATTTTTATTTTTCTATGAATATTGTTATAAATTATTTTTAAAATTAAGTTAAGCTAATGAGCATAAATGAAATGTTAAATACATGCACATTGTTCTTAAGATATATTACGATAGATTTTATTGGCAATTTCATTCTTTTATCCAAATAACTCTGTTAAAATCAATAAGATAATCAATAATAATAATAATATATAAAATCAAAATATATAATCAATAATAATAATCCTCTCAAAATCATAAGGTTATCAGTTTAAGGAATTTTTTAGAAAACTGAAACAGAGTTTCAGCATAATTTTTTTCTGGATAATTTTATGTAACTTTGTTTTCTTTTGAAATTATCGATTTTTTTAACAAAGATCTTGGAATTGTGGCTTTTATGTTTTATGGCTAATTTGAATCAGTGAAAAAAAAGATGTTGCTAGTTAGATTTTAACATACAATTGAAGAGTCAAGTGACCCTTCAAGTTTTTTAGTTAATTTAAGTCAAGACTATTAGATTCGGTTAGCTTGAAACCAGCATTTTCTCCTTCTGAAATGAGTTTTTAGTAGATACAAATAATTTACATGCCTAAATATCTTGCTGATATTTCCAGTTTGAACCTGCTTCAAAACTAAAAAGTATATCTGAAGTGTTTGTTTTTGAAGTCAATTATTTCTGATTATAGTATGAACCAATTTTCTCAGAAAGCCGTAGCAGAGCAAAGAGTCCAAACAATCATAACTAAACCTCAATCAGTGTATTTCAGCAATCTCGAGGTTTCATTTAAAAACTATACAGTAATTACACCCTTAATGATACCAAAGGAAATGTTTTACATCAGAAAAATATTCTATGGTCATGCGATTTCCTTAGCCCTAGTCATCTTCTTTTCTTTGAAATGTTTTAATATTCTTTCTTTTCTTTTTAATTTCTGAAGAAAAACATTTGATTTTGATCTTCAAATAAGCTCTACTTGAAAACCAAATTGTGATATAATTTTAATTATGTGCTGAGTTATTTTGCACGTAGGAAAGATCTATCATGTTGCAAGTTTGAAAATTTATCTATCATCTTACAACTGATAATTTTTTTTAATATCAGAGTTCTTATACTTTCCGCGTAAATCTTTTATTCTGAACATTATAAAAAGTAATCGTTGAATATATAAGGATTTTGTCTACTCCATATTCCAATTTTTCAGAGATTTTGTGAAAATAAATTTTTGAACTACTAGGTTACATATTTTTTCCACGCTGTTATGAAGTCTCCATTCTTATTACTATACTACTAATGATCCATTTTTATGGTATAATTACTTAAATAATGATATTTCTTTATAAGTTATTTCAGTATTTAAAAGATACACAAGGAACTAACCTTTTAATATATAATGATACATACTACTCGAAAGGAAATTGAAACAAATATATGCTCTTATCTTTGCAATTGAAATTGCCTTAAAATTGAAATATTAAAAAGATTAATCATTTTTTATATTGTTTAGAAAAATGTCATGTTAATCATTTCATTGTTTTGTTCTTGTAAGTATTTTTTGTCATATGTTTATTTTGTTCTCAAAAATGTGGCAAATGCTTGAATTTAGGAAATTATTATGTACCGAAATAAAATAAACTTCAAGGACGAAACAAAATATGAATTTCCTTAAATGAATATAGTGTTCCTTACTGTTATTATGAAATGGTCTTTACTTTTTAGACATCCCTAGTATATATATATATATATATATATATATATAACTTCGAAATAATTTATATATATATGTATATATATACATATATATATATATATATACATATATATATGTATATATATACATATATATATATATATATACATATAGAAGTTATTTTCAAAGTTATAAAATTTTCTACTTTTACATATTTCATAAAATTGATAAAATCATAGTTAATAAGACTATGTGATGTTAAAACTAAGTAAATAAATACAGTAAACAATAAGATATGGATTTCATACAATTATATCATTGTGTGGGTGTGTATAGTCTTTCTATAAATAAGTTTCTAATGTTCCCAAACAACCTCAAAAATTAAGTGCCGATTCTTAGATGATCATACTATGACATTTATATATTTAATAAAATGTTTCTGAATATTTTATTGCGATATAGTTATCAAATAAGAGAATTTTTATCTTTAAAATATTGGTAAAAAATGAATAAAAATTAGTACAAATTATAAAAATTTCAGTTTACTTTTTTTCATTTTGAAAGCAACACAAAGTACATTCATTATTATTTCAGCAACACAAAAACTTATAAAGTAATTACTGGATAGAAAATGTTCAAAGCTTTATTTAAAAAAAAATTCAATATAATATTAATTTTAAATTTGTAAAATAATGTTCCGTTCAGAGAGAAATTATTTGAAGAATTATTATTCATAGAATTTCAACAGTATTTACTTTTATTTATTAAAATAGAATTTGATGTTTCTCCCCAGATATTTTCTCATAAATTATCAACTTCCAAGCATTTCTTAAGAATCTCAAATATGTTTGTAGGACAATAAAAACATTTTTCAACTCATCCTTATGACTTAACAAAATGCATTTAATTACATATTGATAATATTACTTTATATTTTGTTATTTTATGAAGCCACTATTTCATTTAAAAATATCAGCTTCATAAAATAACAAAATATATTTCAAAATTATTTCTTAAGTTATTGTCTAGCAAAATCATTTTATTTATATATGTTTGTGTTTTAAATTTTTATGCGTGTTCAAAATATACTTTGAAAATACTTTGAATATTCACCACATGTAATGAAGACACATTTAGGTCAAGGATATTCCAATTGATTCTGGATTATTATTCAAAAATCCTTTATGAGTTTTTTAGATTTTCCAAAAAAAGTACACTTTATCAAAATTTCAATTTCATGACTATATTCATATATAACAATAATACATGTATTTAATTATTTGCTCACTTTTTCAGAAACCAGAAACACGTAATGAAAAACACTAAAGTATATAGCAAGTTTTATTTGAGTGCTCTGACAGAAAACATCAAGTAAAAAAGCTAATATTAAAGAAATGAATGGAAAGTCTGTAGGAAGAAGTACATTTTTCCCATTCAAATTAAATAATATCGCAGCTCACAGTAAAAAAATAAATTAGCTTTTGGTTTAATAAAAGTGTGAAATTACTTATGCAGATTAATAAATAATAAGATAAAATAATTTGGATCGAGTATTTGCAAGTTATTTGCGATAAAATTAATTTTCAACGAAACAAGTAAGTACACATATATATATATATATATATATATATATATATATATATATATATATATATATATATATATATATATATATATATATATATATATATATATATATATATATATATATATATATATATATATATATATATATATATATATATATATATATATATATATTCTAAAGTCTGACCCTTACTTTAAAAATATTAAATAGGAGAAAATCGACAATATTGATATTAAGAATAGGTTAATGATTTTTAGATTTGTATTATAGTAAAACACTTTCATTGAATTAATTTACATACCAAATGGATTCAAATTTAAATCTTAATGCTTATTTAAGGAGGAAAAAAAATCTTATCGTTGTATTTATAAGTTAGCATTTATGCTATACTTGTATGTGAACCATAAAGAAAGTAAATCCATTTGGTTATCAAAATAAAATTTATCATTTGGTTATCAATAAAAATTTCAGAATTTGTTGCATATGATCAAACTCTTCAGAATTGTTTTCTACAGCCAATCGACTGATTAGATGGGCTTCTTTATAATTTCCTAATTATTTATTACCCAAATCCTTTTTTAGCTCAAGTAAAAGAGGAAAATTCTCAGTAGCTAAGTCCAAACTCTGTCATATCTTTTACAAAGTCATCCTGCGATTCTGGAGTTTCAGCAGTAATATAAGTTTCAGCAGAATAATTAAAGAAGCCTAGATTTCACCCAGAACCATTCTTTACCTCCAGCATTTGATGCTTTATCGACTTACTTTTATAATGCCAGAAGGAACTCTTATGATAATAATTCACTTCTACTTTAATAGATGTTACCGTGAAATAAAATAATCTGGTTTACTGAACAGGTGAGATGTGAGTGCCTAATGGGAATTCTGAATCTCGTTACCAAATGTGGCAAATGCTTGAATTTAGGAAATGATTATGTACAGAAATAAAATAAACTTCAAGGATGGAACAAAATAGAAATTTCCTTAAATAAATATAGTGTTCTTTATTTTTATTATGAATTGGTCTTTACTTTTTAGACATCCCTTGTACATACCTATTTGTAAAATAGCATTTATAATTTCTTATTAAAAACTCACTCTTTCTTTGAAAGCATTATTAAAATGAAAAAACTTCATGTATCATATTTCTCTATTATATAAAATAAAAAAGATGCTATATTATATTATTTATTATGATTTGGTTTCTTAATTCATTACTAGACTATTATTCCCACATGATGCAAAATTTAATTACTTCATAAACATTTCTGAATAGGTTTTTAACAAAATTTGGTCACGCAGTCTTCATTTTTGTCCATTCTTGCTACAAAAATATTGACAACTCAATTTGAATGCGGTTCTTTGGTCCACAAAATTCTCTCTAACTCATACCACGAGCATTTTCACATTTTCTAAGCAGTTCATGACTCTTTGCAAGATATAAATAATGATTCCCGTTGAAATTATAATAAGATAGCTTGATAGTGGTCTGATATTGATATGATATTTTATAGTCCTGAAAGTAACATTCTTTCATTTTGTTCCATTGTTTAATGATAGGAGTAACCTTATTGTCTAAAATTTTCTATTCAGCCATCAGTATTCAATTTTCCAGGACCAAAAAGAAAAGGTTCTAATCTGAGCCACAAAGAAGTGGTTTCGATTAATTAATCACCGCCGTCGAACTTGAGAATTCGAATGATGGGTAAAAGATATAATCTTTGAATTCACACT
This sequence comes from Latrodectus elegans, assembly GCA_030067965.1. Lineage (NCBI taxonomy): Eukaryota > Metazoa > Arthropoda > Arachnida > Araneae > Theridiidae > Latrodectus > Latrodectus elegans. The sequence continues at coordinate 93,825,141 of CM057809.1, forward strand.
GTATCTAAACGATCTTATCCAGCTAAAAATACCATTAACATGACTCTGTAATCCATTAAACAATTTTCCTCTGGTTCACATTGTATGAATGATATAGCAAACACCAAGCCAGTATTCCGGCTTTATTTGATGAGGTGACATTTGTTTAGTATAATATATTTGGATAATGCGAGCATACATCCGTTTCCGCAAAACACTAGGTAAGCTTGCAACTGAATGGTTAACACTCTCTCTTATAATTCAACAATCTGTGGATTCAATTTCTACTGTGAACACTGTTGTTTGATGTGGCTTGCAGTTCAGTTTAACCAGTTTATAAATCACGAAACGATAATGTGTTTTAAAGAAGAAAATAATTCCATGAAAATTCTAATGATATTTATGTTGCAATGCTTTTGATTTCTAAAAAATAATTAGAGATTTTCATTCCTACAATAGTAACTATATAAAAACTAACGTGAAATATATAATAATAAGATATAATGTGAGATCCATAAATTAATGTGATAGACATAATAATATTTGATTTTGAAATATAACTTGTTCATAAATTTCCTTTAAATAAAACATCAATAAGAATTGCTCTAACATGTTTTATGGACGTAATTGAATAAATTTTCCTTTATTTGACAATATTTAGCTTAATATTTTACTTTAAATTTTAAAAATAATTGTTTCCTTGGTTTAAAAGAATGCTATTTAATGAAGATTATCTAGAAAGTAAATTTAAGTTAATTTGATTATTTTAGAATCCTCCTACTTTTGAGTGAGATAAATGGTGGAAAAATGGTGTCAACTCATCTAGTATCAACATGCCTCCATTGTGGTTCAAAAGTAATTTAGTTATTGTGAACAGATTAAGTTTTATTTTGAAATAATATAAGTACCTATAAAGTATCTGTAGCACAAATTACTAATCAATATGGTTATTTTAAATAAATAGATTTTTATTGAATCATAAAATGAATTAATAGCATTTCTACGTCATTGCTCTTATTCCTGAATAAAATTATGTATTTAATACTATGAATAAAATGTTTTTTTTATTTAAGAGAAATCTTAGTATTTTTAATTTTCAAAAATTTGCCATACTTATATTTTCTGTTGTGTAAAATAATACTCAAATAAACTTCATCCATAAAAATATAATGTTAACCAATAAAGCACATTGTATATAAAATTTTACTATTATTTAAATTTAGTGAATGTACTCTTTCGTTCTCTATAAACTATTACTTCTCAAATATTAAAAATAAATTTTAAATTGGTGCTGTCGATGATATTTTGAACAATAAAAGTAATTCTCAAATATATTTACTAGCAACAACTGAAGTAAGAACGAAGTGGGAGCTGAATTATTTCAAAATTTCTGAAGGTATTACATCTTATCATTAATTAATATACTATTTACTGCATATCAGTAAATTATATTCCATACATGATAAATATTGCATTTTTTAAATAATCTTTCCACACATTTCATAAACTTTAACATAAGTCTAATATAATCTTTAAATCAAAACTTTTAAAGAATTACCTAAAATGGACTTAAGGCACAAAAATATTTTAAAAATTTGTCCATCACTAAAAATTACATTTATTTAATCTGGAACCATCAATAATATTTCCTCAAAAAGATAACAGGTATCCTCGTGAAAAGTCTATATAACTTTTAAATAATTTTCATTAAACATTGCAATACAAAATCAATGAATAAATATATACTTAAAATAATATTTGGTTTATCGATAAAAATGCAAACATCGAGTAATTAATAAGTTTATTCAATTTTATACATCAACCGGAAGTATTTTCTTTTAAGAAATCAAACATTATT